>OZ022394.1:21283136-21764476 GCA_963989295.1 Ametastegia equiseti
TCGAGCGAGTGAGCTAGTGAACGAATAGCCGTAGCGAGCGACTGCATGCAGGCTGACAGGCTCTCTCCCGCTTTGCCTGGCCTCGTCGTCTCTCGCTTTGCCCCGACTCGACCCGACTCGACCCGCCCGCCGCCGCGTCACCCCGTAGCGCGCGTTTACCATCCCCCGTGGGGTTCCTTGAACCCCGAAAGGACATTGACCTTGCTGCGGCCCAGAGGCTGCGGCAGACCGAGACTCTAGTTCTCTTCTCGTCTTTGGTACGTCTGGCGGGTAGGTTAGGTAGGGAGGTAGGTATGTTGCGTGCCCTAAACCTACCTACCTACCTACCTACCTAACTGCCTGCGTCTCGAGGGAGGAAAAGGGACGTCGGGGGGGAAAAAAGAGACATTTTTTACACACATACAGCATTTATCGTTTCCCTAATGGCGCGGTGGGAAAGGGGTGAATTCGATCATCGCAAGTCGGAGATACTTGTGTAATCTTCGTAACTGCAGTCCATCGCGTACGTATTTGAATACATACAGTATAATACACATGAGGGTTTCTTTGTTATAAACGAGTAACCCAATCAATTCGATATCTACGAAAATTCCATTAAAAATTTATAGGTATAACCTACACGTTATTGCGGGGACTAGTAGAAAACATGTTGGGAATTTTATCAGATTTTTCGTTCATTGAAATAAGAGGTGATCTTGGGAGGGGTATAGAACCGTCCGCGTGGAAAAATGAAAAGTAAAATTAATAAATCGTCATCCGAATTGGACTAGGTAAGGGGTTAGTGTTTTTATTCGCGGTCATTTTGCCCTGGATTTTCCCATACATATGTATATGTATACATCTCATTTATATTCTACACATATATTGGTTATTGTAACTCTATGACGACGACGCCCCCCGTCTCGTAATCTTGATCAATCAATTCACATTATGAGACCTTATACCGAGTACATAATATACCTACTATGTTACTATGTATAGAGATATATGAGAAAAATAAGTGTGTGTGTGTGTGTGTGTGATTTTTGGTTTGGTTTTTTTTTTTTTTGCTTTCAATTTTTATTTAGAGATCCTTTTAGCATTGAGCCCTGGGCCCTGCAGGAGCGGTAATAGGTACGGGCGCGATATATGAGGGCGTCGTGATCGTTCTACCGCTGGTTTACCCCTGGTAGATATATTATATGTGTACCTACTATACACATGTATATTGTGTGTGTATTTGTGTGAAATAACTATAGCACGTATTATATGAAAGTAATGAGTATGTATGTATCTATGTAGGTACCTAGACCTGCACTAGTAGCAATCGGAATAGGTAATAGTCTTTTTCTCTCTCCCTATAGTATATATGCGGTGGAACATATAGTAAGTATAGGTAGGTACATACCTACATGTATGTACATACGTATATAAATACTTATAGATATATATGTATGTATCAGTCTGCCTACTTGTCAATCGTCGACGATGACGGAGCGACGCGACGCGACGAGACGAGACGAGACGAGACGAGACGAAACGCATAGGGGCGCGTTCGATAATAACTATTAACACCGCATGCAGCAAACTCGGCGGAAATAGTGAAACAATGAAAAATCTCCCCTACCCTCTCCCACTGCGAAAGTATAGAGATATAGTGATAAAAGATATATTCTCCCTTTTTTTTCCAACTCACGATCAGTTCACTGTATATTATAATCAGCATTATTTCTTATCATGAGTATTCGATAGAAGGGGCAAACGGGCAGGCATTCGGACGTTCGACCATTTTTCGGAAACTATCTATTTACATATGAATATATATCTATTATACATAATTCTGTTCCAGATGGAAAAAGAAAAAAAATGTTCATTTATCACGACGAAATCGATTATACCCTCTATAATATTATATGGTTACTACTATAAGTACATGGTGTAAGTATATAATGTGACGGTGAAGGACGTAAGGTTGAAATACTTAATCCGTTTTCACATTCTAAGTATTGCCAATCGCGTATTATACATAATCATATACATGTATAATATATGTATATGTCAATACATGTACGAGTACGCGGAAAAAAGGGCCTCCGTGTATATATATTATGTAGGTATAAGTATACACCTATGTGTATATGTAGGTATACGAATGTATACAAGTTCGTAGGCGCCGTGTCGAGGTCGCAGCATAAATGCATATTAATCACCATTCTATCTATGAATGTATACATGCGCATGTGTATATGATAAAATACCTAACCCACCCATCATCGTATCTATAAGGTATACCGATCCAACCTCACACGAAATTCACTTCCTCGATTTCCACATCGCGCGATTGACCAATAACATCATCATAGGGTGTCGATTCATTGAAGATATAAAGACGGAAATATGAATTCGAATCAAATAAATGAATAAATCAATAAATAAATATATAAACGAGGATAAATATTAATTTTCCCTTCCCATGTATATTTGGACAAATATATTACATACGATTATATGAACAGTCGGGATTCCAGAACTACGAAACGGTATAAATAATAATTAAAAAAAAAAAAAAAAAAAAAAAACAGAAAAAAAGGAAAAAAAAAAAGGAATTTCGAAATCGGTAGTATAAAGTATCACGTCCTGCACCTGCAGTCTGACTGTCGGAGAGAAATGATGAGAAAAATGAATTACATTGAAAACGGGGGAGAAAAAACAAGAAAAAAAAAAGAGAAAAAAAAGGAAAAAAATCGGAACAAAGCCGGAATACGAGGGGATAGAAGAAAAAGGGGGTTTAGGGTTAGGAAATGGGGTAGGGACCGCGTACCGCGTACCGGACGGACTGGCATGAGGATCGTCGGTCACGGGAGGCGATCGCGCGAGTCGAGGGAACGTCGAGTATCGAGATCGCAGGGGAACGTATAGTCAGTTAGTCAGTCAGTCACGCTGGGGTTACTTCATTCCATCCCCTTGACCGTGATGCGTGACGCCCTTCCCTCTCCCTCTTCTTCTTCTTCTTCTTCTTCTTCGAGAATTTTTCTTTCCAAAACGTTTGTAAATCATGGTGTCTCGAGGCGATAATATGGTATACAATTTGCTTGAAAGCTAACTTCAGAAATATGAATCTGGGTGGGAATCTATGAGTTTTTTGGAAACGGTAAAATTCTTGGCTACTTTCTGCCATAGCAATGCATGAATTTCCTAAGTTTCATTTCGGTAGGTTGTTCAATTTTGAAGAAACTACGAATCGCGTTTTCGAGGTGACAAAAATCGGTAACAATGAAATTCCGAACACAGCCACGTGGCAACTGTTCGAAGTTCCATCGTTACCAATTTTTGTCACCTCGAAAACGCGATTCACACTTTCTTGACGACAACCCAACCGATCTGAAAGAACCCTCGACGAATGATTTCAGTTTTTTGGCAAAAAGTATATCACTTGGCAAAAAAAAAAACAAAAAAAAACTGATAGGATTCCAGTAAAATTTCAACTGACGTGTGTATATTTAATCTTTCTTTCTTTCTTTCCGATTTTGAGAACGTGATCTCCGATTCCGCTTTATGTATATGTATACTTTCCCTCGCAGTGATAATACAATCTGGACGCGCGATTTATCAGACATTAGCTATATATATACATAATATACGAATGTTGTACGTATATTTCGGGGGTGCAACAGGTTGCGTCTGTCCCCTCCGTTTCACGTTGTTCCCTACGTATGTATGTATGTGTGTATATGCTACATATGTGTACATATAGGTATATGCATGTAAATCACGCCGTGGTTGATTCTTAATCCATCCATCCATATACATTATGCGCATATACATACATACATGTATATGCCTACGACCTATATATAACCGAGAGGAGGGGGCAAATACATACATCCATACATCCATACATACATACATACATTCATTCATTCATTCATTCACTCATTCGTTCGTTCGTTCGTTCATTCATGTAATATAGTAATATATTTGTTTAGAATGGGGTGAGGGGAGAAACAAAGAGAGAGAAAGAGAGAGAGAGAGAGAGAGAAGAAAAGGGGCGCTTTGTCATTTTAATGAATGTGCTATTACAACAGGTATGTACCTACCTACCTACCTGTGCGTGGCACATATGTACAACATACGAACATACATATTATACCTACCTACGTATACACACAACTTTGAACAGGTACCCCATGGGCATGACGTATACCAATATGTATATATATGTATATACAAATACAATATACATACATACAGCTCCCTGTTATTCTCTCTCTCATACTGTTCTGTTCTGTTGTTGTTAAACCGTGGTGGGTTCGGCAATGCCATGGTGGTAAAGTACCATGCCATGCCATGCCATGCCATGCCATGCCATGCCATGCCGGAGGACAACAAAAGCACAACTCTGTACCATACACAATGGCACTTGACTGCAGACTCCCTCCCAATCCCTCTTTTTTTCTTTTTCTCTCTGATGTAACAAACTCGAGTTTCGAACCCCTCTTTCGTTCATTTTAACCATCATCCTCATCATCTGCATTATTTTTCTTCATTATTTTTTTTCATTTTTTTTTTTCATCATTGGGGAGGGATTTTTCATTTATGAATTTCAAAAGTTCGGAAGGGTCGAAACAAAATTGCGTATTTATTTGATGTACGCGATTCTGAGTTTCTATACACAGAAACGTTAAGACTTATTCAAAAGTTGGAAATTCCGAAAGGTCGAACTGCAGACAACAGCTCAAAGATCCGAAAGTTAGAAACTTAGAAAGTCCAAAAAATCTCAAATTTAAGGGAAGCTCGTGAAAAAGCTGTGAAACAAACGACGCTGCATCTCGCCAATTCCGAGATTCGGCGTTTTGGCCTTTCGGATCTTTTAGCATTTGATATCTTGAACTTTCGGTGTTTTTCCATTTGGAGTTTTTCAAATTCGTCATACGCGTATAGACTTTCGGGGAAATGATCTTTCTAAAAAAACTGTAAACGAGTCAATAGTATAAAAATTTGGAATTTCGACCATTCGCAGCTTTTCGAATTCTCAATTACAATCCCACCCTTCACCATGATTTTCGAAGAGAATAGGTACATAGATCGCAAATGATCATGTTATACATGCAGATACGGAATCACGGGGGCGTTGAAGAGAGAATTCTCGATCTGCACTCGACATTAAACGTTCAATCCCGCACACGGGGCAGCAGCAGTACCAGAAGCAACATCATCAGCATCACCAACAGCAGCAGCAGCAGCAGCAGCATCACCATCAGCCAGCAGGGCTTTAAGGATATTTCTTGTACACCGCGTGCCATGCGGAGCTCGACGGATTCGTGGGAGTGGTTTTTCACGTTCACCGCTATAAGGTCATCGGCCTCCACCGATACATACATACAAATACATGTATACATGCATACAATACATATATACATATACATTTACACCGCTCCGAAGGGAAACTGACGCGATTGTCGCCCAAACGCAACCCCGCATACGAATAGTCTCTATATACATATACCTACATATGTATCTACATACACAATATACCATTTTTTCAATAAATTACCCATACACATATTTCTTTCTCTCGTTTCTTTTTCCTTTCATTTTTGTTTTTTCTCATTCTTATTCTCTCTCTTCTTCCATATAATATTCAATACTACTGCACAACCGTTTCCTCGAATTCGAAAAGAAGTATACATATATAAATATATGTGTCAATGTATATCTGCATAAGTACAGCGTCCATCGATAGAAATTTAAAAAAAATATATCTATATAACAATTTTATGTACAACAGCATATAATAATAATAATGATGGCGATGATAATTATAGCAATAGTAATTATTCTACAAGAATAAAGGTAGGTATAGAGGTATATATGTATAGCTATTTGCCCGATACAGGAAGGCACTTGCGCCCCTCTCTCAACCTCCCTCTCCCCGTCAACCCCGTTTCCTGTTTCCTCTTTCACCTTTGGGAACGAATGAACGAACGAACGAACGAACGAACGAACGAACGAACGAACGAACGAACGAACGAACGAACGTTGAACAGGGCTAGGCCAAAGCGACGAGCCACGTTTGTGTGTAGAGCTAGCGCAACGAACGGTGTAGGTATAACTTATACATACTTAGACGATGGCTAGCTATAGCTAGATGTGCAGCTATACGGCTAGATAGACCTGTACCTACTAGGTGAATATATATACATACACGACCGTGATTCGAGAGTGCTCTGGCTATCTCCATCTCTATCTTTCATATACGAGTTATATACATATATGTATAGTATACACCTAAGCCCACCTACCCGTTCCCTAAATAGGTACATACTAGTGTGGTATAAGAATTCTTTTTCCTCACCGGTCAAGGATTCACACGGGTTAGACAGGTACCTATACCTACATATATACTCATAAGTATGTAGTACATACACGTATATTATATAATGCATATACGATTATTTCTAGGGTCCGTTTCCGGGGTGCGGGTGCTGCAGCATAATATATGGGTAGGTACGCGGGTCCGCGGAAAAACCGATTCTTCCACGGTGAATAAATTAACGTATATTATGTATGTACCGAAAGTCTTCCTAAATTCCCACGTTGAAATGAAATATAATTATTATAGTAAGGGGAGAAACACTGATTTCAGGATTAAATACTTTTTCAATTATCTGCACCCTCACGATTTTTCCAGCATCTACATTCTTCAACTTTGGTAAACCGCATATAGCTCCGAAACGGTCGATCCTAGAGGAAAGATCCTCCAGATCCTCGTATATGTACATACATATATTAATAAACAACCTAACCTAAAAGTTCGAAGAAAAAAATATCTCTGAAAATTCATCGACATAGTGACACACGATCACTCGGTCAACATATTTTATTTTATTTTTTCTATTTTTTCATTTGAATCTAATGAAAATTCAAAAAATCCTTCGCTCCGCATCCTACTTATACAAATAAAATATTCAATTCAGCGCTACACCCGCTCGGACTTTCGACTAATGTAAGCGGTAACAATATAGCAGAGGGATGTATACGGTATATACACATGTCAAAAAACAAACAAACAACAAAACAAGTAAAATCGAAAAAAAAAAAAAAAAAAAAAAAACAGAACAAGAGAGATATGGAGGAATTAGGGGAAAAAGCAGCAGCAATAGCAACAGCAGCAGGAGCTTTGCTTTTCTTTAGTTACCCGCACACGTATACGGAAAGCGTGTTGGTTGTGTGTAAAATAGAAAGAAAGAAAGAAAGAAAGAAAGAAAGAAAGGAAAGAAAGAAAGAAAGAGGGGGAGATAAAGAGGGAGAAAGAGAGACACGTACGGGACCCGGGCGACGACGCGCCTCGTTCCTCCTCGCGCTGACTTCACTCCGGTGTTAAAGTGGGTTGCTCGGTACCCCTGGCCGTTCAACGACCCCGTATACTTATACCCCGACCGCCCCCCGCCCCGGGGCATCTCTGACTCTCTGGCTCTCGGGGCTCGCGGGCCCCGCGGTGTCTCTTACCATATCTACTATGTATAAGAGAGTCGAGTGGTAGAAGAACGAAGGCGCGAGCGAGCGAGCGAGCGAGCGAGTATTCGCCTCCTGCGCCACCACCACCACCACCGGACTCGAAATCTACGGCTGCTGATCCTCCACGCGCCTAGCTAGCCCATCCTCTCTCTCTTACTCTCTCACATTCGTCAACCAAACTATCCTAACCTATTCCCCACTTTGCCCCCATCTGGCAACTGGACGAAATATACGGGGGGGTTGTTAATCCCGATGTATAGAAAAATTGCAGAATATCAAATGAGAAGATAAGAGGTTATGTAGGATGATTCATAATTCGTGAGGAATATTTTACAGGGTGGAGCCTCGTCAAAATTATTCAAGTTTAAAGTTTATCAGCGATTTTTTCTGAAAAACCACTTTTCCTTCATCGAAACAAATATTTTTTTATGTTTTTATTTTTTTGAGAAAGAATTGGAAAAAATCCAATGAAAGAAAAGAAGTTGAAGATATTATTTATTGATTGAGGATACAAACTCATTGTACCTAATAGAAAAATTCCAATCCCCATTTCGATCAGAATAAAAACAAAATAATCCAATGAAAATACCAATTTTCAAGAAACTAAGAAACTTTCGAATTCACTTTTT
This sequence comes from Ametastegia equiseti, assembly GCA_963989295.1. Taxonomy (NCBI): domain Eukaryota; kingdom Metazoa; phylum Arthropoda; class Insecta; order Hymenoptera; family Tenthredinidae; genus Ametastegia; species Ametastegia equiseti. The sequence goes on from OZ022394.1 coordinate 21,291,263, forward strand.
ACAAGGATTCACCCTTTGAAATATTCCTCCCGAATTCTGAATCACCCTGTATATAATTACTGTATTAGTTTCCCTTGTACCCTTATTCATAGGAAATCATATTATAATTAGCCAATTTGCGAAATGGGGATATTTTCTTGATCCATGGGGAAGCGGTCGATGATATCGTTTATACCATATGTACTTATATGTATATCGTATGTATATGTATAACTAAGCGCGGGGTGAGGAGATCGCGTTCTCGTATATATACAAGAGAGTCTCCTTCGTTTGGGTCTGAGGTTGGGTAGAGAAAGTGGCCCATGGACGAGAGGAATTTGAAATAAATTTAAAACCGTTATTATGCCCTCTCGACGCCGTCGTCGTCGTCGTCGTCGTCGTCGTGGTCGGCCCCGCGATGAATCCTGACAAAAGAAAAAAAAAAAAATCACTTCGCTCTGCAGTATCCTAACCCGGCGATAATATACTATTTCTACTAGATATACTTAATTACATATCTCATACTCGAAAATCGCCACTTATACTATAAAATCCCACATTTCCCCATCCCATCTAAAAAAAAAACAACAAATTAAATATAAAATTCCAAGCGGGGAAGATCGAGGAAGCCGTATAAGCAACTCGAATCGTACCTCTTAGGCTATGTATACATGTACACATTATGCTTCTCGAAGGGTCAGGGGGGTTAAACCGTTCGAGAATAATCATTGCAATGTATTATTAATGCGCGATAGACCGCGCGCTGTAAATATACGTGTATGTACAGGAAAAAACAGTATACATACACGTAAGTCGAATAAATCGCGTGTGTTCATGTATAACCGGCTACTGTGAAGGACAAAGAAAGACACCCCTGCCTAACCGATCGCGGGATATTTCGACTTGTTATTGATAACGGAAACGTTGGAAAAGGTATTGCAACGCGTATCTTCCGGTCCTAATCGCGCATATACCTACAGGGATCGTTCCGTTATAAGAGAACACCGCGAGCTTCTTTCTGTCTCTCATTCTCTTTTTTTTTTCTTTCAATCTCTCCGCGTGCCCCTTTAGCTCCTTTCTCGACCCCTCTCTCTCTCTCTCTCTCTCTCTCTCTCTTTCTTTCTTTTTCTCCGATCTTCTCCGGATCGAGTAAACGCGGATTGGCCTAAGGGGCGGTAAGGGGAAAAGAGGGACGGAGGGAACGGGGGGAATGGGAATGAGCGGGCTGTGAACCGAGCCTAACGCCTCCCCTCGAGAGATAGTGGCGGGCGTCGCGAGAGTGGTTCGTGTGCTCCTTAAAGTCCATTGCCTTTACAGTCCTGCGCCGTCGTCCCCGTTACTATATATGCATGAATGTATACATACGTATACCAACGTGCTGGCCAACCACCCCCGTCCCTCGTGTATAAACGCGGATATCACCTGCCCCGCTATATCCCTAGCCTTTTATACCTCGGAACGATTTCTATTTATAATTACGCATGACGTGGATGGGTAACGCGTTTATATTCAATCTCCATTGTCTCCATACACCCGATTGTTCTCGTTCTACGTTTTTTTTTTTTGTATTTTGTTTTCTTTTCTTTTTATTACTATTCTCGATTCCACCTCGTAGCTACCCTTGAATCTTAAATTGTACTGTATATTCATTCATTCGTAGATCGACTGTATCTAATTGTAAAGCGTTTCCTTTTTTTTTTCTTCTTCTTTACCGTCGAGATTGAGGAACTGTTTTCGCGAGGGTTAATCAACCGTGATTTTTCCACTTGGAGTTCTTCGAGCCTAGTTTCTCGCTGGATAGACATTCGATCGATGTAAAACTGATACGAGCGACAAAGAATAAGGGAACGAACGAAATGACGTTCTCTAATTTGAAAAAAAATCGATGAAAAGTTTTACAGATTCCTTATCGACAGTTCCCACACCCTTTTTTTTTCTCTTTTCCTTCCTAAACCAAGTGTATTCTTTTTTTTTTTTTTATATATATGTAGATTCAGGTACTCAAAATATTACTTTAGAAAGATTAAAGCATTTTCATTGATTTTTTCTTCAAATATATGTATTTCGACACCCTAGTTCTGGGACGACTGAAATCTGAATTGATTATTCCAGTTGCGATAGTCGTCGTCGAAATAGAACGAATGTGATACATAGGTTTGGAAAAAAAAAAAAAAAAAAACAGTTGATAACGATTCCATTACGGTGTTTTTGTCGCGTGGGGTGGGCGAAGCTTTGAAATAGAGTTCCTAGAATACAGAGTTGAGTCAATCGCCGCCATTCTGTACCGAAGTAAAATTGCGGGAAGTTTCAAACTGATGTAAGGAAGTAATATAACGTTGATAATTGTGAATCACTGGATTACGAGCTCTTCCATGACTGAATTTTTCATTTCGGCTATTTTGTTTTTGGAAATTCCTCGGAACATCGAACACGGTTTCACTAACGACGTTGTTAGTGGCATTGCGATATTTGAGGTTATGTTAACGCGTTACTTTAAGATCAAGGTCGAAAAGATAATGCGGGTTAAAGACTCTTGATATTATCATAAAAACTTCGTGAAAAAGCATTATTTCACGATAACCTGTATAAAACACTCTTGACCATGATGAAAATGATCGTTGATTAGATATTGAGGATGTTTATATTCAAATATTCGCCCGTCTCCGCCATTACGTGCCGAAGTTGAAGAGCCAATCAAAAGGAATCATCGATTGACTCAACTCTATATTCTAGGAACTCTACTTTGAAAGATCGAGACAGCCGCCATCTGGCGGCAATATCGTCGCCTGAATTATACCGCGAAGAAATTTTCAAACTTCGAATCAGACCGAGGCGACATCTGCCAGAACGCGCCGAAGCACGGAATTCGATCTTTGAAAATCTCCCGCTTCTTTCGCGGCCGAGAATCGTCAACAATTTTTCTGTTATTTATGCAGCAAAAGGCTTACCCTTCGACTGGAACTCGTAATCCAATGTCCTGGCACCAATAATCCAAGCTTAGATTTCGTACAACACAAATACAACACGAACTACCCGAAAACAAAACACAATCACGCACTGAAATATTGTCGTTCGACTTTGTTTTATTGACGAACTATGGACGATCCCGAGGCGTTTTACGGATGCTAAAAGCCGAGATTACTTGATCGGCGAATAATAGCACTTTACGATTGTTTTGAACAAACTGTTTTTCATACGCGCGATTAATAATAACGCGGAGCGATAGAGCCGGTGACTACCGTTTACCGCGCCGTCAAACCAGGAACTAAACTACCGGCGGTAGACGAGAAACTCTGAGGAGTTTGGCGCGCTGCGTAGCGGCCAGAATCGGAACTATTCAACTTGTCCAGCTGCAACGACTACTTGTCCAAATTTGATCGCGGCTGGTCTTTCGAAATAACTCAATCGAAAGCTTATTGGGTATGTAGAGTCAGGAATTAATCATAAACTATATTAAAAGATATTTGTTAGACCCAAGCTCCTCTCTTTTCCGCTAACTTTCTCTGACTGCCCCTTTCGGCTCGTTCGCCTCGTTCTCCCTCCTGCAATAGTTAGACGCACCCTATTGGCCTGGGTGTCTCACTATGATTGTCGCTGGTAACAGTGAAACGATCTTTACAACAGTTTACAGCAAATTTCATGTGCTGTTCGTTTATAAACAAACAGAGAGGAGGCTTATTAATCCAGTATTACTGATCTATAGAGATCAGTGTCCAATATTCGATAATTTTTTTATAATATTCCGATAAAATGATCCTCCGTGCTGGCCGTTGCCGTGGACAACGACGTAAACAAACCACACGTCGTTGCCATGGGAATCCCAAAATGTTCAACACATTCTACAAACGAAATTGGATAACTAACCGCCTGGAAGCTCGCGATTAGCCACAATCATGGTTCTGATTGACCAAGTGCTGACCGAACTTGGCTGGGACGATGGTTTCCACGTCCCAGTCGCAAACGAGGAGAACAAACGCCTCGAGGAAGAGGTAAAAAAGCCAAAACATTGATCCTCGTCTCCTCTTTCCCACCTTTTCACAATCATAAATCTTCATTATCGCAGATAGAACGTAAAGCGAAATACAAAAGTACGCTGAGTCTGAAGTTTGAGGCTTTGACGCAGCGCGTAAGCTCACTGAAGCGCCACTGCGAAAATATAGGCATCGAGCACGAGCAGAATCAAAAGCTGCTGACGGCTCACTCAACGCAGTTGGATAACGAGGACCATTTATTCAGACTGTGTAACAGCGCGAGTTCAAAGCTCTCGCAGGAGCTACGAACATTTGAGAAAGAAAGAAGGGAGGTGGGCCAGAGAGCTGTGGCCAGGGAAAACGAGCTTTTGAAAATAACTGAGAAGCTAAATTCCTTAAAGAAAAATGCCAAGTTTGACAGAGACCAGCTCGCCCAGTGGGAAGAGGCCCTGGAACGAGGTCAAGAGGACAATCGGCTCATTGAGAGATACCTCAAAACTGACGGGAAGAAATTCAAGGCTAGTGCATCGGCTGAAACTACGTCTTTCCGGTTGTTTCTTACATTTGAAGAGAATTGTTCTATCCACTTTTACAGGAATTGGAATTGAAGCGACAGAAACTCCAGGCAGAGGTCGAGGACTGTAGAAGAAACGTGGTCAACGCCGTTAATGCCGTCTTTGAGATGGAGAATGTACTGGATAAAACTGCCAGACTATATGGCGGTGCTCTCAGGGAGAGACAGGGGCTCATCAATCAATGGACACAGAGTGTCTTGGTCCTGAAACAAAGGGACAATGAAATTCATAAGGCTTTGAGGGTGGGTGGGAATAACGGAGCCCACAAAACTACTGGTTTTGCCTAAAGAGACTCCTTTTTTATGCTTCTCAAGAAATATTTTGGTATCTCGAGCATTCCGCAACCTACAATCAATCTGTCTTGGTTTCAGTCGCTCGAAAAGGCTTTCAAATCCTCCGTGAGCTTTTGGAATCTTTAAAAATCCTCTGAAAACTTTTGGATCATTTCTGTGTTCTCTGTAATTACCAAAGAATCTCATAAATCATATAAAATAGCTAAGAACCTTCCAAAGTCCGTAGAGTTTCTTTCGAATCCCGTTCTTCCATTTGTTGCAAAATGTTAGATCTTGTTAAAAATTAGAAAAAAGTTAGAAATAATGGCATATCATTACCAGGAAATAGACAAGCTGAGAGAAATTGGTAGAGAAAAAATGGAGGTGCTGCAAGAGGAGGAAAAGTTTTTGGAAAATCAGATGAGCAGCAACAGGCAGATCGAGGAGTTGGTCAAGCAGTTGGAAAAGAAGCTTTTGATGATAAAAGACGAGCGGCTGAGACTCCTGGAGACATTTGGTGCACTGACAACAGAGGTGGCTATAAACGGCCTAAAGTTTCGCCGAACAATCCTGAATGAAACTAATAAATCTGTTGCTTTAAATCCAGCTTCATGTCTACAAGAAAATGCTAGTTGACACTGCGCAGAGGACTCAAAACATACGGGCCAAGAGGAAACGCGCAAAAATCGAAGTTGAGAACAGAAACAGTAAAATAGAAGAATGGAAAAGGCAGATCGAAGAACTCAAGGAAACTTACGAAGACGTGGATAAGAGGAGAACTAACATCGCTGAGAGGACTAAACAGCTGGAAAATATGATCGAGGTCTTACATCTCATGCTTTTTTGTATCAATCTAATGAAAATCTCATTACCAAGGCTAAATATTTACTCCTAATCCTTTCAGAAGGAAGAAAAGTTCCAATCGGTGGTGAGGAAGGAGGTGAATCGTCTCCAGGGACTCAACGTCCGAAGTGTGGCTAGGATGACGGAGCTCAAGGCGGAGATTAAAGTCCTGGAAATGCAGATTGAGAACGAGAGAAAGAGGGTAGAGGTATTGGAGTCTTTCCACATGAAGGAGGAGAAGAAGTTGAAGGAAAAGATCGAGTCGGCTTACCACAGCGACTTCGAGATCCAAAAAGCTCAGATCAAGCTGCGCCACCTCACAGGGGGAGAACAGGACAGAACTGTTGTTGAGAGGAAGGAAAAGACGATTTTAGAACTTGAGAAAAGCTTGAGTGAGAAAACCGACCTGCTCAAACTGCTCCAGTCGCAGATAAACAGCTTGGAGGTAACTAGAGCCATCGGCGAAGAGTAAATACTTTTTATTCTATCTATTATTCTTCCCCACAGCACGACATGAAGAAACTTTCTGCCCGCATAGCCAACGACGAGGTACAACTACGGATCCTGCGAAACAAAAAACAGGACCAAATGTTACTGATGGAGGGAGGCGAGAAGCAGCTGAAAGTGGTAAAGCTCAGAAACGAGGAAACCCAAGTAAACGAGAACATATTGAGACTTAGAATTTCTCAAGCCGAACAAACCATTGCTAATATCGACAACAAGGTTTACAATCTCGAGAAACACAAACTGCAGATAAAAGCGGTGAGGAATAATAACTGAGATCAATCTTCTCCTCGCCTTTCCGGAACTTCCCAACTAATAAAACGCTCTTAATTACAGGCAATGCAGGAAAGGAGGTCTGAAATAAAGGCAGAGAGAGAGGCGCTGAATATTAGGAAGCGTGTCGCTGCCTCCGAGAGCTCAGAATTACGTTTAGCTTTGAGCGAACGAAGGAACAGAATTCATCAGCTGCAAACGAGATACGAGAACCTGATGTCTTGCTTGGGAACTACATCGGACGGGGCTCCTTTGACCACGACTTACATAAAGATAAAGAGTGCCCAGGAGAAATACGCCCTTCAGGAACAGGGAGACAAGCTAGATGAGACGATAAGGAAAACCGAGTGTGAGATACAGAGCATGGAGAACACCCTGAGGATAGTAAACGCCTCAAACGACAAATACAAAAAGAGTCTGGGACTGGTGGAGGAAAGCGGACCGGAAAAATTAGAACAGAATAAATTGAACGAGGAGATTTACAACGAGATTGAAAGAGTCAGGCACAGGAGAGCTCAGCTGGAGCAAACCAAAGCGGATCTTAAGGTGAAACGAGACTCTCCCTTGAACCAAATTGGGATATTAAGTTAGCTGAATGTCTCTTCGCTTTTACAGATCATGGAGGATAACTACGCCCAGCTTCTAGAGGACATAGAAAGAGCGGTGGAGGAACAAACCAGAAAAAAACGTAGCCTCGAAAATATCGAACACCAGATTACCGAACAGAGAGAGAAACAGCTCAGAGCGGACAAGAGTCTGCAGAAAGTTTACAAGAGTATTCAAAACGCGGCCTTCTGTAACGAAGACAATCCGATCCTCATGCAGGAAGTAAAATCGGCTTTAATTCCCCGTGTTTTTTTCGCTCTCTCTCCGTAGCTAATTATCCAAATATTCCGAATATCCAACAGAAGGACATCGCGATTCGCGAACTTCAGGAACAAAACGGTCTGGCGCTCCAGCACATCACGGAGTTTACAGTTCGCCACGTGGAAGCTGAACCCTACATAAAAAAACTACTCTCAGAGAAGAGCATGGCCCTGCCATGCACCAGCTATCTTAAACCGTCTCCAGGCCCCAGTCGGTGCCAGAGCAGCGCAAGTTCTATATCTACTAAAATGGCAACGCGAAAAGGGTTTCTCAGCGTTTGCAGTCCCTCGACGACTGAGAGTCTGGGTTCGATTTTGAATATAGAAGCCAATTTCGAGGGTATTTTATTTCCAGCTGTGTTTTACTTGTTAAAACTTGTTCCATTCCACTTACGTTCTATTTCTTCGTTTATTCAGATCAGAGTTCGCGAGGGATGACCAACAGGAGAGAGAAGGAGGGATATTCTCGATGTAAAAGAACCGCAACTAGATGCAGCAGCTCATCGTCGTCGAGCAGCAAATCTAGCCTTGTCAAGAGAAAATGATCCGACATCGCAACGGGATTATATTCCGAATTTATTGACTAGTTTATTTGTGAATAATAAAAATATCTGAATATTGAAGCGAAAGTCATTTTCCTTCATTTTCCCATGCCTTGCGTTTGAAATTTCGTACGAATCGCGGAGAATTTGGAAATTCCTAAACTCGCATAGCGATTGGTTGACAATTCTGAATCCGATTGGCGGATTTGTGTTCCAACCAATGAGAGAGCTTTGTTTTGGATCGCCGAGCGACAAGGTAGCTAGACATGCGATATCGGTCGGAGGATCTATGCGCTTCGTCGACGATCTCAACTCCGCAGATCCGATGCCAAATAAAATGTATACATATTTACTAGTACGGCATAACCTCAAATAATGTTTGCGGACATTGTATTATAACCAATCAAGAAGAAGAAGATGAAGAACCTCGAATAATGATGTTGACACTTTTTAGCGCAGGGAGAAGAGGTTTTTAATTTAAAAAAATGTCGAAACGTTGGGGCAGCGATTATGTCGTCGCCGAGCATCGGGACTTGCAGGTAAAACGGACAATATACAAGGAAATAAAAATCAACCGATAGATGAATTTCTACACTAGATTGAATAGAAAATCTTAAGTCCACTAATAATTCGCATCGCTTTGGAATAACTGTCATAACAATGCAACGGCAGATTTCGTTCTAAAAATCACTTCTAATTTTGAAAATGAAGCTGCCTGATCGACTTCGTCATCTCTTTTTAATTCCAGGCCAATACTATGGCAGTCGATGCAACTGGGAGTTTCGTTCTCCTTGCTGGGTAAGTCTGCTGCTTTTCATTCTCAATTTTGTCAATCCTCACCAAAAACACATTCTTCAATTCATTCGTTGATCTTTCATCTTTGTTCATTTATTCATTCTTCTAAACGATTATCAACCCCTTTTTGAATCGTTCAATCATTGATTGTCTAATCATCGATTTGCCAATTTACTCAATGGATCATCTAGCAGTGAAGCTTTGAATGATAAATTCAGTCATGTATTCATTATAATTAATTTATAAAAAACTTCTGCTCAACAGCCGCAGGTATTTTGCTGTGAAGCACTTGGACGAAGGTACGGATACTCTGAGAAAGTTTCAGCGTCAGAGTAAATACGAGGTGGGATCTGCGGAGTGGAATCCAAACGCGCATAATTGCCACCTTTGCGCAATATCTGTGAGTTTGAGAGGTGAACTTGCGTCTTTCGGAACCCTTGCCTCATTCTCAATCTCCTTTTTTGTTCAAATTCAATTTTCTTTTACTATCTCTATATATTCTCCTTACCTTATTTCAGAGCAACAACCGAGTAGAAGTATTGAGCTTTGTTGGGGGCGACGGATACGACCTTACGACCACTCACAGCCTCAGAGCACACACACGAGTCGTTAGCGATTTGAATTGGCATCCTACGGAGCCTGACATTCTTGCCTCCTGCAGCATAGACACTTTTATACACATATGGGATATCAGGGATCAGAGGAGACCTTGTCTTTCGCTATCTGCAGTCGGTGAGGATCCTTTTCACTCAAAGAATCTGTTTCTTTTGAATTGGAAACGAATTTCTCAATTCGAGCTAGTTTTTCACTCACATGAGGGAATCCAGGGTATGAAAAAGACAAAGATTCAGTTTTTTCGTACCTAATATAGCCGCTTTTTTCAGCCGGAGCTTCTCAGGTCAGATGGAACTGTTTGTCTCCTCATATTCTGGCTACAGCTCACGACGGGGATATCAAGATTTGGGACCAGAGGAAAGGAAACAGTCCGATGCAGTACATAGCTGCTCATTTGACAAAGGTTTTATCCTCTTTACAGATCCTCCCGGTACTGAAATCGGTATCTAATTAAAGTAGAGCTTCTAGAGTATCTCAAAATCAAGGAGTCTTCAAGATAGTTTGAAAATTGATACGATTTTCCGAACATTTAATCAATCTCGATTCTGAGAATCTTAAAACCCGGGAATATCGCCTCCTTCCCAGCTTCTCTGGTTCAAAATCCTTATTTTTTATTGACAGATACACGGCCTGGATTGGTGTCCGTTTCAACAAAATCAGTTGGCGACCTCTAGCCAGGATTGTACAGTCAAAATATTCGACGTCAGTAACCCGAGGAGAGCAGAAAGCATTTTAACGACGAGTGCCCCAGTCTGGCGAGCGAGATATACAGTAATTTCATTTGAACGATTCTCTTCAAACTTTTCACTCATGATTTTCATTTCTGAATGATGAAACTTCCGTTTTACCAGCCATTCGGCGAGGGATTGGTAACAATAGTTGTCCCTCAACTGAGACGAGGAGAAAACAGTCTTCTTTTATGGAACACGTCAAATCTCACCGCCCCAATCTACACTTTTATAGGACACACGGACGTCGTTCTAGAATTTCAATGGCGACATCAAAAGAAAGGTAGATTTTTGTCATTCCGTTTTCAGTTCCCCTCATATTATTTTTTCTCTCTTCACAGAGCTGAATGACTTTGAATTGATAACTTGGTCTAAGGATCAGTGCCTTAGGATATTCAAAATCGATCCTTTCTTGCAGAAGGTGAGTTTTCCGAGGTTGAATTCCATTCGCAGATTGCTAAAAAGTTAATGAATGAATGTATTTCAGCTCTGCGGACACGATTTGGATGACGGATCTTCTGTCTACACTCCATACGTCGAGGAAAACAACATGAGTAAAGAGAAATCGAGAGCCTAATCGAGTATAGGATTAAAATAAACACCCTAAATTTGATCCTTTCTCAGGAACTTTGCAATCGATGCAACAGCTGGAACTCCACGAAGCTCAGAACGAGAGAGGAGATCTGAATTACATGATGTCCAAGATCGAGGGAGGGAAGATGAACGCCGAATCTATATCATACTCTGCCTCGGAGAAGGAAGTCTCTTCCCCTACACAGCCCAAGACATTGCAGCAGGAATTCTCCCTGATAAACATCAACATCCCTAACATAGAGGTGAGACTTAAAGAAAAAACTAACGGAGAGGTGGATCGGGATTTCTACAATTCATAATTTCTCTCGATTAGGTAAACGCGATGGATGCGGAACAGAGAAGCTGTACAGTGACGGCCTCGAACAAAAACTACAACGTGATACTGAAAGTAAACTTCCCTGGAAATTATCCCTACAACGCATCTCCCTCGTTTCAATTCTGCCCAGGTACAACGATAGACAATACAGCAATGGCTAAGCTTTCGAAGGTCTTGAAGCAAACCGCTCAGCAAAGGGTTAGAAAAAATCGATCCTGTTTAGAACCGTGCCTCCGCCAATTAATCACGACATTGGAACAGGTGAGATATCTGCCTCAGGGATGAAATAACGAATTTTATCAAACGATATTATTCCACAGATGTGCGTTAGCGAAGAATCTGAAGGCAAACATCTCGGCTACAGAATACCCCATGGATCAAACTTCCTAAACTCTACCAGCATCTTTCCAAACTATCAAGACACTTATATTCCCTTTCCGAGGACAAGCGGAGCTAAATTTTGCTGCGTGGGTACGAAATCGCTAGACTATTAGGAAAATCTACATCCCTCGGAGATTGCCGAAGGAACAGAAAGACTCGTGACAAGTTGAATAACCGCAAAAATTCAAATACTGCGTTAAATAACCGTTCCGTTTCTTTCTCCAGGTATCCTGGTATGTTTTGGACGAACTCCGTATGCCCGAAGGCCCTCGATAAAGCCAGAGAGTACAACGCCAAGAGCGTTATCAGCTCTGGGTCAAGGGGTGGGAAGCAGCGGTCATTTCCCACACATATATCCGCCCTATTCGCAGTCCAATTCAGCGGACAACATTTCCATAAGCTCGTTCTACTTCCACGAGAGGGTAATTACTGGAAAAAGTCTCGAAATCGCTCTCCACCGTTTTATCATCTGATTTCAATCCGCAGAGAGGATCTAAACGCAGTCTTCACTCCTCTGGACGTCTCCACTCGAGAACTCCTCACAAAAATCATCCAACAGTTACGATTTACGATGCCTCGCCGTTGTTTTTTGTAAACAAGGAACTTGCTGAGAAGTACATGTGAGTTTAGTCCATTGACAGTTTATCAATGAACATTTGAATCGGGGAGTTCCAAAATCTCTTCGTTTACAGTATAAACATCACGGACATACCTGGGATGTGTCAATACAACGCAGGCGTAGCCGCTGTTCTGGAAAGACCGGATTTAGTCCAGGCCTGGTGCTTAGCAGCTTTAGTTATCTCGCAACCGATGTCCAGTCTCTTTTCAAACTGCTATCAATCATCGGATATCGACACGCCCTGGCCCCTGCATCCTTTCGGGCAAAATTTAATACATTCTCTGTGAGTTTGAGGGTTTTTACTTTGAAAGATTATTCAACAGAGTTTTTATTCCCTCGTCAAATAAACTAGTCGATTCTCAGACCTCTGATAAACGTTTTACTAGAGTGAAGGTGTTTTCAGGAAACTGGGATGATTGAAGATTCTGATTTTGGGATAAGAGCGAAGATAAATAATCTAATTTCCCTCTTTTCAGTATACAGCACTACGCGAGCCAGTCTGATATCCAAATGGCAGGGATGTTGAGCTGTACGTTTAGCTACAGATCGGAGAATCCGGACGCGGCTCAAGGGCGAGCGATCAGCAAGTCTGTAAACGTTAGCGTGAGTATTAAAAAGTAGCTCTAGCGTAATAACGGAAGAAGAACTCTGTCCACAGGTAACTGATTGCGTAATATCTTGAGGCATGCGTGGGTGCGAATGCGGCTTTACATTATTTTACACAAGGATTTTTTTATCCAACGATCAAAGATCATTCCTTCTGTTTGTATTTTCACGATTTTTATTGTACTCTACTCTTAGGCTCCTGCAACTCGTTTTCAGCTTTTTATCTATCTGTTTACCCTGCTGCTGCTGCTATTGCGCTGATAACGCTTTGCCATTTATTATTACTTGAAATTTGTGCCTCTATGCTTTTGGGAGAGTAATTTTTTATAGCGTTTCAAGCAAGGAGAATATATATATATAGAGAGAGAGAGAGGAGGAGGAAAGGGCTCGCTTGGCTTACACAACTGACGTGTTATTATTATCTCTGTTGTAGAGGCTTACCACTGGGAAATGGTGGCAGAAGGTAAAGTATGATATGGATTACCGATCCCTATTTCTTCGCTTTCCCCTCGACTCACACCTGACAAATAATCTATTTGCAATCGATTAAACTCCTCATTTGGTCATTTGGTATCGCCTGCGTAAGCGTCGACTCTGCATGCGCATGATCATTCCATCATTTATCATAGCATTTCTCGCTGTCTATAAAGCTTCCATCTGTGACGACGATCGATTGATAATCAACTTTCTCCGAAGTAAAAAAAGGTATCGGTCGTTTTAAACGATCTAAAAACTCTGAACGCTCAGTCTGCATGCGCCGCATAACACCAAGTAGTTCATAAGTTACGTTTGAAAATATATATCGAAATCCAACAAAGTTCAAACAATATTCATGTCTGAAATCGATCGAATGTTAAGAAGTTTGGGGACACCAAATCGGTAGATTTTTATTTAATGGTAGTGAAGGTTGAAAATTAAAAAAAATTCGTCAAAGGCAAGTTGTGCGAATTAGTTTTCTGAACAAAACAAGCCCACGTAGAAAAAAATCGATTGGAAATGAGAGTTTTTTAAAAATCATTTCAAAGCTCTGTGAATTGCAACATTAATATTTACTTGTTTATGGTATATCGATTTTTTTTTTTTAATCATAGTTGATTTATCGTAGTTTAGAAGTAGATAAACGTGATCAATATTCAATGTACGCTTATCACTCAATACAAATCTACGGATTTGGTTCCCTCAAACTAATACTCCATCCAATAAATCCGCAAATTAACTAAAGGGTTTGATAATTACAGCCAGGAGGGTCGCCTTATCACACAATTCATCCTGCTGACACGAGTCTGGAGGGCTGGAACTTCCAGAATCTAAAACAGCACCGGTCAAACTCGTGGTCAGAGTCTTTGGACGATTTGAAATTTATTCAAGACTCGTTGTGCGAGCCTGGTAGGAATATTAGGTGAAGATTTACAGTTCCTCGGCCATAGTCTGTGCGAAAGCAATAGAAAAAGATCGTATTTTTCGATCAGAAGACTAATTTCAAGCTTCTGATTGTTTGCAGACTTCTAGACGAGAAAAACACGGCGCTTTACGATAGCTACAAAAAAGCCTACGCGGAAGTATTGCACAGATGGAGGCTCCTCGACGCTAGAGCCCAAGTATTAAAACACGTCAGCGTTCCGCCGATAGATTCTCACAAGGCTGTAGAGTTCCAGATCGAGTGCCATGTGTGCAACAAGTCTAGTCGTGGTCCACAGTGCGTTAATTGCAGACGTCTGGCTTTCCAGTGCGTTATTTGCCACATTTCGGTCAGAGGTAAGGACCAAAGTGCTTCAAAAAATACTCTAGAAACTCAAAAACGTCGTTTTTTGGATTAAAACGCTTAAATCAAACCTCATTTTCATATCTTTTCATCGAATCCACGAAGATTTCGGTTCTCCAGGGCCACAAAATGTTAGTAAGGAATTTTTTAGAACTTAGTTTTCGCGCAACTTCGAGAATTGGAGAAATGCAATATCTTGTGGCCCTGGAGGTTTTAAAAATCGAATTCCAGGCATAAGGTAACAGTAAATTGAGAAATGAGTCCCTGATACTCTTTTTTGAAATAGTTTTTCACCTAATTCCAGGTCCCAGTAACGTTTGTGTAGTCTGTGGCCACGGAGGCCACACTGAGCACTTGGCTGCTTGGTTTACAACTAAGACACAATGTCCAACTGGCTGTGGATGTTCGTGTCTAAACGAGAGCACAACGTTCATGAAAACATGATATTGTAAATAAATAAATATACTTAGGAAGCCAGAGTTATCCCAGATTAAATTGACTGATTCTAGGAACTCTGTTGTTCGACGAGACTATAATAATAAATACGATCACAATAATAACAAGAGTGCAGATTTGTTATTTACGATTCAAGTTTGTTTTCCTTATCCTCTTTACATTAGATTTAATCTCTTCAATCCCTCCCTTCGAATTACAGGAATAAATCTCCCTATTTTCTCTCATCACTTGATCCTCCCAGCGGCTTCGCTACTACTGTAATAAAAAGTAATCCCTCGAATATTCTGCGTGTCTCTCACAGGCGAGTCGTGCGGTTGTAGCAGCTGAAAAAAAGAACCAGAAATTAACGAGACGAAGAAAGAAGGATAAAAATTCAAAGCGACTAGGGTTTATACCTTTCGAGAAGGCGCCGCTTCAGCTCAGGAGGATAAGCGACGTATATGTAGTGGTCCGGCATATCGGGGTTCCCAGACGCCTGATCTAGTCCTGGGTCAAGCCTCTGCCTCCCGTCTTTTTTCTGGTCAATTTTAGATGAATTGTGCATAGGAGAAGCCGCCTCCTTTGTTCCGCCTCTCTCGTGCGATTGAGAATTTTCCGAAATCCTGTCCGCCCTCATCTCGTGGACAGAACTGTGATCAGATTTCAAAGTTATTAGTGTTAAAATCTATCCACGAAACTCGTCGAAGATAAGACTCACTCGAATAGTATCCAGATGATGTAATAGCACATGGACATCCCAAGGGACAACAGCATAGCTAGTATAAACAACAGATGCCAAGGTATCTGACGCTGTTGTCTGCGCGTATCTTCCCAGTACTTTTCGCAGGTCAAATACCAGCAAACCGCTCGATTGAGTTCACCTGACGTACCGAAATATCAAAGAAATTAATTGAAACTAATCAATCATGGGAATAATCCGCTATCATTACCTTCGACTTCTGTGAAATCTTGTACGGAGAGATTGACCAGTAGACCAGCGATGCAGTCGCGAACGAGAATCTGAAAAAATCAGTTCCATAAAATTAGACAACGAAATTAGAGGCGAAATAGGGGAATGCCATCTACCTTTCCTACCTCGCATCTTATCTTGAGTTTGAGTAGCTCTTCAGGTTTGCAGTTGGACTTGAGTTTCTGAAGTTCGAATAGCCTCTGTTGTTTGCGGTCGATAGCGGGTAGAGCAGAGTCGACGAGATGATTGCTGTCACATATATCTCTAGTCTTGTTGTTCTCGTTACCTATCATCTTCTGCTTCTGATGATTAATCGTGAAGTGATTGTCAGGCGTATCCCTGCGGTCGCAGAAATGATGAAACTGGCCCCCTCCGGTGCCTCCAGACCCAGATATTTGAAACTTGTCGTTGAATATCCTGACCAAATCTCTAGACCCAGAGGCAGGGGTAGGAGCGACTGTAGTTTGTCGAGCAGTCGTCTCCCTCCAGACCTCAATGTCCGTGTTTACAGGACTTGAATCGTCGATCAGCAGGCCTTCGAAGTCCTGCGTGATCAGGACATCGCATCTCATTATGTCGCAGTAGTCAGCTAAACAGACAGCGTCTTCTGCCTGTGAGGGAAACACGAATTGTATTAATCAAAGGTCTTTTTCTGATCCTCCGGATAATGTTTTTGCGCCAAAAACCAATTCCCACCATGTTTATATCGCTCTTGTGCCTGTTATCGAAGTGCATATCCAAATGGCGCTCTTCGTAGAACGATTTTCCGCACAATCCGCAAGTCCATTGCGACGGGCGGTGTTGATACTTAGCTGCCTGCTGAGGATGGAATATGTCCCTCGTTCTATGGAACGGACACTCCAGCGGCAACTCTACTTGGTACTTTTTTAGCACGGGTATCCATTTCTGTGAATCAACTCGTTTTTAGACTATCGAAAATTATCTTCGGTATAACTAGAAACTTGAAGTTTTAAAGTAGTTTTCTCACTATTTCTGTCTATGATTTGGAATACTATTGAATTTTTTATGGGCAGAACTCTGTAGGTATACCATATAATTGTTCGTTACAATTTTCCTGGTAGAATAATCATTTGGAGTGAGAAAACCGAATTTGGGGAAATTTCAATTGATATATATTGACTGTTTGTTATCCTAGAAGTATTAATGAATCGTTTAGACCGAATCTTTCCCACGAATTTGTATGAATTTTTCTAATTCTATTAATTGTCGATTAGCGATTGTTGTGATTACCTTTTGTACAATCCTTCGTACGACAGAGGCACTGTCGCGAGGGCATGATATTTTGAAAACACTAGGTCCTGGCCAGGGTATTTGACACAGCAGCAATACTGCCAAAATCTGTGTGTGTTAAATATCGATTATTGTATAAAACGTACCCAAATTCATTACCAAAAACCAACAGAACTTGTATTTTAATCCCTTTTGCGAAAGATAACAGATGCCTACAGGCATAGAAAATTGATTTTCCGACGCAGTTTGCGCATACGGACAGAGACTACGTGTACGTTATTCCACATGTATAATTACCTCAAAGTAAAGGAATTTGGTCTTCATTCATATCCCATATAAAACTCCGCGTGATATAATATGGTATAATTTTGAAACGAGCCTAATGATGCATTGAACAGAAAATTTTTCGCATATTGTGTGATACGCGCGCGGCTTCGGATCTCGCTGTTGTTTTTTTTTTTCTTTTTCCTTTTATTATTCCGTCTATTTTCCTCTTCTCTCTACTACCCCTGCCCGATTATCGAGCTTTATTCTCTCCCTCCACCACCTGCTTCTCGTTTATTCAAGATGTGCGGTAAAACGCACGCGCAATTCGGGGGCGTACGATTTTCCGGCACCCGCGCACTAAACCCATTCTTGTCTCTATTCTACTGCATGCGGCTTGATTCATTAACAATTATTAATTAACCGCTATGTTATAATAACTAGTACGATTAATATTAATGAATAAATGTCTTATTGATTGAAACAATGAATTGAATTTGTCGAAAATGTTTACGTTGCTTTTATTTCCACGTCGAATTGATTATTTTTACAAGATGTGCGATCGACGAATTCATCAATATCTGTAATGGTCCGGTTTGTACGGACCCTCAACTGGGATATCCAAATACTTGGATTGGTCTGGTGTCAATTTTGTCAATTTAACACCCAGGTGGTCGAGATGAAGCGAAGCGACTTCCTCGTCCAGCTAAAAGAAAAGAAACGACGTTATTTCACACTGTAGATCTCATATATTCCAAATATTTTGGTAAAACAAAACTCTAGGGCATTTTGAAGAATGAAAATAGTGAAAAAAAAGGACTTTTTCAATCGTATTTGATACTTCAAACTATTTCTACGATTCTACTGAACATTTTCAAAGAGATATTTGCGATTTAAACGACTTTCTGTAAAGTATCTTGTTTTTTTTTTTGATAAATCGACGAGAAAACATTGAGAAAAAATCCTTTTTTGGGAATAAATTCACCGTTTTTGGGAGCATGTGAACTCCGATCGAGTAAGCTCCAACTTTGGTCCATAGCTCGATTTGGGCAAGTACTTGATTGGTGAACGAAGTGCTCATTACGAAGCTAGAGTGGCCAGTGGCACATCCAAGATTCACCAGTCGTCCCTGGGCAAGCAGTATGATGTGCCTGTGGAAAATTCGGACTTTTACTTAAGACATAAACGGCAAAAATCATCCAAGGTCTAAAAATGATCTGAAAATCGAGATTTCTCAGAATCGAAGCCCTTTTGATCTCAAAAACATTAAAAATCGTCAAAACGATAGAAGTTTATGATTGCTGGGCCTAAAAATCGGCTTTTTGAGGTCTAAAAGTTTCTAACAACCGCAAAAACGGACCTTCCGTTGCTCAGCTCGTAGCGATCGACCTGAGGCTTGATGTTGACTTTGGATTTAGCGTTTTTGTCGAGCCAAGTGACCTGGATCTCGCAGTCAAAATGTCCGATATTACAGACGATAGCGTCCTCGGGCATATTGAGAAAATGTTCTCCCAAAATGATGTCTTTGCATCCTGTAGTCGTGACGTATATTTGTCCTTTCTTCGAGGCCTCGTCCATTGTCGTCACCTGTTAATCAACAAAGAGTTAAAAAATAACTGAAATTTATTTATCTGGGATTGAAAACCAAAACCAGGAGACTTCCAAATCCGTTATTCTCACCTCGTAGCCCTCCATGGCAGCCTGAAGAGCGTTAATCGGATCAATTTCTGTAATAATAACTCGTCCCCCAAGGGCTCTGAGACTCTGGGCGCAGCCCTTGCCAACATCACCATACCCAGCAACTACGCAAACTTTACCAGCGAGCATGACGTCCGTGGCACGTTTGATACCGTCGATTAGAGACTCTCTGCATCCGTACAAGTTGTCGAATTTGCTCTGAAAAAAATTCGTCAATTAATATCTCACCGATTCTGGAATTTGCTGAGTTTACTAAACTGAAAGGGATGACTTTGCACCTTTGTAACAGAGTCGTTGACATTGATAGCGGGTACTTTTAGTTTCCCGTCCTTGACCATGCGATAAAGATTGTGAACTCCAGTTGTTGTTTCTTCGGAAACCCCTCTGCAGTCGGTTAGGTATTGGGGAAACTTTTCGTGGACTAAATTCGTGAGATCTCCGCCGTCGTCGAGTATGAGATTCAGAGGTTTTCCGTCCTTGAATACCAACGTCTGTTCAATGCACCATAAATACTCCTCGTCCGTTTCACCTTTCCAAGCGTATACGGGCACCCCAGTCTTCGCTATCGCAGCTGCCGCGTGATCTTGAGTACTGAAAATGTTGCAGGAGGACCATTGTACCTGGAATAACATGGAAATTTAAATTTAGAAGGTAGTCGATGCATTGACAACGAGTTGGGCAATATTTGCATGAGAAACATGGCCTTATTCTGTTCAAAAGCACCTCTTTTAACAGTTTTTTACATTTCGAAGCCTTATCTCCAGGATTATTGAATATCTTTTGACCAATGACTCTTGTATAGAAATTCAATAAGCTTCTAAAAATACAATTTTAAAAGGATTCTTGTAACAAAGAGAACACCTCCGAGATGCAAACTCATTGGCAAAATGTTAAAATTTACCGAGATGCTTGTTCATGATGTAAAAGACTGAATAAGCATGAAGGGATTTACCTTCGAACCTCTACTAGTAATAAAATGATTCTAAATCGCTGTAATGAGGAATAGA
This sequence comes from Ametastegia equiseti, assembly GCA_963989295.1. Lineage (NCBI taxonomy): Eukaryota > Metazoa > Arthropoda > Insecta > Hymenoptera > Tenthredinidae > Ametastegia > Ametastegia equiseti. The sequence goes on from OZ022394.1 coordinate 21,311,129, forward strand.
ATCTCTAAAATCTGAGTATAAGACTGAAGTATAATACACAATCTCAGAAAAGATTAAACGATTCGATCAATTACAGCAATAAAGTGTTTTGAAATACATAAACTGATCAAAATGAAGAAAAGTTAGAGGCCAGCGAAGCTATTTCTTGCCTGGAATCCCCTAAAATTTGATAACATAATTGAATCCCAAATAAAAACGTGTCAATTCCGAGCTCAGGAGGTCAGGGCTAATGAGATATCTCATCTTTGGCAAACAATGAGGTAACGAAGCGGGATTGAGACATATTGAAGTGAGATAAATGAGATTTGGAGAAGACGGTGCGAGCCTAAAGAGGGAGGATGTTTACGGCGAGGCTTTATCAGGTCATACTCAGAGGAACTAGATTCATGTGCAATTTCTATTGCGGGGATTATACCTCAGCACCAAGTTCCACGAGGGTTTCGATAAGTACAGCAGTCTGGACAGTCATGTGAAGACACCCAGCGATTCTTGCGCCCTTGAGAACTTGGGAAGGGCCGTATTTGCGTCTGATTGCCATTAGTCCGGGCATCTCGTTCTCTGCCAGCATTATCTCTTTCCTTCCCCATTCGGCTAGCGAGAGGTCAGCTGTGGGGCAATTTAGCGTTATCTTTCTTACTGTGGTACAGTGCGGCAATAGTTGTTGCGTTTGCTTATACGATCATGTTGCAATGATAAAAACGATAACGACTTGATTGCGGGGGGGGGGGGGGTCAATTATCGTTCTATTATGTAAACAAAATAGGTTAAATGATGACGAGACGGAACAACTAACTGCCAATGAATCCCTATCATTTTATATCGCCGGAATAAATTGAAAGTCAATTTATTTCCAACCGGCTTATTAAGCGCCCGCCGCGCGGCCACGTGACGAGCTAACCTAAATAATCGCCGGCCGATTTGCATAGGTCGCCGCTTTTTTGTTTCCAAAACTTTTACGCAACTTGTTGGATGATAAATAATAATCGCATCTATTTCGTTGCGTAATAATAGAACGTAGAATTATTGCGGCGACGCGTAAGTTGCGACAAGATAAACTAAAGCCGGGAAAACAAAGACGTTTTTATTACGCGAGGTGAATTTTTTGTTCTACGTTATCGCTTTATATTATCGTCTAATCCTTCTCTTGTTTTATTATTGAATTTAGAACGAATTTGCGATACTTACCGACTTTGTATGCTGGTTTAGTTGCCATCTTGTTAGAAATAATGAAAATCGAGTCTTCTTATCCTTTCAATACACCAGCAGATTCTCAAACGGACGATTTTGAAATACGATCTGGCGTGCAGGAACTTCTTCTCTCACGCTCTGTGTTCAACTGATTACTGAATGAAGAACCGCGAATTCGAGCCTAATAAGTACGCGTTTTAGTTGACAATTTCGCCACGGGGGGCACCAGCGATCGGGACACGACCTAAGGCCGGATTTTCACAGGCAGTAAATTACTGCCGCGGTGCCAATTAAAACTCTCACGAACTCGTTCCCGGTCACGTGGGTTTAAAACAACCAATGACGTCGCGATTCACTGTCCATAGAAATCCGGCCTGAAACTCTTCGCGGCCGTGAGGCATGCCGGTAAACGATAGCGCGCGCAATTTGTTGTTCAAACGGTAATTGCGGGAACTTCAGGATATTGAAATATAGAAAATAACCGAACGGGTACAGTTTCCGTTTATTCCAAATATTGAAGTAATGAAAAAAGAAAACCAGCCGCTTCCTCTCCCGTACGAAGTCCACCCAGGAATCAAGGTATTCGGTGAATCTAAATCTAGTAGTTCATTCGCGTGAGATCAATTCAATTTGCGATCGCGTTTGTGTTCAGCTCTGCAGATGGGTCTGTCTAATAGCGGGGATATTCCACGGCGCCGAGAGACTGAAAAGGGTGAAAATAATCGACGCACCTCTGCGAGATCAGGCCAGAATAATGAACGAAATACGCAGGGAGCGTATAGCCCGGGAAAAGGCGATCGCAGCTAGGGGTAAATGCGTGCGAATAATGTAATATATTGTTATCGTGAAAACAGGACTGGACTATGCAAAAAAAGAAAAAAAATGCTCTAATATCGTAGAATATTCATCGATCTTATATCCGCAATTGTAAGCTCATTGCAATTTATCTCCCAGCCGAAATGGCGACTCTGGCATTACTCTTCCTCGACGATCCCTCGCCGATGGAATACGCGAGTTTTGAAAAACCTACGAGCGCGAAATCGAGAGACCTGAATGAAAACTAGCAAAAATTCGTGAAGAAATATCGATCGCTGGTAAAAGTTTACAGATAGATCGCGTTATGGATTATGGCGGTAATTATTCTGTGCAGAAGAACGCGAACGGCTGACCCGGATCGTAAAACTCGCTGAAACGGAAATCGAGGAGCTCAACAAGTCCCCGAAAATGTGAACCAGACGCTTTTATAATTGAGGATTGTAAATACCGAACACTAGTTAATAAATCATTCCTGTGCAGCAATTATTAATTTATTGTTTCAAAAATTTCGAATTCTGATCAGTAGAACTCATCCTAACGTTTCCAAACATCAATTTTCTTTCCCGATCAATACGTTTGCTATACCGAATGCTCGGTGCTGGTTGCCTGGAGACGATATTCCAGGTCCAAACAACCACCGAGTTCCAGTAAACGTTGCGATTCGCAATCCGCTGGTCTGATAAATAAATGCCGCCGAAAACGTGCCACGACTTCGTCACACCGTGTCAGAGGAAAACTTACGAATACCATCGCGCTAGAGTGAGTTCGATTTTTGGAAATTCAAACTAGGTATATATTACTGACGGTTGTTAATAAAACGGCAGGTGAAGAGCGCCACTTCCGTGGTTGACGTGGTCCCGCCGAAAGTGAGGCCGCACATAAAACATGACGCTAAGAAGAAGCAACTCGAGTTGGAGAGACAGGAGAAAATAGTTCGAGAGAATTTCATACTGTTGAAAAAGCTGCAGGCAATTATGTACAAAAAGTAACACCCTGCGATTAATAAACAAACGTCTTTTCCACTCTTTGGTCAATTGTTTACTTCCCTCCTTTCATCGAAATCGTTCAGTACATCCGGAAGTGTAAAAAATATGTCCGATGAAGAGGAAAATTCCTATCCCTACGAAAATTCCGGAGAATTAGAATCCGGAGAACGGGATCTGGTCGATTCGGAAGAACCTTGGACCTTCTTGAGTAACGAAGAGGCAGCAAGATGCCTGTGTCTGTTGGGCAAGACGGATTCGGGTCTGAAATATTCCTACCTGAAGCTCAACGCTTCGGATAAAAATTTGACGGACATTAGTGTGATACCGACGTTCAGGAACTTGCTGTTCGTCGACGTGTCCGGAAACCGATTGACCCAGTCGTCCCTGAGCGTATTGTCTTCCATGACCTATCTCCTGATGCTGAAGGCCGATCGAAACCGGGTAACTTCTCCAGCGATGGATGGAATGCCCTACCTCCAAGTTCTAAGTCTCAATGACAACCCGATCGAGGAAACATCCGGCATATCCCAAAGACTGCTGGAGTGCCTGGAGCTCAAGAACACCGGGATAACTCGCGTCTCCCTGAACCCGTACGTTCTTGATAATCTCCGGGTCCTAGAACTGCGCGGTAATCTGATGGAGACAACGAATGGGATATTTTTCCCAAGTCTGGTGTCGCTCTACGTGGCTGATAACCGAATAGACAGGATCGAGGGACTGGAGACTCTGGTGAATCTTAGAACGTTTCACGCTCGTGGTAACCGGATACGGAAATTGGACGGGCTGATCGTCCCAAAGTGCACCAGGCTGAGTTATATCAACTTACGGAGTAACCGAATAGCCACATTCTCCGAGATCCCGAAATTGCGGAGTTTGCCGGCCCTGGAGACTCTTGTGATATCAGAAAATCCTCTGACCCTCGATACCTCGGAGAAGGACGATCAGGAAGAGGATGATCGCTCCGCGGGAAGATACAGGGTCAAACTAATCGCGGCTATTCCCAATCTCAAGAGAATCAACAAGCACCCAGTTCTCGAAGAAGAGAGAAAAGAGGCCAGGGAGCTGGTGCAACGAATGCTCGAAGACGGTAAGAGTCTATCGGACTCTGAAGACGACGACGAAAATCAATGATAGTCGTTCGAGAATTTGAATTTTGAACCGCGCCTTGGTATCTGCAACTCGAATCCCATTCGTCGGCTAAAGAGGTGGCCCCTTCAAGATCTATGTGGCGCATCGAGGAACTATCTTCACCGCAAAAGGCGGGAAAAATTCTATTCAAATCCTCTACGTGGTAGAACGTGTTGTACGTGGGTCACGTTGCCTCCACCTTATTTATAATTCTCGAATTTCATTTCGCCTGGGTTTCTTCCAGGAATAATTCAGCAGCCGAATGTCATTCGGTAATCCCATAGACTTTGAACACGTGTTTGTTCGCCCTTCGTACTAATAAGTCAAACAAACTTAGGTGAAACGATTGCCCTTATCGTACGGGAATAAACAATCATTACTATCGAAGATATAGCGTGTAAATAATTTCACGATAAGTTCCTATACCAGCTCCCGAAGTATCTTTCAATCTTATATTACGTACGTCGAAGACGTTTCCCGTCAACGGATCTATGGATCTTTTCATTGAGAAACGAAAACGTCCGATCACCGCAGGACGCCTAATCTCATACGATTGACAATACACGTGTAATCCATCACTCGAAATCGACTACACGCGTGTCAGTCGCAGAGTAGATAACACCGTTCCAATAATAATTGACAGTTTGGAAGAGCCACGTCCTAATCTGAGATCTAAGCCACGGGTGATAAGCTGAGATCGCTGCTTCGTAATTGGACATCAAGGTTCGAGGACTAGTGGGTTCGATGGAACTAAACAGCATCATCGTCAAGGCTTCGAATCCGGATTGGCACTTTGTGGTCCTTGATCGCAAAACTGCACCACCGATTAGTGAGGGCTTTTTGATGGAGGCTAGACGACGTCTGGTCGATGATTCAGACATAGTTATAGGATCACGTACCGCTCCAGCGAGCTGTCGTACCAGTACCAGTAGCTAAATCTGGGCAGAGCCGTCAGCAGTACGTCAGCGGAAGCGCTTAATCCGAGATAATCGTAGACATTGCATGTCCCACATGTGAGAATAACAAGTCTTGTCATTACGCTCAGCAGAAGTCATGAGTGAGAATATGGTCCGTGTGAGTTGCTTACAGGCTTTCCACCGAAAGGTTCAATAATCTTCCATAACGGCTATAGTTGGAGATAAAGACATCTCGACCGATACGATCTTTTCAACAAATAGATTATGAAAACGGTGGGAGGGAAACTTCTATATGTATATACCAGTCCAGACATCTGACCGTCAGGAGCTTCTGCATCGGTAATTGTTGGGAGTAGCGCTGATCAGCCCCACTCCGTTAATCTTCCAGCCTATCAGGTGCACAGCAATTGTAAATACCAGTGTAGGTATAAGTGTTCGGATAATATCACGTATAGTTGTGTACTATACTCTTGAGTCGAACTTTTCGATAACGACTATTTACGACTATGTGTCAACCTGCGTGCGTCCCTCTGTTTAGTACTTCTCGCAACGGTCTTGCGTCTTGAACATTGAACCTACAGGCTCTCACTAGGTGCAGTTCAGTTTCATCCAATTAGTGTATCAGTCAGTGGAAAAAGCGTCCAGTGGATAGAAAATCTGAAGAAGTTCAAGAATTCGTGCACAAGTCCATGATGGGACCGAGTGGCGGTAAATCCTGCGGCTGTTGGCTCGTGGTTTTCAGTCTGGTTGTGTGCTACACGTGTGGGCTTTCCGATGATGAGATTGCCCCAAACGCGGCCTACCACGATCACAGATTCTTCCTCAGACAGATATTCGACAAATACGGAGACAAGGGGATCATCAGTTTCGAGGTGAGTTCACGGGGTTCCTTTCCTCACATTGCGAACCGTTTGCAAATTCGATATATGCTAACCGATTCCAGGGGTTCGAGCATCTCTTGGAGAACCTCGGGCTGGGTAGACTGTCCTTCGATAAAAAGCACAACGTTTCGATGCACCGTATAAACGGTTCCTTCCAAGACGTCCACGACGCCCTGAAACTTCACGACCATCGTCACGGTGTGAAAGAAAACGTGGAGCTCCGTCTATTCGGGGACGTGAGTCCAGGGGACGAAGCCCACTTCTTCGAAGCCGACAAGGTCTTCGCAAAGGCTGGTGACTTCGTCGAGGATATGGACCAGTCCGAAAAGCCCTCTTCGACCATCGCCAAGAGGAGTGCAGCCGACGGTATATCGCATTTCGTTTAAGTCACACGATCATGAGACCCATCCCATGCAGATAACGCGACGCGAAATAATAAAATGCAAACTGAAGCTGAGCCGATTATCATTTCCGACCACAAACACTCTCAAGTGTTTTCCAATCGTAAACGATAACGAATTCCGATCGATTGCGAACTCGTAGTTGTTACATCAAGTTTCTTATTTCCAGACCCTCCGGAACCCACGTTTGTGGATCCCGAGGACGGTTTGTGCCTCTCGCCTAAGGCTCTTCTGCACACCTTTGGTCTCCGACCGAATCACTCGGTCGCGATAAATCCAGGTCGTTTTTTGCACCTGTGTCCAGCCATAGTGTACCAACTGGACCGTAGGGCGTGTAGTGTTAGCGCATCGCCGGTCCTGTCAGCGGACAAGTCACCACGTGGAAGGGTTGTCTCCCAATCTGAAGGTGAGGGGCTTTTTGAAGGAGTCAATGATAGCTCGTAAGAGAATCTCGACTTCTTTTTCATTCCTTGTTGAACAGCCTGGCTCCATGCGACCTTGGCCACAACGGTCATCAGTGCAGTGGGTCTTTTGGCAGTGGTGATGGTGAAGCTGACCAAACGGCGATGGTTTCTTCACTTCCTGATTGCCCTGGCTGTAGGGTCGCTCAGCGGAGACGCACTGCTTCACCTGCTGCCCCACGTTAGTATATGAAGTTCGTGACCCATTGCCGTGTTTCGATGGCAGGATCGATGACGTATAAGTTTCAGGCTCTGCTTTCAGACGACAACATCGACCACGAGACAGCCGCACTGAGATGCAGCGCCACTTTCATGGCGATAATATTCTTCTACGGACTCGAGGCGGTTCTGATGACCGTAAGGTCTTCCAGGGTAAGGCTGATCAGCCCCCTCTAACTGACCCTGAACCCGTTACCATCCCCTACACTTTCCAATTCCAGACGAAGAAGCTGACGGAAGGTACTCTGGAACTGGAGCCCAGACCTGGAGCCTTAAAGTTAGCGATTCAGGACGAAGAGGGTGGCTCGATGCTTGGAGACGGAGGCCACGGTCACTCCCATGGATTGCCACCTGGGTCTAGTTCCAGCTTGGCATTTCTCATCCTGGTCGGCGATGGTCTTCACAATCTAACCGACGGTCTGGCAATCGGGGCTTCCTTCGCGAGTGATCCCGTCGCTGGACTGGCCACCACGATAGCTGTCTTCTGCCACGAGTTGCCCCACGAACTCGGTGCGTGTTTAACTGAAGGGGATTCGACCCTCGGAGAGCTCAAATCCCGATTATCCTCCTTGTTTTTCATCCCTAGGGGATTTCGCGGTGCTGATAAACGCCGGGATGAGCGTGAAGCGGGCGCTTCTTTACAATCTCCTCACTTCCGGTCTGAGCTTCATCGGAGCCGCGGCTGGGGTTTGGCTTGGAGAATTCGCGGACGTTACCCATTGGATATACGCGACGACGGCGGGGACCTTCCTCTACATCGCCTTGGCCGATTTGGTAGGGTATTTGGCTTTACTGAAGCTTCCGGAACCAGATGTAACCGATGCGGTGATGTCTTTTAGGTACCGGAAATGACCGCCTACGTTAAAGCCGACTACAGGATGCAGGGCATATTCGTACAGTTGGCTGGAATTACTTTGGGAGGTGTACTCATGCTCTTCATAGCGCTACACGAGGAAAAACTCCACGATCTCTTCGCGTAAAAAATTCCAAACGGCTAATACCAGTTTCCAAAAAAATGCACATGTTTCCAGAGTTGCAACTGATTTGATCGTTCGAAGAAAATCGATATAGACTCGTTCAGTTACAGCCATTTCCTTTTTTTCCCGAACTCCTGCGGTATTTTTTCTTTTTTTCTTTTTTTTCTTTCAAATTGCAATATACTTACATCGCCTGGAATCAGAATGCAGCTTGATAATAAAAGAATGAAAGAACGTATAAGTTCAGAAGCCACTAATACACACATACATACCTGCAAAGTGCCACAGTATGATGATAATCGTAAGTAATAAGTAATAATAGTGATCATAAATTGTAGAATTTTATCGTTACATGTATATCTGTGTTCGATAGCTGTATACCTAGTTATAAGTACATACAACGTAAATAAAAGCATATGTACAATTACCTACGAACAGCGTACATGTCCAATTGGTCGCGACTCGTACCTCGCAGACAAGTTTATATAACTTCATATAATATCCGTATCGCAGAAATTATACAAACAATTGGTATTGTGCGCTTTACGAATGAGTCCTTATCATTAAATTTCTATACGCTGGGGCTTTTTTTTGCAAAACTTTTTCATTCCTATTTCCTCTTCGCTTATAATCTTTTCACTTCGTTTTCACACGGCAGACGAACGTGTTTTGCTATCAATCGCGTACACCAGCTGTATACCAAAATTTTTTAACGTGACAAGGTTCTAAATTACATGTAGAATTTTATTAATCATTCATTTATTAGTTTATTCTGTGTTTTTCTATTTCATTTTTCCCCTCCTCCGATATCTTTTCGTTATATTTTCATTCGACTTGTTTACATATAAATTTCTTCTTAGTCTTCTTCTTCTTCTTTGTCTTCTCTCATGTGTAAATAGGTATAACATATCTCACTGAACAGTCTTGTATAAGTTTCAATTATTTATTCATTCACTTTTTTATTCATTTTTTGCGTTTTATTTCTCTCTTTTTTTTCTTTTTTAATAAATCCTTAGCAAGTATAATTATTAATATTTTATTTCCATCGCACTGTTTGATATAGTCGATTACTATCGTTATTAATAGTAGAGAGATCTCGCAGAAATCATTGATTATTTATTATTCAATTATATCATTTTTTTTCCCCCGATGCGACAACGTAATGTTCATCTCTTCGAGATAAATATCTTTTATTGTTTTGATACCTTTGATCGGAACTCGCAGTAAAAGTTTATACGGTATCTGTGAAACAGTCGCGACATATTTGGCTAAAAACCAAAACTAAAACGTACAGCTCCGCCCAGATATTCTAGGATTTTTTTTTTTTTAGTTTTTGTTTTTCCCTCACTACACAAAAACCTAATCTATACACGTTTGGCTAGCTACGTAAGCTATACCTATAATCTACATACGCTAAATTCGATTACTTAAACCATAATCGTCGTCCTCGTCGTCGTCATCATCATGGTACAACAATAACTAATACCTAATCTACATAGTTTAATTTCGATTTTGGGTAATTTCACTGTTTCGTGTTGTTGTTTTTTTTTTTTTTTTTTTCTTTTCTTTTCTTTTCTTTTTTTTCTCCCCGATTTTTCATACATAATACATTATTACATACACATACAATAGGTATATACCCAATTAATGCACCGTTAAGGCTCGCACGTTAACAAAATTGCTTTATTTCTTTAACGTTCATTCAGATATTACGACTAATGTTTATACAACTCTCTCTCTCTCTCTCTCTCTTTTTCTCTTTCACTCTCTCTTTCTTTCTCTCTAGGTTTAGATATTTGCACAGGAATTAATAATATCATAGATACAATAATTTGTCAATCTATATTCTGTTTCTCTTATCTTTTCTTCTTTTCTCTCGTTTTTTTTTTCTTTTTTGTCCATCGTTATTGTGTGGTTATTTTTAGTCGAAGGGATATTATTAAAAATTGGACACCCTGTCTAATTATTATTATTATTATTATTATTCATATTATTATTATTATTATTATTAATGGATATGAGATTTATAGGATATTTATTCTTAAAATGGCCTAAATATTTCCTTATTCATTTCATTTAATTTTTTTTCTTTTCCTTCTTGTTCTTGTTCTTCTTCTTTTTCTTCGAGCCGTCAGGATTCTCGGTCGTATGTAATTATTAATATTATTATTATTATTATTATTATCATAACTATCACTAGTAGTTATTAATCATCAATTGTGATAATAATAATAATTGTTGTTATTATTAGAGTTATATACTTCTTACACATACCTATGTATACATATAAATACATATCAGTGCAGATATAAGCAAGTATACAATGTATAATTATGTATTTCCCCACAATTTCTAATATATATTATTATCATCGTCGTCGTTAAATCTGTAGATATACCTACTGCGTTTTGCTAATTTTCATTTCTTTCATTCTTCCCTTTTTCTCTTTCTCTCTTCCTTTGCTCATTTATCTTTTTCAAAACAAAAAAAAAAAGAGAATATAATAATTATCAACTAAATAGGATGGGTTTGCAATAAATAATAATAATAATAATAATAATAATAATAATGATAATGATAATAACAACAACAACGAAGAGAAAAGGAATATGAATGAGATGACGACGATACGTGTACAGAAGAAGCGTGAAAGAAGCGAATACAATACGAGGAGTATGAAATGTTTCGCACATTTTTATACGTTTCAAGAAAAAAAAAAACAAAAAAAACAAACACATATTCATGTAATTATACGTAATAGTAGTGGGCGGCGAGATTGAAACTGTTTGATGTCTTGTTAGAAAATGAAAATGAAAAACAACCAAAATCGAAACAACGTTTGCACTTCTTTTTCCGTTTTAATAATATTATAGTATTATAAACACATTGCGTATGTATAACGAAGCTATGTATGTACTATAAAAACGCTCTCCCTCTTGAGTCATTCGATCATCTAATTAATCATTCAGTTATTTATTCATTAATTTATTTGTTTATTTATTTATTTATTTAGTTAGTTTGTCGGTATGTATGGAAATATACATTCGGGGGGAGGCAGTGATCTGCGATTATTGATAAACTATATATAGGTACGATATAGCCGTTCTTCTGAGTATTTAATTTTCTACGAGGATATAAAAAATACTAACAATGAAAAGAAAAAACAGAAAAAAAAAAACAACTATCCGTAATTCTATTGCGTTATTTATCATTTTGAATCATTGAATTTGAAGATCGCCGAGAGAGAGAGAGGAGGGATAATATTCTTATAAATTACTGTATCTCATTGACTTATCGTATTAAATTAACAATGAAATACCTAATAATGTCTGTATGTATGTCGATTGTAGAAAAAAAGAGAAAAAAAAACAAAAACCAAACAATATGCTCGCTAAACGATCAGGTATGTATAAACGTTATTATCGATGATTTTCAATAAATTATACATCTACGTAATATAATAGTATATAGTATACATAATATAATGTATAGTAGCAGTATAGGTAATAGCAACTTAGACAGATAAAATTTACAAGATGACGAATGATTCAATGACAATAATAATGATAATAATAATAATAATAATATAATAAGAAAGAATCTCGTCTATATGTAGTTATCAATCAGTTAACTCATGACATTCGTTCGTTCGTTCATTCATTCATTCATTCATTCATTCATCAATTAAGCATTAATTTTACGAACAATTTTCGATTACATTTTTGATTCAACTGACCAGTTTTTCTATTATTCCTTATCTCTTTCGGTGTTTTTCCAATCAACTACCAAATATCCTGCGATTTGTAATCGTCATATTACCATCGCTGTGATATTATTATTTCGTTTTCTTGTTATTTTTTTTCTTTAATTTCTTTTCTTTCCTTTTTTCGTTTTGCACCGCTGTACCATTACAAAGATTAAACATAATTAGGAAAATGACGATATTCTCTTATAAAATAAACAGTATACATTAGGGTATTATAAAATGCACCGGATCTACGCGAGCCAACCGGTCTTTGTTACAAAATCAAAAAACACAGTTTTCACATCTTCTCCATCGATTCTGATATAAAGAGAATTCCCCTGCCTCTTCACAGAGTACAATATAATAAACACGCGCACGTTTCTAATTCAATTGAGAATTTGTTCGATCCTCCGGGCTTTAAATACGACGGATAATTATTGCTTGAGATTTTTTCGATTTCTAAGACGCGAGTCGTCGTATATTTGATAACGATGGACAAAAAACAGGATCTCCGTTTCTTAGCTTTTGTATATATTTTTACTCGATTTCCTACGTAAATTATTCATTTATTTATTTATCTATTTATTCCTACCATTTGTTTCTTACGAGAAAAAAAAAAAAAAAAAAATAGACGAAAAACAAGTAATTGAGAAAAAATGTAAAAGGCGCGCGTAGATTGGTCGCCCAGTCAATATTCTGTATAATATTTAACGACAAGCCAATCGGTTGGATACGATACACGTTCTATTTACATACAATCATATAAACTACATACCATACAATTTTCAACACACATTCGATCGACGATCATTTTTCCCTACTTTTGTAAATTGTTTTTTTTTAGTTTGTTTCATTTCGGATTATTTTTTTTTTCAGTTTTTTTTATTGTTGTATATATGTATTCATTTGTTTTATCCTTATTACAACCGGCAGTATTGGGCGCGATAAACAATAATAACGATGAAAAAGAAAAAAAAAAAACGATACAAAGATATTTTCGATCTTAGTAGTATATCGAATTTCGCAGTATATTTTTTATGTATACGTATGTGTATATTTTTTTTTTTTTTTTTTTTTTTTTTTTTTTAAGAAAGCAATCAGATATTCCCAAGTTTACTTATACATATACATATATACTTAATTAAATTACATGAAATCAATTAGGTATTTGTTTTCATTGATTAATAAATTACTACATACGTACATTCGTTCGTTCGTTCGTTCGTTCATTATTATACACATATTATCATTATCATATGGTATAATAACAATAATATTATTATTATTATTAAATAGTAAACGTATAGGAAAATCATTACAAAACCACGTATGTATTTACGCACGTATGCTGTATGTGTGTGTGTTTGTGTGTATGTAGGTATTTATGTATTTATGTCTTTAGGTAATAATTTGGTACAGAAAAAAGGCGAGAAAAACAAAACCCTCCCTCCCAAGAAAAAATCAACATCCCTTTAACACATTCATTGAAATGAACAAAATCTTTAGCTTCGGTAAAAGTACCAGTAGTAGTAACAGTAGTAGTAGCAGTGTAGTAGTAACAGTACAGTATTGTAGTGGTAGTAATTTGTTACAATAACTTTGCCTTAAATTTTGAACATCCATCTTTGGCACGGTATAATAATTATACAAAAAAAAAATAAAATAAAATAAAATAAATAAGAAAAAAAACATCCACCAACCGAAACAAAAATCGACAATCTTACGCCGCGGTTTTCTTTCTTTTTTTCTTCTTCTGTAAAGTATTGCATTAGTTTATTTTTGTTTGTTTGTCTGTTCTTTTGTCTTTTTCTTCTCTTTTCATTTCTATTCTCCCTTACATATGGTTGAAACTTTTTTTTTTAATTTCTCTCTTTCCTACTGCGTGTTTTTTCTCCGTTGTACGCAAAAAATTTTACAACAGCTCTCGCCCTTCCCGTATTACGTGATAACCAATGTGATCTCTCGCTGGGCATTTGCACATTCATTCATTCATTCACTCATTCTATCTTTTTATCTTTCTTTCTATCTTTCTTACAAGATTTTAAACAATTCGAATCGTAGTTTAGAAAAAAAAACCAAGTTTTTATAGCGAGAGGAATAGAAAGAGAGAGAAAAGAACAATAATAATAATGATAATAATAATAATAAGATAATCATAATAATATAAAATAATAATAATAATAATAATAATAATATCAATAATAATCGTAGTCAAACTTTGGTTTACAGATGATTTATCAAGATAGTATACTAATGTAGAATAATTGTGAAAAAAAAATGGTAAAAACTATAAACGCAGGTTGTAGGTAAGTTGCAGAATATAAGTTTTTTTTTTCTTCTTCTTCTTCTTCTTCTTCTTCTTCTTCTATCTATCTATCTTTCTCTTTGCTCTCATTATAGGCGATTCTTTAGACTTCGATAATTGATGTCAGGGAAAAGGGGGGGAAATAGAGAGGGGGAAAACAGACTCCCCTCCGCGTCTTAATATAATGATCGAAATCTGCGAAAAATTGCGCGCGCATTTCATGCGCTCTTTCTCTTTCTCTATCTATCCATCTCTCTCTCTCTCTCTCTCTCTTTCTCTCTTTCTTTATTTCTCCTTCGCCTTCTCTTTCACACGTTGGCCTCGAAATCCATATACATAACACGCATATACATACATACATATACATAAATTATGTATGTGTATTGTTATTATTTTTCTTATTGTTTTTTTTTCTTTTATCTCTTTTTTCATCTCGTTCTTGTCTTCTTCTTTTTCTTCTTCTTATTCTTGAATTAGGCGATTAAACACTAAACAATTTCGGCCACTCCGGCGACAGCCAACTCGAACTTTCGAGAGGGAAAAAATTACTTTTCCTTTGAGATCCCAATCGTAACTATTCTTCTTTTTTTTTTTCCTTTTTTCTTCTTCTTTTTGTTTGCTTTTCATTATCTTCTTTTCAACTGTTTATACACAATTAATAGACAGTATATTATGATAATAATGTCGATTAGTCACTCAACCAAAGCGTCGGTTTGTATAAACAACACTTGAAAAAAAAAATCGAAAAAAAGAAATAACGAAACGAGGCAATGCCAGGTGCTTAATCGGCATATCAGTCCCAGCTAGCGTCGCTGGCATCGCCTTCGTCCTCGGAAGCTACAGCTTCATCGTCCAGTACCGTATCTGCCTCTCGTAAAAATTCACCCCGACAATTGCCACCACCTCCACGTTTGTTATTACTACCAGCTAAACCGCGTTTTTTCATCTGCAACGCCAATAGATCCTCGGCAGTTCTTTCCTTCCGAAATTCGTAGACTAGTGGAAAGATGTGCTCAATAGCCGCTTGGACTGCCGCCACGCTAGGTGCTGCAATGAAAAATGAATACAAAGTCTTGTTAATATTCGCCTCCTCCCTAATTGCGAAAAAAAAAAACTGAATTCAGAAAGACAAACCTGTAACTGTGACGCTTCCCGTTGAGAATATCTTTAGCGTGGCTTTTGGATCAGTCAGTTTATACGTCACGCCTGGATGAAGCTCCGGTTCGTAGCTGAGGGTATTAAGAATCGTTGAAAAATGGTAATCGACTTTTTTTCAGAGACAGTTTTATCAAACCGATGAAACTTACTCTGCATTTTCTCTGTACCGTACGGAGAATGAAGTGATTTTAATGGCGAAGGGCATGCAGCAGGTCCCTAGAACGTTGACCACTCTGAAGTTATTGAACCTGACTTTGAAACCGAGTTTTTGAAGCGAGCGGGCGAAACGTCTCGCCGCAATCTTAGCCTGATCCTCGCTCGTTGCTCCTGTACAAGTGATTTTACCCGAGGACCATATAGACGCGGTTGTGTAGGGCCGTCGAAGCTTCATTGTGATCATCTGGAATGAAGATTGGCGTTAGTTTACTCTTTGGATGGATGAGAAGTTAAGAAGGGAGTCTTAGGTACCCCGTTTTCTCTCCTATACTCGACGTTAGATCCGTTAAGCGCAATTTCTCTTAAATTCAAATGGCATCTGACGCTGAAACTGCACACGACATTATTAATGACGATGTCTATCTCCGGCGCTTCCATGTCTCCCTCTATCTCGGGCTGCTCCTGCTCCTCCATGAGCACAACATCTTTGCTGTCAGGGTGTATCCCTTGCCTCTCGATACTGTTGACATTTTCGACGGCGTGGTTCAGTCCTCCGTTGGTCAAGTGTTTCATGCCATTCTTTTGAATAGCAGTTGCCATAATACTATCCACCTGAGAATCGTTCAAAAAACATGAGAATCATAATCCACAAGAATAGAGGGAGGTTTAAAAATTGACTAAACCGCACCTTGAATCAACTGGGTAGTTTTGCCGCCTCGTCTTATTGGCTTTGCATCGCGATCGCGATATTGTCCAGTCCGTTAACCTCGCAGCATGACATTACTACGTCCTGATAACGTACGGAGGTCTTCTGCAGCTGTAAATAACAAAATAGTTAAAACTAGGGTACCAATGGGATGAAAACATCCAGTCTTCTCTAACTCAAGAACTGTCATTCTTTCGACAAAGGAAAACCCCTTCCCACAACACCTGGCAATAATAAAACAGAGTAAAACTAGAGGAATGAATCTGAACAATTGATCAGGAGCTAAATTGAGTCCTGAAGGATACTCGAGCAATTGTGAAATGATGTTGAGAAGAGAAAGAGAAAGAGAGAAAGAGGGAGAGAGGGATGAACGGGGGCGATTTGGGGGTGTTTTTGGTTAACGACGCCTTTTCATTTAGGCGGATTATTCGAGCCGGGAGTGAGCCGGTGAAGTGATATAGTGAAGGAGTGGTTAGCGGTGGATAGACGAGACTCGGATCTCGCCGCTGAATCGTATATACAGGAATAAAGCGAATTGAATAAGAGGAATGAGACGGCGAGTTGTGTAAGACGGCCGGTTTTGGTTAATGGATGATTTTGACTAACCTCGTTAACAGCTAGGCGGATAATTCACCTCCTATTTACCTATCAAAGCACCCGCCTGTAATGACAAGTTAGGATAGGAATACAACAAAGTTAACTCAATAACCATTGCCATTGTTTTCGGCCATGTTCGATAGACTGAACCACCCCGGACTATGCGAGCCCCGTCAATTTCCTACCACTACGATTTATCGACCCTTCGATAAATCTAACTACTCTGTCTAACTATTACACGCGTCTAACTATTTTGTCGCTCTTGCTTCCAGCGACATAAGCTCGACTCGCGCGATATAATTGGCCGTTTCCGTTGGATCTAACCAGCGATGTTCAATCGTGTCGCTGTAATGAAAAGCGGACCTTGTGTCTAACGGTGAGGAAAATCGGCGGGAAATATAAAATCGTTGGTGAAATACGCCCGGCGTGGGGATATTCGTTTCGAACTATTGCCAGAACTGTATCTACGGGTGTATACACTGCACTGGCCGCGATTAGTGCGCGTGTGTTGTATATAACCGCGGTTACATATGTCGCATATCTTCTTGTATAATGTTCCGCACGGTTACGCGCTACCATTTACTCACCGAATCATAAGTTTATTTTAAGTATTACACGTGCATAGCATTTGTCATGTCAAAATCGGGCCCGAGCTAGCCACTATAAGCTGCTTTCGGTACGCCACTGGGGATATTATCGACGCTGTCCGTGACAATCGAGCGCGGTTTTCGCAACAATTAACCAGCGCCACATATTTTCACTCATATAATTACAAAAATCCTTTTAATAACTCGTCTCGGGGGAACGGGGAATGCAGGATCGATCAACAACCTGAGGAGATCGACTTGACGGAAAGCCATGTAAGTTTCCACGAATCGTCATTCTTAATAATAGCTATTCGCCTATTACTCTAATGGAATCGATACTGTCGTCCGCCGCCGGCCGTTTCAAGGTTTCGCAATGAATTGACGATATTCTTTTTTTTCTTTCTCTCTCTCTCTTTCTCGTTTTCTTCAACTAATGATTTCCCATCTCGGTCTAAACGATTCTCATTTTCTAATATTCTCCTATCTTCTTTTGTTTCTACCTCCTCATTGTTCTCTCGTTCTCAACAATTATCGCGTAATAATATAATAACGTTACTCGTTTCTACTTTTCAGAAAAAAAAAAAAAAAAAAAAAGAAAAAAAATCTCTGTTTCAAAGTCCAATTTCTCGCCCTCTGTCCCGTCTATCTATTCATTTGGATGACTAATCGGCTCCGAACACACGTCGTTTGTATCTCCTAATAATAATTGATACACTAACGACTAGAGTTTGGAAGGCCGAAGCTTATCTCTGACAAGCGAGTACCGATACTTGTAATTTTTGATTGCAGGATTATCAGAGGGCCGCCTAAATACTACGCTGGTATTCTTTTGCCGTTTGGAAACAGATGATGTAACATTGTCGCACTACCTTTATATTATTAAGTTAAATAATACCTGATGAAATGGGACAGACTGGAAGCAGCCACCATGGACAAAGGTCTAGGAGCTTTAGGAGGGTCTCGCTCGGTGCTCTTGGCAAAAAACATTCTCAAGCTAACAAGAATCTTTCGCACGCTTTCACCTACATCGACGCCGGCCTCAAGGTGCCTGAAACGAGCCCCCTTTTCCCCAAATCCTCTTGGCATTAACTTATCTGACTTGATAAGTTTACTAAAAGAAGAGAATTTCGAGCTGGATATTACAACTTGACAATAAAAGCTCTAGAAACTGTCCAAAATGAACTCAAATCCACTGATTTTCCAGCTAAAATGATTTTTCCCTGCAGATCGACCAGCTGAACTTGAACACTGCGACAGAAGAGGAGCTTATGACCTTGCCGGGAGTGAATCGAGCATTAGCGAGGAACATAGTAAACCACAGACAAGCTATAGGCAGGTTTAACCGAGTGGAAGACCTGGCTTTGGTGTCTGGAGTTGGAGCATACAAGCTGGAACTGGTCAGACCAGAGATATGCGTATTGTCAGGTGAAGTGAGCGGCAAATCGTCCCAAGCATCGATAAGCATAGACTCGATAGGAAACGGAAATGCATTTGTGGACGTGAATTCGGCAAGCGTTTTTGACCTCCAGGGAATCCCGGGGCTGAATCAGGTGCCCTATTTATTCACAGAGTTAGAATTCCTCTCCCAAAATCTTCTTCTCTTGATGAAAAACGTTTTTGCAGGAGCTGGCAGCTAATATCATTGAGAGAAGGCACAGACGCGGACCCTACAGGTCTATCAATGAACTGGCGAAGGTTCGAGGAATGGGGAAACACCGCCTGGCTTTGATCAAACCACATTTAAAAGTCGTTGTTGATTCAGACGGGTCGATTACTCCGACTCCGAGCAACAGCACGTCTCCTTCCTTGTGGAATAACCCGCAAGTTACCAGCACTCCGATTTCTAATTGCGTCGAGAGGATAGGGAAGAGTGAAGCAGTGCCAAGGGTCAATGGAATCAACTCTAAAGCTCACGTCGCGTGAGTCTGAGGGAATTCACGTTTGGGATTATTAAAATTCCCTTGAAATCGGACTTGCCTGTATTCTGTTCTTTTTATGAGGAAAATTTCGAACTGGCAAGCCCGATTTAAGCGTCGGATATTTAGGGCTCCAACTCTCTGCGAATAACAGATTAATCCAAAGATTCAGCCCTCGACGCTTACTTGCAGGACGAACTTGGAGACCAGCTCTGGTATATCGGAGGAAGAAATATGGGAGCTGTTGAGCGTCGCTAGCCCTCGGCCTCTGACCCCGAGTGATTTTTCCAGTAAACTAGAGGGGAGATCTTCCCTGAGAATAGCTACTTGGAATCTAGAACGTTTCGACGTCGACAAAGCATGTAATCCCGGCGTTAGAGAAGTGATTTGTCGAACTATACTAGAAAACAGGTGAAAAATTGGCTGAATTTAAGAAAGATTCTGGAAAAAGTTTCTATCCCAAAAGTTAATTTCTCGTTTATATTTTCAGACTGTCTTTGATCGCGATGCAGGAAATCGAGAATGGCGAAGCCCTGGCAAAACTGACGCTTGAACTGAACGCCCCGATTCTAAAGAGAGTCAGAGACTGGCAGGAAAATCGTAGATCGTGGCGTTCTCTGCATTTAGGAAAGGGTCTCGCGATTCTTTGGGACTCTGACGCAAAGCTGGGAATTTCTCTGAGAGAACAGCCGCCAGCTGCGGAAAAGCTGCAGTCTTTAGCTGCGTGCGCGACTTTCAACGTGGGTTTTAGTCCCCTTGGAATAATTATCACATCAACACCACAAAATCTCACATTTCTTTTCATTTTCAGATAAACAAGTTGACCGTAACGGTGATAAACATGACTGTACGATCGACAAGGGATAGAAACTCGATAGAGGATCTCTGCGATTGTGAGGACGCTCTTCTAGTGGGAGATTTCTCTGCTATAAGCGACTACGAGAGCCTCGATCTCGAGCTCTCTAGTAAAGAGAATAGCTCGACAAGCCCTGAGGACTATTTTTTCAACGACAACATAGCCTGGGGCAGTAAGTCCCGGAGTTTATTAAGCACCGGATATTCCGGTACAGTTAGACAGGGTTTAACGCACCTGGGTATACCCAGGGGCTGGAAATGGGGTGGTCCAGCGTCGAGCCACTGCCCCGTATGGTGCCAGATATACTCGGAGCCCTAATAGTCACTAGTTTAGCTTGATTTTCAAATTGTTAATATTTATCGATGATAAAAACAAAAACAAAAACAAAAATGGAGCAGCTCAATTCATTAACGAAGGGATAGTAAATTATCGTCGCAAATAACTTAGACTAAAGTATAACAAAAAGAAATTAAAGAAAAAGTAGTAAATTTAAAGATGAAGAAAAATAGGTGACTGAAGATGACACGTTTTTAAAGTAGGGAAGCTATGACTAATAAAAGGAAAGTTCTAAAAAGTATAATATTAATATTAATAATGTTATATCACCGCAATTTTTGCTCAACTTGTTGAAAATTGACGATGAATATACGTCAGATTGATAATATCGTCGTTGAAAACTTGAAAACTCAATTTAAACAATGTTTATCGATCGATCGATATTCAATAGTCAGTGTAAATATTATATCCGTAGTATAAAAATTAGCTGCTTGTTTTGTCCAGGTTTGAGGTCTTTGGGGTAGCGAAAGTAAAAAAGTAAAAGAAAAAGAAAAAATGTCCAAAAGGAAAAGCCTTATTTGTTTGGTAATAAACAGTATTTGAATTTAATTTATCATTTGATTTAAATTAATAACATTATATCAAAAAATTGATCGCGTTTTCATCTCAAAGGCGCTTCGCCAAAACAAGGAGTTAAATATTCCAATGAAACTTACGATGCTGGTCAATCGTAGGATCGATATATTGATCTCTCTTTTGTTGGGGGGTAAACGAGATTATGAAAATGAAAATAAACAAACTATTTCCATAAAAATATACGGTACTTTAATTATTTTACTATTTTATTTAATTACGCTATTTTATTTATTACTTTATTATTACTTACTTTCCTTAGTTTTAAGTTAATGATGAAAAAATATAAAAAATCACGACTCATCGTCAATCTGGAAAGTCTGAATTCTCCACGCACTTCCACCAACTAAATCACCCTCTGAAGATCTTTATGAATTTTGCCACCTCTGGATAATAAGTTTCAGCAATGCTGACGCAGTCCTGTAAAATTCGAAAATTCGGTTATTGAAATTCGAAATTTCGCCTGGATGTGAAAATCTCCCGCCTAGTTACCTCCATAGTCTTGATTTCCACCCCGAGATCAATGAGCGTAAATTTATAGGGCAAAACCGCCGAGTGATTACTGATATTCAGGGCAGTGTCCAAAGTGCAAGAGTTTTTTAGATCCAAAAGTATCGCTTCGGAGATAAAACGCAGTAAATATTCATCCTTTGAAGCTACGAACACCTGCGAACGAGTTTCACCAATTTATTACCTAATTGTCTAGAGCTTTGCTAGAGCTTAATTCTCAGTTTCGAATTTATATTGCCAGCAAATTGCACAAACCTCGTTATACCACAGCCCCTTGGCTAGATCCTTGGCGTAAGTATCGAGAATTTTGATCTTTGCTTCAAAAAGATCGCGCGAACGCATCTGTCTTAATTTGGCATTGATGTCTCGGTACCTGGAAGTAATATCAACGATTGAATCAGAATGGCTTCTAGTACTAGAAGAGTAGAAAAATAAAGCCTTCTTTCTTACTTCAGCAGCAAGGAGCAGACCCTGGACAAAGTGGAGATGCTACGGCTCATGAATCCCCCGTAAATAACAGCGGGAGGCGCTATGGTCCATAAAAGCAGATCGCTGGCTTCCTCGAGCATGGCGATCTTAAAAAATCGAATAATTAGTGTTGAAAAAATTGAAAATTGCACGAAATGGCAATCCCAGTCGATGATTTTACCTGTTCGTAGAGACTCAGAGCTTCGGAAAGCAAAATACTACTATTGGCTTCGATGTAGAGACCAGAGACAACCAAATCTTTGATGAATCTCATAAGCGGCTCCATCGTCTCAGCCAAATCAAGAGTTTGAGTGTCTCCGAGGAAGATCGCCGGCTCCTGAGACCTGCTCTCCGCGAATCCTTGCTTTATGAACTGAAAGAAGATGAGATATCGGTTAAAATTTACGTCTTTACATCTTCAAACACCTGAACTTCGGTCTGCAAGTGAAACTCACAAGATTGGTGATCAGGTTCTTGAAAGTAGAAAGAATTTCGCATTTCGTATTGACTAAAGAACATTCCCACATTGTGCGAAGAGGGGCTAGAATGTTATTGTGAATATCTGCGAATGATGAGAAAGATATCCATTCGACAAGCGCAAGGAGGCTTTCGCGATGATCCCTGGTGTTCCAGAAGGGTAAATAATTCTGTAGAAACCTCGTGACTAAGACAATCTCTTGCTGCATGTAGCGAGACAGTTCCAGGGTCATGCTGAGCAGTCTTTCCCTTTCTGCGTACGAAAACTTCCCCACTTCGTAGATGAAGGCTGAAAAACAGATCTGTCATTAGGCGTCTACTTCCTGGGAACCTAAAAAAACTCAAATTCAGCATCCATCTTTACCATTCTGAAGCGTATTGTACAAATTGTAACAAAATCTACTCTGATAATCTGCAGAGGCAAACGTCAGGATGTGGAGACCGGCTTTATTGGCCAGAAGAGACAATGCGTTACAAGGCAATTCGAGACTGAGCTGATGTTTTCCAAGCTCGTCCAATCTGGAGTGAGAAAAGATAAAAAAAAAGGATGACAATTACTGTGATTCAGGGAGGATAAAAGAGTCTGGAAAGCTGTTCGTGGGCTCGACCTACGTTCTGACTTCAAAAATAGACTTTGAGTTGATTTCCTTGAAAACGCTAGACCCGATATTGATGTAGCCAACCATAGGAATGATTGAGGGATTTTTTCTGGCGGATTTCTGAAAAAGAAAATAACACTTTAGAGAATTGACACTGAGCTGAGATATGACGGGACAGAAGAAAGACTCTCACCGCTCCCCCGGGCGCTGTATTATTCCATACAAAGTTCTGCTGCCTTAGGGCAGACTGATCGACGCTTCGTCTTTTCGCAGCATCCTGAAGATCCAGTCTTAAAGATTCGTGTATCCGCCTCCAAGCGCTCTCTATATTTGTCGTCGGGATATTTTCTGGCACGTGTTCCGGTTTGTAGGACTTGAACAGACTGAGAGACAATTTTTTAATCTCTTTGTACTTGGATTTAGTTTCTTTCAGAAGTTATTCAGTATACCTACGACAACAGAGCGATCAAGTGTTTTCTTGGCCTTGCGTACTTGGCCTGTAACTCGAGGATCCTCGACACCTGCCTGCGGCTAACATCCTCGGGTTTGGTCAGCACGTAAACGAGCCTAGCGACGTAGGGTTCCTGAGGGAGAGAGAAGAAGGTCAAAGAATTGTAAGAAGCTGAATTGGACTTGAGAATTCTCACCAGTTTCTGGTTCTTGACTAAAACGTAGAAGAAAGCTTCGTAGAAAGAGTTGACGGTCTTCATTTCTACTAGCCCGTAATCCATCAGGCCTAGAAAATTAGAGAATTCAAGATCCCCAGATCAGTATGAGAAATTTTACAGCCTTTAATAACCTCGAAGGCTTCTGAGGTAGATGAGAATTGACGTAGCGGATTTACCAACGAGCCAATGAACCGCCGCCGCTCCCGACATCACTTGCATGTTTTTGGCCGAAGATATGAACCACAAACCGATAGCCTCGACGATATTTTCGCCGATATTTCCCGCGGGGATCAAACATTTGATTAAGGAAGCGCGTGGACCGCTGGCTGAAAGTTTGACAACAAATAATACTCGTTGAAATCGAGTATTCAAGTGGATTTTCAAATTCATACCTAGAGTTGTCTTGGTTATGACCGATACCAACAGTTCGAGCTCGTCGTCGTTGAAACCGGTCGCGGATGCCTCCGACTGAAGCATCGTCAAGAACTCTGGAAATCCTGGGATGAGTTTTTTCGTTTCTGAAAATTGGATTCGTTTGAAATATGCCCCGACAATTGATCGAGGCGGTAATAGCCACCTTTGCATCTTTCCAGATACGAAATGCACAGCTCTCTGCTCTCCGACGGCATTCTTCTTCTTCTTCTTCTCTTCCTTAATGGTTATAAGCCCTTTCACCGTTAGGTATGGGCTCCGACGGCATTTTTCACGTTTGTTTGTGTTTCAGGCTTAGACCATATAGTACAGTTTCAGGATTCAACATTCGAAAGTGCACGTGTTGACTGAAGTTTGGCGTACCAGCCTAAAGCCGTAGGGAGCTAGCGCCCTCTCAGTAATTCAGGTTATTATTGCGGAACTGCGTCGCGCATGTTCGGTAAATACGACGCCGCGCTCCGATTTGAAATCTTCATTCGCGTTCGAACAGCGGTGCTAGGCAGTCGCGTCCAACTGCGCTCGGCGTCTCGACTTTTTTTTTTTCTTTGGTCATATTCAGCATTCATCGGGATCAGTGATCGGATGTAGCGGCTACTTCCCTTTTGGGTATAAGCCAATGTTAAAAGGATCAAGAAGAAGAAGTGATCGAATGTAAAACCACCGGACAACGAGGATGTGTTATATCTCTTCAGCCTAGTCGGAGTACATCTATCGATGCATTTGTTTTCACGCGAATACGAATTTATAGCGTTCTTTGATCGATTCTCTGCAAGTCGAAATTTTCTCTCTAGCTTGAATGTTTTCCTCTCGGCACTTTTTGCCGAAGATAATATCGTATATCAGCTACTTTGACCTGGCAATATCCCGTCCTGAAAAAGTCCGAATAACCTTGTCGTGTCTGCAGATCTGATTGTCCAGTAAGGTCAGCTGCATATTCGCGAATAATCTCCACTGGCGTCGTTGGTGAATTTCATTTGATTCGCAGAGACGTTTGCTTTTTGTCATTTACTTATTCATTGTGCGCTAGGTCTCAGGGATTCCCTGACACTTACCATTTCTGCGGCAGCATTATGGAAAAACATATATAATTGGGAAACGCCATTCGGCCGCCGATGGGAGCAGTAATCTGTTACCAGATAAGGGAATCTTACAGCAAGAGAAAACTCTCCGGGGTAAAGACGAAGCAGCTGCCCAAGGAATAACTTCCCAGTTCCAAAACCAAATCTTAATCGTAATTTTAAGAAAAACAAATCATGATACCAAAGACAGAAACCTATGCGGAGTGAGATGTGTAAAAATGAGAGTTGTGTTTTTATACGTTTTATTTAATTTAACAAGACCTATTTTAAGAGATTGATTAATAATAAATATTTTCAACATATTTCCATGGCTGCGAGATATTATCTTAGAAAGCGCTGCGTCCATTGTGAAGAATATAGTATTTTTCGATGAAAGAAACATGTTTCTTCACTCGATGATAAAATACCCTTAATTTTCAACATCTTTTTCTCCTCGAATTATCTAAATTTTGTCTTCAAAGCGATAATAAAATCACTTGAATTGCTGCGGCGGAGGTCCGAAGATGCTGCCGCTTTGTTTGCTGGCTGTTCTCGACGGTGCAAAACCAAGAATTTTCTGTATATTCTGAAAAAAACAAACATTGCACTACAACTTTACTTCTAAATCGTCGGGGATGCCAATCGAGAAGGAGAATTTACTTGTCTGATGCTCATTGTGCACAAAATGTACAAGAATATGAACGAGCACTCCATGTAGTCGTCGCCAGGTAAATTCCTGTGCGAAAGTCCCTGTATCCAACTTATCGGAGTGAAAGGTAGCCGGGCCACAACTCGACCGTCAAAAATGCTGTTGAACATGCTGAGGAGCGCGGTAAACGCGAATCCGATCGCAAACATCGACTTCATCTTCACTAGCGACAAATCTCGATTGTTATTCTTTAGCCTCTCTTCCTCGCGCTCGATCTTTTTCTTCTGTTGTTTGTCCAGCGAGTCACCATGCGCTTCTTTTCTTTTCTCGACTGCGGAGTCGAAGAATATCATTTAATTTAGTGCACGGAAATACGGGATTTTGGAGAGTTTTTTTTTAGGTTAGGTCAGGTCAGGTTTTTGCTACTCACGTTTTTTGCTTTGTTTTTCAACCTCCGCTTTCAGTTTTTGGTACTTTTCCGTTCTGTAAACCATCAGCCATGTCAATCCTGCGAAATTTGATGAAAATATTCATTTTCTACGGTGTCAAAGCAATGAAACAAACAAAATCCCGATCCTAGACGAAATACGGTTTTACCTTCTCCCAAAAGCGCGGTACAGACGCTTATGAAAACGATGAGCACTGTGTCGGCCCACATGTTTGAAAACTGCCTAGAATACTCGAAATATTGTCAAAAAGACGAAAAATCTAACCCAACTGTGTCATCTGACTAGCAGAAGAAATTTTTTACAATCCGCCAGAGTCGAGGCATCGACTATATAAACATCAGAGAGGCGTTCGGGAAAACCGGAAGTAACGGCGTCGACGCGAAGCTCGGAATCTCGTGTCCGTAGCGGAAGTGGGCCGCGACCGAACGGAAACAGCGAATTTCGCGGGATCCGAAAGATGGCGCGATTATCCTGACGGTTTTCGAGTCGCGCATAGAGGGGAGGGTTAAGCGAAAGTAGTCCCGAAATTGAGTCGCGCGAGTCATTGTAAGTGGGATTATCGGTGAAATAAATCGCTGATCAACACGGCGTATAAGTCAGGCGATAATCGTAGTAAAAAATAGCCGTGAGATACAAAAGAGTTTCGGGTAATTGAAGGGATTATTTTCTCAAGGTTCCGGTGTATCCCTCCGCGGCGGTTGCCACCACTTCGAAATCTGGGTATAGAAAAGAGTAGGGGGTGATAGACAGGAAGTGGAAGGGGCATCTCGACGAAGTGACTCGGTCCTACATGTGGGCAACTGCAGCCGGTTAACAGTGCGAGTTATTCGTAATTGATAAGCCGCGAATTTAAGTATAAGTGAAAATAGGCCCAGGCGGCGATAACCAAGGCGTACAAATGGATCCTACTACTCTGCAGCTGATCCAGGTCCTAGAGAAGACCGTATCACCCGGTAAGCAACGCTCGCCTGGCAAACTCGTATATTCATTCATCCTCTCGCTTTATCCGAATTCGCCGTGGCCGTGGTAGCATGACGACGAGGGGGGTGGGAGGGGGAAAGAATTGAAATCCCGGGGATTGTTTTCCCCGTCGCGTGACGCTTTTCTCTTTACTATTTCCACTCCCTCGGCTCTTTATTATCCTATTATTGATACGAGTGAGATTAATAATCGATAAATTAGCCAACTAATGGAGAGAGAATGGAAAATAACAGCCTCTACGTCATTCTGTATTACGTCGCGTCTCCTTTCTCTCTCTCTCTCTCTCTCTCTCTCTTTCGCTCGCTCTGTATCCTCGTGCCTCTTTGATCCAAACCACCTAACGACCGTTACGACTAGGCGGGTTTGTTTCAAACTATCGTATCTAACCCGCGGTGTTTCACATTTCTTTCATCATCCTCGTTTCTTTCATCCACCTGAACTTTTCATTTTGTCTTTTTTCAATAAACCGCAGCCACCGACTTCAATTCTCACCTCCATTAATATCATTATCATTGTTTTTAATTCCTTTTCAACTAAAATTCAAACTATAACCACACTTTTCATATTTTCTACATAGAATTCAGCTTCTTTCAGACAAAACGACTCTGTCGATAATTGAAACTCGATTTTGCGTCTTGACTAATCCTTGGAATGATTATTTTCAGACAAAAACGAGCTCGAAGCAGCACAACACTTTTTGGAACAAGCCGCACAAACAAATCTCGTAAGCCAGTTTATAGATTAGCCATATTAATTGATTGATCGATGGATTGATTATTAGGATCGAAAGTCGCCATCGAAATTGAGAAATGAGCTATATGAATTTTTGAAAGGGATTTTCAAACTCTAACCATGTTTTCTCATCATTTTCCAGCATGAATTTGTCCAGCGTCTTAGCGGGGTGCTGGTCACTGGTGGAGCCAGCACCGTCGCTCGTATGGCTGCTGGTCTGCAACTCAAAAATCAGCTGACGTCCAAAGATCTTACGCTAAAATTACAGTATCAACAAAGGTGGCTCGCGATACCAGCCGAGTTTAGGGATTACATTAAGAAAAACGTGAGTATGTCGTCTACAAGATTTATTTTAGGCTTTGAAATCTTCCAATGTTTCTCAAAAGACCAAAATCTACTCGAATATCGTCAGATTTTGATGTATTCTAAAATTGCTGATTCACATTTGGAAATCTCGTCATAAAAGACCTCAGGATTTTGTTACCCAGCAATATTCCAGGCTTTAAAATCTCGAAAATCTCCTCAAAACCCCTGAATCTACTTAAATATCCTCAAACTTTCACATAATCTTTCACTTCCAATTTAAGTTCATAGTCTAGATCCAGAAAAACGTGAGGATCTTGTAATCTAACGATATTCAGGACCTTTAAACCTCTTAAGGCTTCTCGAGCATGAAAATCTGCCTGAATATCATCAAATTTCCTAGTTTTCCTCAATTTCAAACTGATCACTACCCAAAAATGGGTATAAATTGTCCCCAGGACGGATACGCAAGTTCCGAAATGAAAAAAAGTGGATCTTCTATCCCTCTTTATCGAATTTTCTCGAATTCTTTAGATCCTCGGAGCCCTGGGAACAGAGAACAACAGGCCAAGTTCAGCAGCCCAATGTGTGGCTTACGTAGCGGTTGCAGAGCTGCCCGTTGGGCAATGGAGCGATTTGATACCAGTGCTGGTGAACAATGTGGCAGATCCAAACAGCACGGAAATGATGAAAGAAGCGACGCTGGAAACTATCGGTTACATCTGCCAGGACATAGACAGCGACGTACTTGTTTCACAGTCCAATCAGATCCTCACCGCAATTATACACGGCATGAAGGGATCCAGCACCTCCAGCCATGTCAGACTCGCCGCCACTAGCGCACTCTTCAATTCCCTCGAATTCACCAAAGGAAACTTCGATATCGAGGTACGTTTTATTCTTCTTTTCGTAATTTATCACGAAATAGATGGTTCTTCAAAGATTCAAGACAATCAACTAGTGCTTTTGATCAAATATTTAATTTTTTGTAGTTTTTCCAGTGAAAGAACAAAGAAAATGGTTATCTTGATTAATAATACTGTAAGAAAAGGACATTTTGTCATGGAGAAACTAGGAAAAGTCCGAATTTTCTTGGATATTCTTTGATGATATGGTTTTTTAAACTTTGATCTATTTTCCAGACCGAGAGAAACTTCATCATGGAAGTTGTATGCGAAGCCACACAGTCAACGAACACTCAAGTCAAAGTTGCCGCCCTACAGTGTCTCGTCAAAATCATGTCACTCTATTATCAGTACATGGAACCGTACATGGGACCTGCGCTTTTCCCCGTAGGTCTTTGACTTAACATTAAAACTCCCGTTTATCAATTTTTATCCAACAGAAAGAGATGAATAGCAAATACCACATTGAGTAGCAACTCAATTATCAATATCGAGCCATTTTTTCATCACCAAATAATATCAATTCTCTTACTCTCCAGAGTATTTTCTTGCATTCATTCATCTATCTATTGAAATTTCACGAAAATACCCACAATTTCGGTGAAATACTTGAAAAATTAACTCAGAATAATTAATCCGCAATTTTCACGCCCACAGATAACTCTGGAAGCGATGAAATCCGACATAGACGAAGTGGCGCTGCAGGGTATTGAGTTTTGGTCAAACGTATCTGACGAGGAGGTAGATTTGTCAATGGAAGAAGGAGAGGCAAACGACGGGGGTCGTCCGCCATTACGCGTTTCTCGACACTACGCCAAAGGGGCATTGCAGTATCTGGTCCCTGTTTTAAACCAGAAACTTACCAAACAGGAGGAATTCGACGACGAGGACGACTGGAACCCTTCCAAAGCCGCTGGGGTTTGTCTCATGCTTCTTTCCTCGTGTTGCGAGGACGCGATCGTCCCTTACGTCCTTCCCTTCGTCAAAGACAACATCAAAAACGAGGACTGGAGATTCAGAGATGCCGCGCTCATGGCCTTTGGCTCAATCCTTGGCGGCCTAGAGCCCAACACGCTCAAACCTCTCGTTGAACAGGCTATGCCTACTCTTATACAACTCATGTACGATAACAGCGTCGTAGTTCGCGATACCGCTGCTTGGACCTTTGGCAGAATATGCGAAATCATACCAGAGGCTGCGATAAACGAAACTTACCTCAAACCGCTACTAGAATCTTTGGTTAACGGACTGAAAGCCGAACCCAGAGTCGCAGCTAATGTCTGCTGGGCTTTCACAGGCCTTGCCGAAGCCAGCTACGAATCTGCAGAAGCAAACGAAGACGGACCCCAGCCAGAGACTTACTGCATGTCTCAATACTTTGATTTCATTATTCAAAGACTCCTCGAGACTACCGACAGGGCTGATGGAGCTCAGGCTAATCTTAGGTCAGCAGCTTACGAAGCACTGATGGAAATGGTCAAGAATTCTCCATCGGATTGCTACGTCACTGTTCAGAGAACTACGATGGTTATTCTCGAGAGATTGCAGCAGGTTCTGCAGATGGAAACACATATTCAAAATCACTCAGACAGAGCTCAGTACAACGATTTGCAATCTCTTCTTTGCGCCACGTTGCAATCTGTGCTCAGAAAAGTTACCCCAGAAGATGCGCCACAGATTTCAGACGCAATTATGACCGCCCTGCTCTCTATGTTCAATTCTAACTCTTGTAAGGCTGGCGGAGTTCAGGAAGACGCCTTGATGGCTGTTTCTACTTTGGTCGAAGTACTAGGCGAAGGTTTTCTCAAGTACATGGACGCCTTTAAACCCTTTCTATGTCTCGGACTTAAAAATCACGCAGAGTATCAGGTCTGCTGCGCCGCAGTTGGCCTCACAGGCGATATTTGTCGAGCACTTAAAAATAAGGTTTTACCTTACTGCGACGAAATCATGACTTTACTACTTGAGAATCTGAGCAATAACACTGTCCATAGATCCGTCAAGCCTCAGATATTATCCGTATTCGGTGATATAGCTTTGAGCATCGGACCAGAGTTCAGAAAGTATCTTGAAATCGTTTTACAAACTTTGGCGCAAGCCTCTCAGGCTCATGTGGACAGAAGCGATTACGATTTGATCGAATATCTGAACGAACTGAGGGAAGGAGTGATCGAAGCTTATACAGGAATTGTTCAAGGACTTAGAGGGGACGGGACGTCGCCTAGTCCAGACGTTTCCCTGGTCGAACCTCACGTTCCTTTTATTATACAATTTATAACGTCGATTGCTCAAGATCGGGAACACTCGGATGGTAATATAGCAGCTTCTGCCGGACTCCTTGGCGATCTTGTCACCGTTTTTGGCGTCAATCTTTTACCCATGGTCGAGACAGAACCACTCACAGATCTTCTCACCAAAGGGAGACGATCTCGTACCGGTAAAACTAAGACTTTAGCCACGTGGGCTACCAAGGAAATTCGCAAGTTGAAAAACGCTGCCAACGTTCAGTCTAGTTGGTGAGTCCAATTTGATACACGTTATTTTTTCACAGCTCGTTTAATATTCCGGACGATATTTTCATATTCGAACCTTATTTTCATTCGCCTCAGTCTCTTCAATGTCTCTAATAGCTTCGCGAACTTTCAGGCAATAGGAAAAGTCCGATATCTCAACAAATTTCAAAATACATCAAAATTTTGATCAACGCTTTTTCCAAATTATGACAAGAGACCAAAGTAAAGAATAACTAAGAGCTTTTAGAAGTTTGTTTCGTTTGCTTGGAAATGCTTTTCAATGTTTTCTTTTCTGTCATCGAGATATCCGGCTTTTTGTTCTTTTTCTAAAAATCCGCAAAGTGGATTATCATTGTGGAGAAACGAATTACCCCGAAAGTCCATTCCCGTTTCCAGATTAGAAAATCTATATGCGTGAATATATATTTTACCAAATAATCGAGTTTACGGTATCTACTGAATATCGGTTGGAAATCTTCAATCGTTTGATGATATATTCTTCATATTTACAGATCACCTCATCGTTGTACTGTCGTGCAATTTGATTTGACTAGAAAACTATCAAACACAATACAAAGACAACAAGATTGGATAGTGAGGATGCGAGTTGAAAGATGTGCGTGATATGGAGGAAATGATGATGATTATTATGATGATGACGTCCAACTGGGTATAAAAAGATGAAAGAACGAAAGAAAATTTGAATATATATTACAACAAAATACAACAACAACAACAACATACAAAAAAATACTAAAACAATCTACGTTCGATGGCTGGGCGATGTATATCTGCTGCGACGTGCCTGCCTGTCTGCCCTGCCTACCTGCCTGCCTGCTGGACTAGCGAGCGAGCGAGGATAATGGGAAATGGATGTTGCCGATGAGTGGAACAAGAATTAAGAATATATTCCAATGATGTGAGTGTGACTGATACTGAGAAAAAAAAACAAAAACAAGAAAAATGGACAGCTGCAATCTGCGCCAAGTTGTTTACCACAAATTTTGGATTAGGGCGAATTTTCCTCGGTTTTGTTACGTTTCGGACCTCCCCTTTCCGAAGAAGAAGAAGAAGAAGAAGAAGAAGAAAGACTCGGTTAATTAACTAAGTTTCGTTAGCTATAATGAAAACGAAAACGCTCTGAATCTAGGAGATGTGCAAGACTAGCGTCGAGTTGCACTATAGCTGTTTCAATATTTCCTTGTCAGATTTAGCGAGAACGGGAATGAAAGATAGTAAGAAAGTAAGAAAAAAAGCGAGAGAGAGAGAGAGAGAGAGAGAGAGAGAGAGAGAAATAGTATGTCTGTGAGATGATGAACATTCGTGAATGGAGTTTTATTGGGTAAACTTGATATTCACGATCGAAATATGAGAATACTATTCACAAAAAATCTCATATAGTATAGTATGGTACTGAGAGAAAGAGGGAGAGAAAGTGAGTATGTTTGTAATGTTAAACCATTTGTTACGAGAAAATAATGATGCATACTGAAAAAAAAAAGAACTACGCTGCGATATATTATCTAAATACGACTAAAATGACGATTACGTTGCATAACGAGATGAAGATAAGAAGAGAGAAATAATAAAAAGAAAAAAAAAAAAAAAAAGAAAGAAAATATACAAACAAACAAACGTATGAGCACAAAAAGTAGAAAAGTTTCTGAGTAACGGGTGGTTACGCCAATGAAATGTGTCTGTGATGATAGAATGTACGGTATAGAATAATGAATAAGATTAATAATATTAATAATAATAATAAAAAAAAAAAAAAAAAAAAAAATGAAAAAATTACACTGTGTGTGATTAACGATGATGTTTATGTACGAATAATTATGTGCGAATGAGATTATTAACTAATATTTGAATTGTTAACGATCGGAGAGAATGATATTACGATTGATTGATTGATTGATTGGTTGACTGACTGATTGTTTGATAATTTGATTGATTGATTTTATAATCCAATGGATGATGTTGTATGTTTACAGTATTGTTTGGTATGTGATTGTCTGCTGCTATTGATTCATTAAAAATTAACATTTCTTCTCCCCAAACTGAATTGATCAGTTCGTTATTAAAATGCCTTGTCCAGCCTGTCCAAATGCAAAAAAATAAAATAAAATTAGATTAAAAAAAAATAACAAATAAAAAAACTAGCGAAATGAATTAACAGGTAACAGAGGTAAAAAAGTTTCATAAATTGAATAATAGACAAGCAAAATTTCTATAGGCCTCTGATGATAGATACATATATGTACAGTTCTTCGCGTTTATTGTTTTTTCGAATTGTTCTTTTTTTTTTCTAATCTGTTTTTCTTTTCCACGACAAATCACACCGTCTTATCAATCGTGTTAATTATATCACGTTACCATGTAACGAAAGTGCCTAAATGGTCCGCGATAAAACTAAAAAGAAAATCTTCAAGCTTGACTTAAAAGGCGTCTTAGTAATACTTTATATAAAATGTATATGTAATGACGACGACGACGACGATTAAGAAAGAAAACTATAAAGCAGAGAAAAGAGAAGAGAATTTAGAATTTAAGTGAAAAAAAAAAAAACCAACTTCATTAACGCGTGTACACGCGCGATGCATTCCAATATGTTCTGCATGTCCCTTTTCCTCGGAACTATACGCGTCGAGTATTATATGGAATAATAATAAAGATAATAATGATAAATATAAACTAAGTAAATAAAATAAAATAGAAAATAAAGATGAAAAGGAAGTGGAATGAAAAAAAAAAGAAACACTGAAAAGATATTTATTTTTTTTGTACAAATTTTCAAATTACACGAACACACGTTAGCCGGTAATTCATTAATTGAAGAAATAGAAAAAGGAAAAGATGCAAAAAATAAATAAAAGAAAAAGTTGAAAAAAAAAAATTGACGAAGGCTAGAGACGTAGAATATTGCTCAGGAATCGTGTACCAAACGCTCTATCGTTAGAAAGAGAGAGAGAGAGAGAGAAAGAGATATTTAGTGAAATTGTTGTTGATTTGATTATTGACAAAAGTCCTATTGAACTCTCCGCTCGTCTAATCCAGACATAATGGACTGAAGTATTATATATATTTTCTTCGTTAGCTTGTGTTTTGTAGATGATATTTAAATGAAAATGATAAATCTCGATATGACCCTGTCTCTCTGCCGTTTATCGTTCCCACTGACTGACCTGACAGACTTACTGACTGCAGGACTATGAGAGAATTTTATATCCATGCGATTAGCAGGGTGATTAATATTTTATAGATATAATTGCAAAGCGCAGGGAAGAAAGAAATCAGGCAAAGTTTTTCTTCGTAGCGGTGATATTGAAATTTCGGCTCAAAACTTACGACTTGCTATTAATATTATTATAGGATCATTATCCGATCGAATAAACAGTACATATCTCATAATAAAGTCGATGTGGCGTATCGCCGCGACAAATCTAATCCAATGTGTTTAATTGAGAGGAAAAGTGTTTTTCAAAATCAAATCTGTGATTTGCCAAGCGACTAGTTTTACTCGTCGTCGCTATTCGGAGGATGGTACATCCTCCTTATTTAAAACTATTATAATTAGTCGGCACTGGGTCGTTTTTATCAACCGCCTTCGCCGGCGATTACGCATCCTAGTTCCCCGTTTCTTAATTCTTATAATTTTTTTTCTTTTTATCAAAGAAGTAGTAAAGTTAGACACCCCTAAAGGCGGAATAAACCGACAATCAGTCTCTCATATTCTCTTTCCCGTTATTATAGAATATATCTCCGATCGTCTACCATTTTCCTATTCCAAATGTTTATTCGTTTTTCTCCTTGCTGTCCTTTTTCCTTCCCTTCCCTTTCCTTCCCTTCGCTTCCCTTCCTCACTTTTCATCTCACATCGTTATACAATATTAACTAATTTCAATTATTGTCCGATGTGCGGTGTAGCCTGTTTACTATTTCTACTACAACCTACTACTACTACTACTACTACTACTGCACATAGTGAGAGTATCATATGAATGCATTACATTGTATCAATGGTGGGCGCGCAGGGTGTAATTGTGACTTAGTCGATAAGTGAGAGAAAGTAAGTAAGTAAGTAAGTAAGTAAGTAAGTAAGTAAGTAAGTCAGTAAGTAAGTAAGTAAGTAAGTAAGTAAGTAAGTAAGTAAGTAAGTAAATAAATAAATAAGTAACTCAGTAAGTAAGTAAGGGAGAAAGAAAGAAAGGATTGTTTTAAATCTACATTGTGAATGCCGCGTACTGAAGTTGAAAAAGAGTAAGAAAAGAAAGAAAGAAAAAACATTTTTATAGGCTGAATTATTATTATTATTATATTGTAAATTAGTATAACGAATAATAAAGTTTATTTCGGAACGCTACGCGATACTCGATCGAAAAAAGGTATTAGACGCTTGCAGGTCGACGACTATTACGATCGATAAAAATAATAAAAATTCGAATCAAATTCCTTGCTGTAAACAACATCCAATTGCGACAAGTAACCGAACGTAATTGCAGGCTCTTTTACCAAACTTTCAATTTGCCAAACGAATTTACATAAGCGGAACAAATAAACAATGTTTTAGAAAAAAATATATATTATATCCTCAAGGCTGCAGAAAGAGAAAGAAAAAGAGAGAGAAAGAAAGAAAGAGGTTGCCTCGAGGGATTAATTTTCTTTCCCTCGAGGTGCCCAGACATTCCTATTTAGTCAATAAATGATCGTTATTTTAGATAAAAGAATAATAATAATAATAATAGCAACAACAACTATTACGATGAGACCCGACTCAGACTTGGGTCTATTTTTCCTTATTCCTATTGTTTATTTGTTAGATTGAAGAAAGAAACAAGAAAGAGGGGGATGAGTGGGGAAAAAGCGAGCAACTACTGCCGCTGTTACGGATCTAGGTATATGTACGTATGACGATCAGTTCAAAGAATGGTATGGATCGGATGAGTCTACGTCGACTAAAGTAATAATTGTATAAAGAGTTAGTAGTGGGAGTTGCGTACTTAAGATATTACGCGCTTCGTTTCGTTTTTTCCAAAACGAGGGTATTATCTGTTTTAACGAATGATCCAATGATTGATTGATTGATTGATTGAGTTGATTGATTGTGTCCAACTACATTCTCTCTCGGTGAATAATTTGTAACGGTCTTTCTTAGCCGCCGCCGCAGGTGCAGAGGCCGAGTATATATATTTTTGAATGAAAGTGATAGAGACTCGAATCGTCTGAACGAGAGAGAGAGAGAGAGAGAGAAAGAGAGAAAGAGAGAAAGAGAGAAAGAGAGAAAGAGAATCAGAAAATCAGAAAATCAGAGAATCAGAGAAAAAAGGAGCGAAACTTTTAAAATAAGAGAGTAAGCGTGCCATAAGTGTAAAACTAATCGACATTTATTATTATGTTTTTTTTTTTCATTTTTTTTTTCTCAGTGGATTGATCGATTAAAGTCTCCTCTTGTTCGCCTCGCCTGCTGAGGGTTTCGATAGGTTTGATATGGAAGACACACGTAATATTGTTAATAGATTTGATTACGTATTATCGAATTATTAAGTTAATGACAATCTTGTCGACGGTATTGTTTCGTTTTTAATTCTTAGATTTCTATTCGCCTCCCACCTACCATTGAATCTGTCGATTTTACAGATGTGTCCAAGGAGTGCGATTTAGTCTGTTAGAAAACAAAATTTAATAAAAAAGAGTACACAAACACACACACACATACACACACAAGTATACACGATACATCCCAACGTGAGAATTTCCGTTTACACTAATTATTGTTTGTGTAGACAAAGAATGAAAAAAAAACAAGGGAAAAGAAAACGAAAAAAGAAAGGAAAAGGATAATAATAAAAAGAAAAGAATAAAGAAAAAGAAAGGAAAAACTAACAGGGAAACTATACCATACAATAAAGAAAGATAATTCTTGAGTAATCATTGAATACGCCGTTCTCTATTTTCCATATACCATAAGCATTAAATCAATCCTCTAATGGCATGTGTCAGCAGTGCCCTTAATCTCTTTTAAGTACCTATCTACGATGCTAGTAAATTGAATTATAAAGGAGAAGAAGAAGAAGGGAAACACTTTGACGTTGAATATAATCGAGTCGAATACCTTTAGCTGCGTAAAATGGTTCTTGTGTAATCGATCATTATTAACGACTGTTTAAATCCAAGGAATATTTTTGGCCAACGCTGTCCCTCAACCCATAAGTATAAACTACCCCTCCCCCCTCCCCCTGCACATCCCACGGACTGTCTCTCCCCTAGTTGTTCAATATCTGGAGATAGTAAATAGACTATTCATGTCAGCTGACCTTCTTGTAAGGCTTCCTTGAGGTTTCAGTAGCCTTGCATCCGCCCTCGGTCATACCAAGAATGAGCATTCAAGATGAGGCGAGGCAAAAGCCTCCCGTTAAGGATGACGATGTGAGTAAGATACCGTGAATCCCCATAAAGCAAGCAGTTAAACGACGGCTCTGAAGCCTCAATCGAGTCAAATAACACGAGGCAAAATCGGTTTCTACGTTAAATTCGCATCTCCCTGTTGCGCCACAGGATGCGTTTGACCTCGATGACCTACTACCCATCGTTGGAGAGTTTGGCCGCTACCAGAGACTCCTTTTGTGGTTCGTCTGCCTCCCAGCCTGCCTGCCATGCGGCTTTTGCGCTTTCAATCAGCTCTTCATGGCAGACACTCCTCCACACTGGTGCAAAGTCCCTGGACTCGAGGGGCTGGATCCAGCACAGAGAAGGCATCTGGGCATACCTAGTGGCGAGGTGCGCAGGAAACCCACCCCTCCTCGCAGCCCTTCTCTTGTTATAATCAACGCCATACTTCGCAGGGGGATAACGACTCGTACAGTCGATGCACAAGGTACAACGTCGACTGGGGAGCCCCTGAGATGATCATGAATGATAACATTGGACCAAATTCATCCTGGTCTGTTATACCCTGCGATCACGGTTGGGAGTACGACCAGTCAGAAGTAACTTCCTCAATTGTTGTAGACGTGAGTTTATTTCAGAGATAAAATACCCCTATCCTTAATTAAGGGTGTACTGGCTATAGATTCTCAACCAAAAGTCAGTCTTGTCGACGATATTGAATTCTTCGTGATGAAATTTAAATCGGAAACAAATCAAGCACAATAAAGACGATAAGAAAATTGATTTTGGATGATAATAATGTCCAATAATGAGCAATGAATTGTTTAAACTAAACATAGTTTAATGAATTTTTACGGAATGTTTCATTTTGTCATGTGAAATGAATTTATTCATTTTTTTCAAGTACACATGAATTTTTGAAGAATTTTCTTCTATCATTTTGAAATTTCCGTTTTCCAAAATTTGTAAAGGCTGAATTTACGAATCTATTCGTTCGATGCCTCGGAATCTCCTCAATTGTAATTCACAACGTTTTTAGGAAGACATGTCCAAAATTCACGATTCTCCCTTCCTTTTTCGAAATGACAAATTTTTCAAAATGATAAGAAAATTCTGTAAAAATCCATCTGTATTTGAAAAAATCAACGAATTCATTCCACATGACATAAAAAAAAACATTCTCTAACAATTTATTGCTAATTTTTGGGCATCATTATTATCTGGAATCAATTTTCTTATCGTCTTCATTGTGGATGAGTTTATTTAGATTTTTATCATATGACAAAGTATTCAATGTTCTCAACAAGACTGAGTTTTGGTTGAGAATGTACAGCCGCAGTACATCCTTAAACCAGCTAGCCATAAAGAGAATAATAACGAATCGTTGAATGCAGTTTAATCTCGTCTGCGATCATTCCATCTACCCGACTATCGGACTAGTGGCTCTGAACACTGGGGGACCTATCGGAGTCTATCTGTTTGGCATGCTGAACGACAGGTAAAGAATCCTCTTGGGCAAAAGTTTGTTGATTCCTCTTCTTCTTCTTCTTCTTCTTCTTCTTCTTCTTCTTTACTTCTGACTTTACTCTCTTGGGAACAGAATCGGGCGCAGGCTCTCCTTCTTCACCTGTCTTGCGACGCTGATAACTGGCGGCTTCCTCACATCAATGGCTAACACCTTCTGGACTTGGGCAGCATGCAGGGTAGTCGTTGGACTCACAATACCTGCGATCTACCAGATCCCTTTCATAATCTGTAAGATCTATCGCTTTCTCTTGTCCTCTACCCAACTCTCCTCTTCAATTAACTATTTTCCAGCTCTGGAATTGGTTGGTCCAAATTATCGCTCGTTTGTGACCGTGATGACCTGCACCTTCTATACAATTGGCCTCTGCATGCTAGCTGGAGTCACTTACCTAATCAGAGACTGGCGTGCGCTTGCTTTAACAACCAGCGCTCCGTTTCTGTTATATTTTTTTTACTGGTGGTCAGTATGATCCGTTTCTATCGATTGCTTACAGCTACGGTATTCAGTACTGCCTGCAGTGATTTTTAGAAGTAAGATCCTCGACGGGTGAAGGTTTCTTCCAGAATCTCCGCGGTGGTTGTTGGCCAAGGGTAGACTCGAGGAGGCTAACAAGATCCTAGAAAATTTGGCCAGAATAAACGGCAAGGAACTGCCTAGCTCTTTCACCCAGAAACTGCGCCAGAGAATGACCATGTCGCGAACCAAGAGCGAGGAGGAGCGTCTAAGGACTGGACCCAGCGTTTTTGCGTTATTTAAAACGCCAAACATGCGGCTTAAGACTTGCCTGATTACTCTCAACTGGTAATATCAAACGAAAACCGAACCGAGGACGATTTACAGTATGTATTTAACATCGCAGGTTCGCTAACAACATGGTTTACGTCGGTCTCTCCTACTACGGCCCAGCCCTTGGCAGCGAGGAACATCTCAGCTTCCTGTTCTCCTCTCTGGCGGAAATACCCAGCTACATGGCTTGCTGGGTTGTAATGGATAGGTGGGGAAGACGCTGGCCGCTTTGCCTCTGCATGGTGGTGGCTGGCGCTTCTTGTATAGCTACGGTTCTCCTCCCAGCTGGTGCGTACCAAATGGGATAGAAAAAAAATTGTTATTCAGGAATGCCGAGCTCGCGCCAAAGTTGATGAAAAATAAAAAAACAGATCCCCGAGTATTTTAATGACGAAAATCTCCAACATCGCTTTCGGTATTGTTTTTATACAGATTAATAAACGATTGGTAAAATGTGGAAAAAAAAAACAACTAAAAGATAATGTAAAGAATTTAGAAAAAAAGAGATCAAAAAGATCGACGGAAATTTACAAAGTTCGTATTTTTGCAGTTGAGCTACCCCGCAACACAAGCAAAGACATAACATCACCCGGCAAAATACTAACGGAATACGATGTTGAAGAAATTAGCTGCCTCCTCTCCTTGGCGCGAGCTAAAACACGGCCAAACCAATCTGCAACGACTGTGGGACTGTTGTTTATCTCCCGATGACGAATCTTTGCATTCGAAGCGCGGAAATAATGTACTAAGTCAGTTTTATTCAATTGGGAATTCTATTCCTCCTATAAACTGCCCAATATTTTGCCGTTTTTCAGACGCAGTTACCGCCACGCTGATCCTATTCCTTCTCTCAAAGTCTGCTATATCAGCTTCTTTCTTAATAATATATCCATTCGCTGGAGAACTATATCCTACTCAACTGAGAGGCATGGCCATTGGGTTTTCGGCCTACATAAGTGGCCTGGGACTGATAATCATACCGTTCATCACATACTTGGCGAGTATTTAAAGAAAATTTGTTAAAAACCGAAAAACTCCTAGTAGAATATCAGGATCTTCAAATCTCAAGCAATTCTAACGAATCCTGATATGGTTTTTACAGGGAACTGAAAACCTGGTTCTCCCCCTAATTATTCTGGGAGTAGTGGCGATGATAGGAGGTTTGTCAGGCCTCCGTTTGCCAGAAACATTACATCACCGTTTGCCACAGACGGTAGAAGAGGGAGAGTTGTTTGGGATCGACTGGACTT
This sequence comes from Ametastegia equiseti, assembly GCA_963989295.1. Lineage (NCBI taxonomy): Eukaryota > Metazoa > Arthropoda > Insecta > Hymenoptera > Tenthredinidae > Ametastegia > Ametastegia equiseti. The sequence goes on from OZ022394.1 coordinate 21,352,730, forward strand.
GTGCAGATTGCGTTAGATGCATACCGAAAAAGTGAGTATTCGAGAGAGAGCAGATTATCACTAAGAGATCTTTCCCGTTTTATGTTTTCCCCAAAGTACCGATCAATCTAGTTTCTAGTTATTTATAATTCTGTGCTTTTCCCCTAGGCCCTCATCTGCAACGACATCCTACGAGGATCTGTCAGCTCGAGAGACGGTAGAGCTGCAGGAAGTCCCAGAATCAATGTCACCAAGCGAGAAAGCAGCCTTCGAAGATTCCCCGCTAAACGCGGGGAAGGAATCTCGCGATTCTCTTCCCAGCATGCGTAGATTAGTCAGACAAACTAGCGTCATGGACACGCAGCGGGACTCGGATGGAGCGATGAAAATGACCTACTGGTTCTAAAGCCAAGAGTAGACACAATCTTAGCTCCATAAGGCTTGAGGTATGAACTGAGGAAAAAAGAACACGGAGTTGATTTCCTCGGCCTGTTTGTATAGTAGAATAATTCTATGTTAATAAATTATTGTTTTCTCCTTTTATTTTGCATCCGTATATGTATTAAGTGAATCGATCATTGGCGTTGTTTGACTACAATGAAATCTGTGCAATGCAGACAGTTTAGGAACCCTCGACCATCTGGCTCTCCAACAAACTGACCAGACTCTCGTTGGTCTTGAACATCGGCCCGTGACCCGGTACAATGTAATTGGCCAATTTCATTATCCTCAGACGCGACGAAGCCTGGATTTTCTGAAGCTCAGGAGTCCCCAGATCCTTCCACAGAGATGGATTCGCGACGTCTTCCTCCTTCTCAAACAAGTCTCCTGCAAAGTTTAAACGATTCTTGGATAATCCACAAAATCTAATAGCCCAACAGATAGCCCCAAAAGTATCGGAATATTACCAGCGATGGCGTACTTCACGGAATCTGTTCCTTTCCCACTTTCTACCAAAACAGTGACGTCGTCATGTGTGTGGCCTGGAGTTGCGGTGACGCTGACGCCTTCGAAGAGCTTGTAATCTTCTGCGGTGGATAAAGAAAGATGAATTAAGAAACTAAAGAGAGAGGAGAGAAGATAATAATGATAAATGATGAAAGGAAAATTGCCCCACCCTGGTTGATCTGTTTGTTATAGAATATGGTCCCTTGCTGTACGCTGCAGCCTACGATATGCTCTGCGTTGAGAAACAAGTTGTTGTTTCCTACGTGGTCTGCGTGGCTGTGAGTACTCACGACGTAGTGAATGTCGGAAGGTTTTAGGCCGTTCTTAGCCAGTGCTTGAGTGGAATAATACAAATGAGTAATCTCGCGTAGCAGTTATCATCTATTTTAGGCACTTTCTACCCTCTACCAGGCGATCCCCGTCCCAAGCCGTCATTGTATCGACGATGACGTTTTGCAACCCTTTGATCAGCGTGCAGGTGCAGTTAGCGTCCATCCTCTCGGCATCTAGACACTTCGAGTACCCGTCAAATAGCACCACGACATCGTTCATTATGGTATTGACCATGATTCATAAAGCAAATCGAACGATTGTTGCTAAATACGCTTCTGGGTTAGCTTTGTGACTATTTGGAGGTTAGACAAGTTTGAAAAATGAATACAAGAGCGTATACCGGCAATTCAATGTCTGTGATTGGCTGGACGACAGAGACTCCCACCATATTTGGCAATATCAGCCAATGGGGAGACTCTGTTTTTGTCGTCGAGTCGATATCGTGTCGCCGCGATGTGTACTAGACATTAATCGTACTCTATAGCAGACGACGTTTTCACCCGCCATATTTAAAGTTCGGTAGAAAGTTGCGTAATAATGTGGACGTTCAAAGAAAAATCTAGTCCGCTGCGCGTGCACGGCGATCTTATCGAAAGGTTGTTATTTATTGTTAGATATTTATGTATTGCAAAAAACGCTCAATACATCACGAGATGACATGATTTATCGGGAGTGCATGACCCGTAGTCAACAAATGATAATGACACAACTTTCTGTTGAGATTATTTCTCGAAACAAAAACAGTGATACATCTAAGGAATAGAAAGAGACGAGATACAGTGTTATCACTCGATACTCTTATTACTGTTAAACAATAAACTCGATATGTTTCGTTCCATCGTTCGCTACGGCAACAAAGCCGTACTTTTACCTCGCGTATCCGCACAAACCTCGAATTTTCACTCCTCAGAGGTATGTAGTTTACCGCCTAACCCAACCCTAACCTCAAAGGTTCTGTATGTTATTCCTGTATACCATTTTTTGTTCGTTTTTCAGCAACTCAGAGACGACGATTATAAATCGAATCCAGAAAATCCGATCCATCGAACCCTCGGGGCTTTCCAATTCGAGATAAAGAAGCTGAAAAATCGTTTCACCAAAACAAAGGAGGAGACGGAACTTGAAGATAACACCGATGGTGCAATTCCATACCAGTTCCCAAGACACTGCGATGTCGTTATAATAGGAGGTGGCGCCATAGGCAGCTCGATTGCCTACTGGTTAAAAAGGCGGGCGCTCGAAGGGCTGCGTGTTGTCGTTATAGAGAAAGATCCTTCCGTGAGTATGCGATTCTTCAATGTACCTTAATTACTACTAGCGGAAATGAACCAATTTCACAAAAACGCCTTTGTAAACCCTTTCAAACTTTACAGTATGAAAAATGCTCCTCCGTTTTGTCAGTCGGTGGTCTTCGGCAGCAGTTTTCTCTCGAGGAAAACATTCAGATGTCGTTGTATGGGGCTGAGTTTCTGAGAAACATGGGAGAGTACTTGAGCATAGAAGGCGAGCCACGTGCAGACCCGCAGTTTCATCCCTATGGCTATTTGTACCTGGCGTCAGAGGCGGGGGCTGAGACGCTGCGGAATAATTCAAAGCTGCAGAACTCCCTTGGTGCAAAGAACGTCCTTCTCACTCCTGAGAAACTCAAACAAAACTTTCCCTGGATCAACACAGATGGGATAGATCTTGGTTGCTACGGACTCGAGAACGAAGGCTGGTTCGATCCCTGGGCACTTCTCTATTCACTCAGAAAGAAAGCCATTCATTTAGGTGCCGAGTATATCGCCGCCGAGGCAACTGGCTTCGAGTTTAACTACAACTCTGGCATCTCTGTGTCTGGCGTTCCTGAAGGGCAATACGTCGGGATTGATAAACTGAAAGTAGGTTTATGAAAAGGCTGAGGGCTGAAATTCTATACAAAAATGATTGATTTCATTAGCTTTATTAATTTTATTCGAATTCCAGGTGAAAACGAAGTCAGGGGAAACCAGGGACATCAAATTCGCGATAGCTATTATCGCCGCTGGTGCTTTCAGCAGCGATATAGCTAAAATGGCTAAAATAGGAACTGGCCCAGGCATGTTGAGTGTGCCATTACCCGTGGAACCCAGGTGAGTGTTTTCTGGGTTTTCTGGGCTATAAATCGAGAATATTTTCGTTTGTTTTTTTTCTCAGAAAACGCTACGTCTACTGCTTCCACGCTCCTGATGGCCCTGGGTTGAATACTCCGCTGACCGTGGATCCCAGTGGAACTTATTTCAGGTAATTTTGTTTGATTCATTTAATTTATCCTCCATACATTCTCGTTGATCCCGTAGGAGAGAGGGACTCGCTGGCAACTACATTTGCGGGCGATCTCCGGAACTCGTAGACGAACCCGCTACCGACAATCTAGAAGTCGACCATGAATTTTTCGACAAGCACGTTTGGCCCGTTCTCGCGGAGAGGGTCAAAGGTTTTGAAAATCTAAAGGTAGATCGAAAACTGCAAGTTTACTTGTTTTTTACAAGCATTTCTTGAGAAACCAGTCCTAGCGATCTTAAATTTGCTGAAAATAAACAGTAAAATTTATTCTAAAATGTCGGAAAAAATTTCAAACGATTGTAATATTATGAAATATTCTTTTTTCCATAGGTGAAAAGTTCTTGGGCGGGTTTCTACGAGTACAATAAATTCGACGAGAATGGAATAATGGGTCTGCATCCGTACTACACCAATTTGTACCTAGCGACCGGATTTAGCGGTCACGGTATACAACACGCTCCGGCAGTCGGTCGCGCGATAGCAGAATTAATTGTAGACAGTGGTTTCAAAACTTTAGATTTAACGAGACTGGGTTTCGACAGAATCATCACCCTCGAACCAATGGAGGAATCAAACATCGTGTGATTATCATCCCATTAGCTGTACTTCGTTATGTTGTAAAAAGATGAAAAAGAATAGAAAGAAAATAACTTTTTCTATTTCTCGTTGTATAATATACACAAAGATACGTAATAATATTATAAGGTAATAACTAAGCGGTTTTTTTTTAATCAAAAATATTCTCTATACGATTGGAAATTTGGAACCGTCTATCTAGTTAGACAATTATTAGTTGGACTTCAGTTAGACAGTAGGTTTGAAGGTCGCTCCCCTAATTTCATTTCCAGCGACAGAAACCACGAAATTGATAATTTCTGACCAATCGCTACATCGTTTGAATGAAAATAGACGGCCAAAGATCGTCCGACTAATTGGACAAAGTCCGCGGAAACTGGACAAAAAACAGATTGGTAAATCGCGATGGGTTTGATAACGGAGGGAATCGAGTAGCATACTAGCATACACGGTCGGTAAAAAGCATGGAGAGTAGAGACCAGGAGCATAAACTGCTGTATCAAATGTACGGCTGACTGAGGTTCATCATACGTCACCGCTAGTGGCGCTGGTAGTTTCAGGCGTCCGCGTCTGGTCCGTATACATATACAATCGGTGGCGTGACGTCAGATAGCGTCGGTCAGCGTTTCTGGTAGCGTTGACGGAAGAATATAAAGACGGTCAGCCCTGGGTTATTTTGCGTGCCGAGCAAGTGGGCTTGAAGTGGGCTTGGGGACGAAACAGCGTGCAAATTTACCGACCGAAATTACATTACAGTATATCTATATATTCGCACACTATAGATATACTGCAACGTTATTTCAGTAGGTAAAATCGCACGCTGTTTCGTCCCCAAGCCCACTTCAAGCCCACTTTCTCAGCACACATTTCCCCGTAAGGCTGACTGTCTTTAGAATCTTCAGTCAACGCTGGTAGGGTTATTATACTGCGAAACTGCGGACGCCTTCAGGAACCAGCGCCACCCTGCGGGGACGTCTCGCGAGTCGCGTTCCGTACGGCAGTTTATGCTCCTACTCTCCATGGTAAAAAGTCGTGGAATTTCGATCGCGGTGGTAAGCTGCGGACTTCGTGGCTTGGGGGGGGAATCTACAGTAGTAGTACGCGTTACGTTGCATCGAGTAAATCTGTGCTCTCCTCGTCAATCCGCTCCGACCCGCATGCTCCTCCGCCACCCAAACACAACAACATAAAACACCTAACGAATTCGAACATCTCGTTAAACATGAGCGCCGAGGAAGAGGTGCTCCGGATCCAAAAGAAGCTTAATAAGATGTCTAGCGGCGACGGGACGGTGAGTCTTCAGTGAGTAAATTCGTGACAGGCTAAATTCCCGCAGTTTAGCCGCGGCGCCGGCTCAACAACCGTGAAACAAAACCGCAACGCTATCTTATCTAAATATATACCCACTCCCGACTAGATCGCTCGTTCTTTCTCTTCTTTTTTTCGATTTTCTCTCTTTCTACACATCGTTCAACCCAACGATAAATCTTCTTTCCATCCCAGGGCCAGGAGCAGGCTCTCGAACTCTTGAAGGTTCTCCAAAAGCTCCCCGTCAACTTGGAACTTTTGACCAAAACCAGAATCGGAATGACCGTTAATGCTCTTAGGAAGTCCAGCAAAGATGACGAAGTAATATCGCTGTCGAAAACGCTCATTAAAAACTGGAAGAAGTTTCTCTCAGGTATATACTCTTGAAAATACACCAAAAATTATTCCTGAAAAACAAACCTTCCGCATCTTATCCTCAAACCTAAATTCAGGGCCCAACAAGGATGGCAAAGACTCTGGTTCCGCTTCCAGCAGCTCGAAAAAGAAGGAGGAAAAGTCTGACAAGGCGAAGGATGACAGCGGGGACCAGAAGCGGGAGAAGGAAGGCCTGAACGATGTTGGGGATTCAAAATCTCGGGAGGACAAAAGTGGCGGCAAAGACGCTTCGCGGAAACAGGCATCCTTTCCTGCCGCCACTACTACGGATGCGGTTAGACTCAAGTGTAGAGAACTTCTCGCTGCAGCTCTGAGAGTCGATGGCGGTGCTATTGAGGGCTGCGCTAGCCCTGAGGAGCTTGCCGAGGAACTTGAAGAGGCGATTTACGCAGAGTTCAGAAACACGGATAACAGATACAAAAACCGAGTAAAGAGATAGACCGAATACCGAGGATTTTAGCTCTTTTCCCAATCTATATCTTTTTTCTTTTATTCCTTTTCAGGTGCGCAGCAGAGTGGCGAACCTAAGAGATGCCAAGAACCCGACTTTGAGGACGAATTTCTTAGTGGGGGCAATTCCCTCTAGTAGATTGGCGGTGATGACTGCCGAGGAGATGGCCAGCGATGAAATAAAACAGCTTCGCGCGCAGTTCAAGAAGGAGGCGATAAACGACGCCCAGCTTGCCACAGTTCAGGGCACAAAGACGAGTCTTCTGAAGTGCGGAAAGTGCAAGAAACGCAATTGCACCTATAATCAAGTCCAGACAAGGTCCGCCGACGAACCTATGACCACTTTTGTACTCTGCAACGAGTGCGGTAACAGATGGAAGTTCTGTTGAAAAATTACATCTTGGAATCGCCGCTGCTTTATCCTTTCAAAATTATTATTTTCTCGGTTTCTGGTTTATGTATTGTAAGGCTGACACAACACCGTTCCTCGTAATTTTGATTCGAATTGAATTTCTGATTCACCGTAGTGAAGCAGCAGCCCAATCTGCGCTGTCGACTGCAAACCACTGTGTGGCGCCTGCTTGTAACTGCCAATTATATCAAATTTTATCAGATTGTAGATACGATGGTAGCTCAGTTTGAGGATATCTGATTATGTCCTCCTATCTAGGTATTATTTGTAATATATAATAATTATTATGTGTCTAATGCATCATGAGAATCAGGAGGGGCGTTTGAATTTGCTATTAACGCCGAAAAATATATATTGGACTAGGAATTATAGAGGATAATAATAAAATAAAAAGAAACTGGAAATTTATTGTAAATAAATCTCAAGACGCGCCACGTGGTTTAAATATTGTGCATGTACCGAAAAACGAGAGGAAAAGCTAAAAACAAATCCTACAATTAACAGACTAGTCGAATAACAAGTTGCAAGTCTTTGAGAATCTGGCGGTTGCTTGTGCAAATTAGTTGAACAGACTAAAGAAAAAAAATTCAAATGAATTCACAATTATTGATTTGCCGTTGCAGTAGAACGATTTACAGAATTTACTCCTAAGGATATTTCGACAAAAATATAATGTAATGAAAATCATGTGTAAAAAAAGTCAGGTCTTTTACTCTCGGACATTTGATAAGCAAAACAACACGCTAAACTTGTCTGTTATTGTTTATTCGAATAATAATAAAACTAATAAACTTTTAGCGCAGAACTTCCTCAATACTTCAAATCTCAATCTCTTGACAATAACACACTAATTCTTCCCCTGCTGATTCATCCCTTTATTTAACAATAATATGTACAGATTTTGTATCACTAATACAAGTTCAAGAATTCTTTTCTTCCGGCTTAGGCTCGCTTCTACATATCACAGATATTCTCCTTAGTCTCGGTACCACGACTCCTTCAAAGACCGACTCATCAGAGCCAAGGATTTCGTGATTGTAATCGTATCTCGCTGCCCCACTGAACAAAAATAACGACTTTATTTACAATTCTGAAAAAAAGGGTAGCTCTGATCGTTGCGACGCCGCACCTCATTATATAAAGCGATCTTTTGGGCAGGAGGATATCCTTGAAGCGTTCCTTCTCATGTCCTACCATAGTCAGCCGCATTACGCTGTCGCTGATGAGACTGAGGCCAGCTATCGTATCTCCGCAGAACTGAAATAAATCGGATGAAACGTTTTCCAGAGCCCCTAAGTTTAATCTCGCGAAAAAACGCAAGCTCAGAATTAACGGATCGATTTCAATCCTTTAACTCGGGACATACACAGGGCATCGACATGACGGTTTGACCACCCATACCCTGACGCTGTCCACATGGGGTTTTATCTTCCCCTCCGCAGCCAGGTCAAGGACGTGAACGTGTCCTAGCAGCGAAGTGCCAGGTGGAAACGCCTTCCTTTGTACCCTAGCTATGATTTCGGAGTTCTCTTTGTTCCATGAGGACTTTTCCGTCTCTCTGTAGCCGTGTATCGCCTGGGGAAAGAACCGTTTTGAGTAATTGCATAAAAACACGGAATATTATTGACAAACAATCATGATTCAGGCTCACGTCGTCCCAGTGCGAGAATTCGTATCTAAGCCTCTTCATGTAGGGCTCGACTTCTCTGAGCAGCGATTCTTCCTCCTTTTCGGTAACAAAATCGGGAAAGACTCTCATCGTCGAGGTTAGCTCTGACATCCAATCTGCCGAGCTATCATCGCTGATGTAACTCCGACAGCTCGTGCTGCTAGCCGGTTTTGAGGTTAGCTTTAAGGTTAGGTTCGAGAAAACGACGGATTTAGACCACCGAGCTTTTGAGAGAGTATTTATCACGCACGTAGCTAACATTTTCAACGTTTTCTTTCGCACGGAAACTAATATCCTCCCGTTGACAGATTTGAATTAACTTTTTGCCCCGATAGTTCGTCTGCTATTCACAGAATCACAGAGCTGTCAGTTCACCATTACAATCTGCTAGAAATAGGTTAGGAGCTCATCAGCCACCGCAATAGTCGCTTGAGTTATTCGCTGTCGGTTGAAAACGGGAGTTTTCTTCGTATTTCCAAGGTGTGAATAATTATCCGGTGATTCCCGATGCTCCGGGTCCTGGGAATCGCGAATTTAACTCGACTGCAACACCGCGCGACTTTCGCGTGGGTATCATAACCTAAATAACATAATCTGAAACGAACTTAACCTGCAAACAACCGGCTTATTACCCGTTTTTACTCCGCCGGGATCAACCATTTCTCTGAAAAATCATCCTAAACGGTTTTTTTCGCGCAGTTTTGCAACTGGGAGGGAATCCATGGAGGCTGAATACCCAGAAGATCCTCCAGCGCCGGAGAACAAGGCACAGGACGTCGTGCGCGAAGGGAAGGCCGAGATTTTGGTCGCGGAAAAAAACGTCTTCTACAATCCGGTTCAAGAGTTCAACAGGGACCTGAGGTATGTTTGAAAACAGAATATCGTCTTTTTTGTCATCATCTCTCATCCATCTTTTGCTTCTCTGCAGTATCGCGGTATTGTCTCTTTTTGCCGAAAAAAGGCAGAAAGAAACTGATCTGAAAAGAAAATCTGGACCAAAGGAGAAGCCACTACTTAGCTTAAGCGAGACTGACAATCCACAGTGTGCCGTGAGAGATTTCTCCAGTTTATTTCTGATTTCTCCACTTAGTTTTCCTCTTCTAAATCTCGAAATCGTCGTAATCAAACCATGTCTACTTTTAGGAAGGCATTTCTATTCTGGAGGCCCTCTCAGCCACTGGACTACGCAGCATAAGATATGCCAAAGAGGTTCCATACGTCAAGGAAATCGTAGCTAACGACATATCTGCAGCTGCTGTGGAAAGCATAAAGAAGAATGTCGCCCACAACGACGTTTCAAATCTCGTCAGGACCAGCCATGACGATGCGACGTGCGTAAATCAATCTCTTCTACATTCTAAACGATACCAGGTCATTCCCAATGCGCCGAATCACGATTCTATCCCGTTTGTCGATCTAACGAACCGACTTTTTCACAGAATGGTCATGTACCAGCACAGAAAGGACAAATTCGATGCCGTAGACCTCGATCCCTATGGTTGTCCATCTGTATTCCTCGATGGAGCAGTTCAGTGCGTTTCCGAAGGAGGCCTGCTGCTAGTCACAGCAACAGACATGGCTGTCTTGGCCGGAAACTCACCAGAAACTTGTCATGTCAAATATGGGGCTATTTCATTGAAGACAAAGTCCTGCCACGAGATGGTAGAACTCTAATTACCAAATTCACAGACTAGATGCCAGGATACTGCGCTCAACTTTTCCAGTTTAGCAAAATCTGTTATGTTCCAGGCGCTGAGGATACTACTGCAGCATATATCTGCCCACGCGGGACGTTACGGTCGTTATATTCAGCCACTCTTGTCCCTCAGCGTAGATTTCTACATAAGAGTATTCGTCAGGGTCTACACTGGCCAGATAGTATGCAAGGGAGTGGCGACCAAGCTGGGAATGGTTTATCAATGCGTAGGCTGCGAGAGCGTATCCCTTCAGCCGCTCAGCTTATCTAGAGCTGGGAACAGATTTGGCTTGCCCCCTGGACCCCCAGTTGATAAACTGTGCAAACATTGTCAGCACAAACACCATGTGAGATGATAATCGGATATTTGTGAACATCGGATTATTTTCTCGAAGAAAATACTCAGGCAATATTTTTCCCCTTCCAGATCGGTGGGCCTATTTGGCTCGGCCCAATACATCACCAACCATTCGTCTCTGATCTACTATCTAGAATAGAAGGCATGGAACTTGGGACCGAGAAAAGACTTCAGGGGGTTTTGAACGTAATTTACGAAGAGCTGGAAACTCCGCTTTACTACGTTTTAGATCGTTTGGTAATTTTACAGGCTGTTTAGACTTCCGAAAAACTATTTATGGTGTCTCTGTAACTATTTATCCACTAAATTTTCGCAAAATTTCAATTCCAGATGTCCATAGTAAGGTGCGAGACTCCCTCGATGATAACTTTTAGATCTGCGTTAATCAACGCTGGCTACAACGTGTCCATTTCCCACGCTCATAAGACTTCAATAAAAACCGACGCCCCTAACGATGTTATATGGGATATTGTCAGAGCCTGGGAAAAGGTGCAGCTGAGTTTAACTCTTTCCAGCTTTAAGTAAAAAATTGACGACGAATTCAGCTCGAATAATGTAAAACTTGATTTTTTAGCTGCATCCGGCAAAGAGGGAAAGATTCGAGGCAAACAGTCCAGCCCTGGCTATCCTCAGTGCCGAATCTAGCACTGAAATTTCATTCGAACGACATCCCCTGGCTAATCCAGCCTCCAGACAAAAAGGACTATCCAGATTTCAGGAAAATCCTACCGCCTATTGGGGCCCGGGCACCAAGTCTACCACTATGTGCGTTAGCAGGTCTTTTCTCATTGGTATTTTCACTCAAAGAGCCTCAACGGTCTCGTTATTATTGAAAATTATATTTTCCAGGGTACAGACGAAGGATTCTATATTGAAGAAGAAACGGAACCAGAATAAACACTTCAAAAGAAAGCGGCCTCCTGCACCTGGGGGAGAAACCGGAGTTCTCAAGCCTAAGGATGAGGCAGAAAATATCGACACGGTATCGGGAGACGATGCTACAAACCCCTCGCAGCAGAAACAATTTAAAAGAGACTAATGCTTCCCGAGATAAAGCTGAAATCCTGACTTGTTGTACATATTTACACATACATAGTTTTACGTTTTTGAAGAGATATTAAAGTTTGTAACTAAAATCTAGGCTCTTATTCCCTCACTTCGCCTTGATATTAATTCAGATAATAGATTAATTTTTAGATTAAGAAATTCTTTTCAGTCTGAAATTCTCGACTGAATTTTTTTAGTACCGATCAGTTTCAGTTTGGGAATTTAAAATGGATCAGCAGCTGGTCTAAACACCTGCTTAGCGTTGCCTTGGCGACTGGTAGGCACAACTATGAGTGGGGGATATTGATTCAAGCTGTGTGCACGTTTCTCTGATAGTTTCTGCATTAGAAAGTTCAAACTACATCAAAACGATGAGCGAAGACATCAAATTCGTCATCACGGAGCTGAATAAAGTTCTGGATAAGAACTACAATCTCATTTCCTTCGACGCCTTGAGCTCCGAGGATTTACTACAAGTATAATTCCATCTAGATCATACAAAGCCCTGCATCTACTGCTATTTACATTACTGAAAACCTTCTTCAGCTTCTCAGCGACGTCTTATCCCTGATACAACAAGACGCTTCACCCCACGATGTCCGCATCGAGGCCCCGGAGCAAAGTTCCATCCGCATTTTCTCCGCCCTCAGAGTTCTCAAGTACCAGCCTCAAGGAGATCCCGCCTTATTCAGGTATCTGCTTTACAACACTCACGAGCACGAGAATACGAGTTGGTTTAAACTTTCGATACTTCCAGGCATGGTCTGGTCAAGGGAGAACCGCCGGTGATCCACGCCGTCCTTAAATGGCTTTTATCGAACATGGAAATTGCTAGACAAAGAGCGTATCTTGGCCGTTTTCTGGTCAAGGTGATGTAAAGTATTCCTAAAGCACAGATCCCCGGGATTCGCGATGAAATCAACAAGCAAACGTTCAAATTCCACAGGTTGAGATCCCCCAGGAGCACATGGGGGACCCAGAACTGACTGGGCTGTACGATCAGTACATGAGACTAGTGGAAGAGTTCAAAGCTACTCACAAAGAGAGGGAAGCTGGCAAAAAGGTGAAACCTACGACTCAGACTCCATTCGGGAACTACTTACAATCGGCTCCTGATTTTTCTAGGGTGGAGAAGCCGCGGCGGAGCTTAAGACAGACCTAGAGGCTATGGAGAGGGAGAAAGAGGTGATCTTAGGTCGAGTAGAAAAGATGCGAGTAAGAGCTGAGAGCGCCCCGCAGCTTTTAGAGGTGGCCAGAAAGCTGCGAGTGGAAAGAGATCGAGGGAGAGAACTGGCCTTGCAAAAATTACAGCAGGAAGAAACCGGCGCAGTGTTACAGGTCGAGTTCCGTCCCTAGTTTATACAAAACTTTAGGAAAAGAGGGAAGGATTTTTTACACTGACAGTTCGTTTCTTTTTCAGGTCTCTCTCCAAAGAGCTGAACGCGAATTGACCAACTTGAAAGAAGCCGGAGCGAGTCTCACCCCTCAGAAACTCATCCAACGATTAAACGAGGAAGTTACTGTACAGATAGCAATGTCCAGGGAGAGACTACCCTCCGAATTAGCAGCCAAAAGGGCCCATGTGAACGCCCTGAAGTCTGTTACTCGTTCCGCGCATCTAGGGCCTGATGATATCCTTGCTTTGAGGAACAGACTAGATGTTGCGGCCAGAGAAGTCCAAGCTTTGGCAGAGAACAAGGCAAGGAATAGTTTTCTCTCAGAGTATCGTAATCCGGAATACAATTATCAATTCGTTTTTTAACAAGATTGCTTACCAGGCCTCTGGAGGAGCGGATAAAATGGCGCCATTCAGACAGCAGGCAGCAGCAGTAGCAGGAATGAAGCGAACTGTTTTAGACAAGCTGAAAAGATCCGAAGAGCTCCTTGAAGAAACTAACTCTAGATTAGCGGAAAAGCGAGAGGAGGCCAGGCAGCTGGCTGAGGAGCCTGCGCCCAGAGGAGAAGAGCTAAAACGCTACGTAGCGCACCTCAGGGCCAGAAGCACTTTGTATAAACAGCGGAGAGCCGAATTAGCTGGACTCAGAGCAGAGGGTGGAGTTCTGAATCGGACTTTAGGAATTCTGGAAAGAAAGGTGGAGATTCTTAGTCCCTTTTCATAGCTGAACTTGTAATATTCCTGATCCTAATACCATTTCTGTTTAATAATCAGCTGGGAAATGCCAGGACTAGCATCAGCCCAATACCAACAAGATTGGCAAAAGCTTTGCCAGCTGGATTCACAGCCGAAAATGCAATTGCAGCTAATGCTGAACTGGCGAGAAATATTTCAGCCTTCAGAGCGCAGCTAGTGCCTTTGCTAAGCGGTAAGTTTGCTCCAGGGCGTTAGAAAGTCTTCTATAAGTTAAAAGTTCGTTTACTATTCACAGAATTGAGACCTCTGAGACAGAGAGCGCAGGAATTAGACGAGCAGCACGAAAGAGCGGAGAAAAGTCACGGCTCGGTTGAATCAAGCTTAGAGAATTCCTCAGCGGCTTTATCTTCGGAGTTGAATCACCTCCGAGAGAAGATGGAGAAGGTAAATAGTTTGCTCAAATAATCGACGCTTTGACTTTGTAAATGTTTTTTCTTAAAAAAAATGCAGGAAGGGGAGGAGGCAAAACAGCTGCGAACGAAAGTGTCTGAACTGAGAATAGCGCAGGACAAAATCCAGCACGAAATGCGGGTGAGGAATTTGGCCGATTTTCTGATCCTTTCCTAAGTTACTGATCCTTAATTTAAATCTCGACCACAGCGCTATGCAACTCCGAGCAGCGGCTCAACTCTGAGGGACGAATTAAACGAGGCGATACAAGCGGAGGAGAAGAAGCTCGGCATTCTAAAGAGTGATGAACAATCTGCCAAGGAACAGGCGGCCAACAGCGAGGCTCAGATCCGTTTATGGAACGATTTGATACTGTGAGAAAGATCTTTGCGTTTTATTCAGTAGATCAAGACTCGATTAATGAATGAGATATTTTTTGACAGAATATACGAATGCAAGCGGCGTTGCGCAGAGGAAAACAAGCGAAGAGATGGCGTCGTAGTTCGCGGGCAAGGAGCAGAGACTCTGATTCTACAGTAAATGAATAAATCAACTAAAGGTTTGGTAATAACTGTGGATAGATTGATCTGTTTTGGGTCTGTAGTTTAAGGAAAATAGAGTTTTATTCAAATACTGTAACAAAAGTATAAAAGAAAAGATGTTGGAATCCAGTGCCTGGGATCAAACGCACTTTCTCAATATCATGAGGGTGATTAATCCAACTCCGCCGATTACGGCTATATAGAAACTCGAGCTTCTGGAGGGTCTGCCGTTCTGGAAGCAGAAATAAAACAAGCATTAATACGTAAATACGCCGTTGATGGAGAAGACACGCGAGTTTCTGGTTAAATAAAACAAGAAACATACATTCAGGAACAGCCTAAGTTCCTCTGCAGCTAGTCTAGCCTCTCGGACCTCACGAATTGTCGCCTCAACAGCCAACTCCAAAGCCTTGCTGCTTCGCAAGTTGTTGTTCCTCTCTATGAACGAGTCTATCTTCTCCTTTTTGATTCTCAGTCTGGCGTAGGTGACGAATGCCTGTATAAGGGACAGGTGCTTGTTGTTATTAGCCAAAGCTTCCGGGAGCTGATTCAATCTGCGATAATGAACACATAATATATTTAATTAACAATTCCGCCCACCAGAGACAAATCGAACTTGTCTCTTCTCATCCTCCGGACGTTTTAGTCCAACTTTTGCAATTAGAGGCGTAAAAGAGTCGTGAACCTTTGTTGCGGCGTTACAATTGTTCTTCTGATGCGTTTCAAAATCGCGATTAACTCTTTGTGCATACAACGTGCGAGTTCTTCATCTGCGCCAAGGAGCTGCAGATCGTCGAGGGTCAAGTCAGCCAATACTTCGGTGGATATGTTCCTGCGCTTGAATTCAGGGAGTAAGTCTTTCGCCCCCATTCCTGTCAGCAGGATTGCCGTCTGGTTAGTGAAGCCCAAAACGTCCTCACAGGGTCCGCTGAAATTGGTCAGCTCCATTCTCGGTCCACCTGTTGATAAGGAAATCAATAAATTGTCGAATACTCGTATTTTTTAGTAATTTGTTGACGAATTCGGTTTTCTTTTTTTTTTTTATATAGTATTGTAGTTGACAGACGATTATTATCATTATCGCGAAAGCTAGGACAATAATAAACAAACTACGAATAATGGAAGTTCCGGTTGTTTTTAACCAATTGCAGATACTAACCTCAAAAGAAAATTACGGTTATGATTGATTTTTCCCTGTATTTACCTTTGAACGGTTCTAATGGGATCATACAGTGCGGTTTTTTTTATTCAAAAATTCAATGTTTTCAAGTCCGAATAATCACGATCGTTGACTGAATTCAATAATCGATCATCGTTTATTCTGAAAAATTTGAAATATTTCAATCGCGTGAACTATCCTCCACATCTGGTTACGGAAACTATTGTAGATAGCAGCACCAATGGACAAACGCAAATGCAGTGATTCGGCGCCTCTCATTGGCTTAGCTCCGGACAAATTCTGCCAACAGCCAATAAGAAGCGTCGAATCACTGCGTTTGCGTCGAGCGCGAGCGGCGGCCATATTGGTGCAGCCGGTTCCTGTCACGGGCTATCCTCCATCCAGTTATTTATTATACATATCAGTGTTCCGACAACAGTGATTTTCGGGACATTCTAGGTTATGTGTGATAGTTTGACAGAGTTCTCCTAACCTCCGTAATCAACGTAAATAATTGATAAAAAGTGTTTAAAGCAAGCGCGGATTAGAAAATGGGTTCTCGCGAAACGCGGAGCTCCATTACGACGCAATTCGCGCTGATTCTCGCCGCGTTTCTTGCGATCGCAGAGGTTATACTCGGTGCCCCGACGAAAGACGTCTTCAACGAAGAACTCATGCTAAAACCTCTGCCTAGCGGTCACGTTTACGCTCATTTCCAATTCACGACTATATGGGAGGCAGACATCGAGCTCCAGACGTGTAAAAACTCCTTAGATACAACCTAACCTAACTTAACCTAATAAATGAATAAAGTAATCGATTCGACGACGTTTTCTAACCCACAGTTCAACACTCCCGCCTTTTTCCCAGAGGATTGGGCGAGATTATTGGACGCCACAACGTCAGGGAACTTCACGTGAGTTTGACTGAAGGTTTATGGCGTTACGAAAAGTGGGGTTATCCCCTTCACGACGCAGGCTCAGGCGCTGAGGTCTACGCCTGGTTCAACGACGATGTTGGGTGAGTTATCTAAAAACTGTTCTTCATAACATCTTTTCGCCTCCTTTGCCTCGCCTTTCAGGATCGATGAGAACTGGAAAAGTCTGACCAACGCCCTGGCAGGACTGCTCTGCGCCTCTCTAAATTTCGTCGATACCTCAAACAGCCTTGCTCCTGAGTTCAGCTTCAGACCCAGTGGCGTCGTCAATCGCCCAGTCAACTCCAGCTGCTTGAGATACTCCTCGTTACCCAGGGAGATTGTCTGCACCGAGAATCTTACCCCGTTCAAAAAATTACTACCATGCGATTCTAAGGTAAGGAGGCAAACATGTTTTCCATAGAAACTCCATACATTTCCCACAAGCAATAATCGACTGTGAAATGAGCCGAACAAATGAGATACAGAATTTTATCATCCATCCTGCAATAGAAAATGTTTTCTTTATTATTAAACCAAATGAAATACAAGCATTATATGAGACTTGCAAAACCTGTAAGCAAGGTAAACTGCGCGCATCAAGACTGGTTCTTGACACTAGATAGACTTTGAAAATGAAGATGAAGAAAAACACTTAAGACAGACTGAATACCAGTATGTCTAAATAAAAGAGGATTTAATTACAAATTATTTCAACAAAAGTTTGGATGGGGATAGTAAATTAATGCTTGATAAAAGGGGGTTGTTTCTAAGCAACTATGACTTTAGGACAATTTTCTTACTTTTTATGACATTGGGATAAGATATGGAATTAGAGTCCATTTTAAGAAAAATTTTGAAGGCAAAAACTTGACTACTTTTCAGCAATAAAGTTTTATCTATGTCATGAATAATCAACTTATTTCTTGTATTACTCTTTGATTCCTTATATTTCTTTGCGAGTTCAACAATATTATTTTTAATAGCTTTTGACAGAAAGCATTGCTTGATTGCTAATTGGTATTTTTTAGGTTTCTTTATTCTTGCGATGATCTTCATCAATCTATTTTCTACTTTTTGCATTTGCAATATTACATTTCTGATCGGAATGTTTTGTATAATGTCTGGCGTGTATTTTCTATTCTCAGAAAGGATTGGCCACACTCCTGAACTCTGCCTACATCCACAACACAAATTACCACTCGATCGGAGTCCACGTCAGACCTATATGTCCCAATGCCTTGTGTACAAATCCGTCTATCGAATTACAGCAGACTATTTCTCTGGTCTATGACACTATGACCACCGATTCTCAGGTATGTCTTCAACGATATGTTACGAAACGAGAAAAGCCTGTAAAAAAAAAAAAACTAATCAAATTCTACGTTCTCCTTCCCTAGGACTGGTCAGTGCGGAAACTCTTTGGTATGGGACTCAGGGGGGCCTGTCCTCTGGCTAGCTTGAGTCAAATTTACGTAGATGTGACGAGTAACGAGACGTCTCACACTTATCAGCTCGTCCCACAGCCGACTAAGACTGTAGTCAGTCTCAGAGGTGGTCAAGAGAATAGAATAGCCGTTTACGACGTGAGATCTCACTCGATAACTGGAATGTTTAACGTCGCAGCTGTGCAGACAAAGCCTAAAGTATACGGAGTTGATGTACCGCCCGTTCTATTCGCCAACAGATATGTCGTGGGTAAATAGATTCCTAGGATTTTGGACTTGTTTCACAGTTTAGAGAGTCTGGAACATAATTTCAATCGTTTTTACCTAATAGGATATGGTCAGGAGAGAGGAGGCCTGGTCACCAAACTCCACAACAACTACTGGAAGCCCCTCGATGTTATACTCTTGGAGAACATACCCTGGTTCATACCCGTCTATGTTCATACGATAAAGATAAACTGCCAAGGGAAATTGCTTAAGCCTCGTGAGTTGCGGATTGACGATTAATCTTCTTTGTCTTTCGGAGATCGAATTTCTACATATTTCTTATTCACAGTAATCAGACGCTACGTTCCGGGCAGGGAAAGAGAACGGCCTTATTACCTGGAGCTGGTTCTCAGGCTTCCGCCTCGATCCGTAACTGAATTCTCCATCGAACTTGACTACCTCTTTCTGAAATGGCAGGAATATCCTCCAGACGCAAATCACGGATTCTACATGGGCCCTGCAGTCTTAACTTCGCTGTTACCTACAGCAAGGAATTACACAGCATTGCCTCAGGATGGAAGTACCATAACTTCGACGTTAGTAGATAAAAATAAAACACGCTTTTTATTGATCTGAAATGATATTCTCACAGAAAATGATATCCTAGCTCGTTTTTCAGATTCAATGCATCCAGAGACGGATACCTTGTCCAACTGAGGACAGAAATTTTACTAGTTAGTCTGCCAACGCCAGATTTCAGTATGCCATACAATGTTATTTGTCTGGCTTGTACTGCTGTGGCTTTAGCCTTTGGTCCGTTACACAACATAACGACAAAGAGACTCGTACTCAAGCCGTCTAAAAAGAACAAACTAGTTTCTTGGATAAAAGAGAAATTCTCTTCCAAGAAAAAAACCGAATAGTATTTAAATCCAGTTTAACCAGGAGTTTTATCATCGTCATTTTACCTTGCCAAGTGAGGAAAAGCATACTGAATTCATTCCATGTATTTAATTAGACGGAGATAAACCATCAGCGAAGTTAATAAACCAAACTTTTTATACCAAAAATCTGGCTAAATGGGACAACAACAAAATGCGAATAATAATTAGAAAAACAAGGAGGACAATCGTTCAACATGTAATATTAAAATTTATTGTTAAACCACTCCGTTTATATGTATAGCTACATATATACATAATATATAAAATATATTTAAGTAGAAAGAAATTGGACGGTCGATAAGAAACGTGTTACAAGTGTAGAGACGGTTTTAAACTAGCACTTTGGTTACTTCTAATAGTAATAATAATAATAATATAATCTGGGAAGTACTTAATAGACCGATTACTACAACTTGGCCAACAGTTGGTAAGACTTTGATGATAAAATAACAGAAAACAATACGACGAATAAAGAAAATCCGTATTGGGAGCTTGCACCTCCACCTGAACCATCTCCGCTGTCTTTTTGGCCCCCCAGAGCGCCTACGCAGACATTGCCGCAGTCTTCACCATCGCAAATGTCACACAGCGTAGCTGCCCTTGGTTCGTAAAAGACTCTGGCTCTTCGTGCTGTAATATAGAACAGAAATTTGTGTAAGAGAGTGATGAATGGAATCTGGAATGTCAGAAGTCGGGTCTTTCTGATCAACGATTAGAAAAATTCTTACACGAATCGTAGTAGTCGTAAATTGACACTGGAACTGGCTTCTGCTTAGCTACTTTGTGCGTCCTAAATGCAGATACAGTTGGACAGTATTCCTCCCTCACCATCTGCGAAAGTAAATTGTTTTATTTGATTTTACAACGGAACCAGATGGGGGCAAGCGGTTTTTCTACCTTGTCAAAGTACAGAACGACCATAGTGTCTCCGTTTTTCGTCTCTACTCGCTTAACGTGTTGAGATATCTCCAGACTCGGAAGAGAATCTATGTCGACTGTGAAACCTGATGGTAGATTAACTTCCATGACAGCCATGTTGCTCTCATTGGCCTCTTTCGAAGCTACGAATCTAATCGTTGATGGAATAAAAACAGTTAGGTGATCAATTGTTCATAAATCATTCGATTTACACATTGAAAATAGAAGATTCTCCTCACGCTGAGCAAATCGAAAGCTGCAAGTGATTAGCGTCAGAGTTTTTATCCACCTGAGGATCAAGCGTGAATAATGGCCAGGCGCCAGTGACGTTCAAATTGTAGCTGTAGGATACTTGGATTATGGCAAATCCTGTTCCAGTGGCGGTGACATTAACTTCTCGTATTTTTCTGGGCAGCTGAATGAGATTTTAAACAGTTAGAGGATTCATCGCAGCTTGAGCATATGGAAATTTGGGAAATTAACGTACTATGTGCTTTTGGAGAATCATATTGTTTCCTGGATTGATGTTCATGCTGCTCTGGCCCCCACTTTCGTAAGTGAACGATATACTTATGTCGCTATCTCCGGAGGCTATTTTTTCCCCGAGTTTAGACAGAGCGTAAATTCCTATTACCGTGTCCTGGAAAGAATTGAGTATAGAATATGTTTTAATCGATAATTAGCTCTGAAAATTCTTTTTCCTTTAGATACTTCAATCAACGTACCTGCGTAGAGGCAAAACCTCCGTCAGAATTCCTCTGGCTGACTAGCCACTTCATTATCGGAAGAGAATCAGCGACCATATTTCTTCTGAGATAAGTTAACATGGCGTAAGAAGTCATTTCTACGTTAACGGAGCTCGGTAGCGAATACCAAGGGTTTTTGCTATCCTCTGGTACAGGCTTACTCCACCATTTGAAATCCTCGCTCTTTTTAGCCTTGGCTTCGAGCATATTAAAGGCCGCGTCTTCTTGAGCGTTTTTAGCGAGATTTAGAACGTAGGTGCAAATAGCTAGAGAATAGACGTCGTCTAGTCCCTCGACGTTGCGAACTATGTACTCGATTCCTTTGTTTATTGTGTTTCTGTACTCGTTGACGTATTTCTGAAAATTAATGCATTTTTTTAGGACACTGAAAGCGGGTATGGAGCTTTCGAATCTTACCTCACCCTGGAAGAAGGCGATTAAAGTAAACGCCGTCAAAGCAAGACCCTTTGCTGCTCCTCCCTGCATATCTCGATGGCTGACCTTTCCCACCTCGGGGAAACTACCACTGGGTGATTGATTTGCCGCTAGCCACTCGAGAGCCTCTCTTATGATTCGATCTTCTATCGTAATGTGTTCCGAAGCCTGGATGAACGACTTTGCCACAAAAGCGGTGAGCCTGGAATTTTTTTTAAACATATTTTCAGGGTAGTTTGTGGACGAAAATTGTTGAGAATTTAAGACTTTCTTTGAATCTCATGTTTTTTTATAGAACTTGCTGTAATTATGGGACAGTTTTGTTATTTTTTATGGAAAGAAATATTTAAGAAAGGCAATTTTTGCAGATGAAATTTCTCTCACCATGTGCTACCGCTCGCATCCGACTTTCCAAAAGCGCTGAAGGAGCCATCCTCATGTCGGTACGTCAACTCCTGCTGATATCCCACTTCGAGGAATTTCAAAGCCTTTCCTTGGACTGCGGGAGTCAATTGGTTGGTACTCTGTTGGATAAAAGCTGTAAGTATCAGATACAAAACGTCGATAATTAATTTTCCGCTATTCCATTACCTTGAGATAGTTAATGACAACTATATTGGGCACGAAGTTGAGCATGTTTTGTTCCCCGCATCCAAAAGGCATTTTGAGTAAATTGGCCAGATTAGGTATGCTTGGTCCTAGAAGATCGCCTGAAAATAAGAATCGGGTTGTTTATTCCGCAGTTAAAAGAATACTGAAATTTATTGTTAGCGTCTTTCTCACCGACTGCGGAAACTTCTATATGTTCCGAACCGATGACTAAATTCTTGGGTATATCTAGTGTGAAATTTGCTTTAAATGATCTTGAGTTTCTCAGATCAACGAAAATCGCCTTGTTCCTGTACTGAGTTTCTCCCTCCGACTAAAAACAGATAGAAAAATTAATCAGTAGATTCTAAATTCGCTGTAATCGAATAGCTACGAATCTCCACAAACCTTGACTAGCAATTTCTGCTCTATACGATCTCCGGCTAAGGAACTAGTCGCAGTAGCTTTGATAAGAATGTGTCCCAACTCCCTGGGGACAATCATAAATGAAACTGAAGCTCCGGATCTAGCCTTCACCTCGATTCTCTTCTTGCGGAAGAGTTCCAGCTCTGGAAAATAAGTAAAGTTTAATTTGTAGCCCATATATCGCCTCTCAGTTCTGTAGGGTTGATTATAAAACCTACTCGGTGTGTCTTGAACCTCGTTTGATATTTCTGCGAACTCAAACTGCCCCTCGTTCTCGAGAACAACTTCAGCCGTTACATCCTTGTCCATGTAGTTAAATACCACAATTGGTATTGCTACAATTTCACCTCGTATTACGGAGTAGGGAAGATCCAGAGACATGAAAAACGACTGGAAAACTTTTAGCTGAAACACAAACGGCAGACAATTAGAATCAGAGGTAATTGCGAATCGCAAAAACGGTAAAAACCGAATTCCCACCTTCCTCGGTTCCTCGATCAGTCCAAATCCGTGAACCGGGTCAATAGAGAAGGCGGTGAGGACCCAAGATGTGATTGTGTCAGGTACGGATCGACGCAGTACAGTTTTGCCATCAGGCCTGTTGTATAAAATGAAATTAGACTTGAAAAAGTAACAGAGATCAAGGCGTGTTATGAATCGATGTGATAAACACTAGCCGTGAGTTGATAGAGAAGAAAAACAAATAAATGAATAAATAAACGTAAGTAAAAACTTGGGATACAGGGTGAGGTATGAGACGAAGAAACGAAGTAGAAAAAAAAAACAGTTTCCGCCTCATCCTGTAACGGTAACGGTAATGTGTGAAAAAGCGTGCGAGAAGTAGAAAGAAGACATTGGATAAATACCCTGAAGAGAAATTTGCGAAAAGCCATGTGTCTGAGATGTCATGCATAAGGAAAACACGGGGCTTGTTCCATACGGGAGTTGGGATTCGAGAGAAGGCGTAAGGACCTGCCAGCGGTGGTCTTGTTGCTATTCTGTGCGTTACTGGCGGGCCGAGGTCAGGCCTGAGCGTCGAAGCGCCAGGCTGGAAGCCCGCTACTCTACCACCAGGATTCTCCGCCCTCCCTGCAATCCAACTCTAACGATGTAAAACAACTCGGGAATTCATGCTCAAAACACAAACACAGACAAACAACAGACCTTAACCAACACAAGACGATTCTATTGTCTCGTTTTTCGAAGTCACGTTTCTTCTACTCTCTTCCTAACGAAAGAGATAAGAGATATAAACCATAACTCGATTGATTAGTAATCGAAGGAAGTTATTCCCTTTCCCCCCTAAACCGGAGAAATATCCGTCACCGCAAGCGACCCTATCGAAAGGCGTAATTCGTTACGTTTAGAGATAAAAATTGAGATAAAAGTTAGACAAAGTTTAGTGGAGTGGAATACGATGGATTATTATTTGTGTATTTAGGCGTATTTTATCAGGCGGGTGTGAGAGACGAGAGTGAAAAGAAATGGGGGTAAGGATTAGGGAGATATCCAGATTTGTTGAACGGGTCAATTAATAATAGTCGCATACCGAGCTTCAAGCATTTCCCAAAGCCAAGTTTCGGGGAAGTTCTTGCGGACTTTCACCTTCTCTTGTTGAACGGTCGTGGAATCGGGAATGTCCACCGAGTTCGCATACATCCTGTCTTTCAAATTGATTCTGAGGAATACTACGCAATACGTGATCTATGTTAGACAATCGATCGGTGGGTCTGACCAGACCAAGCGGCAATTATAAAAATAAAATAATCTCGATTTATCAATCAGACTTTCATGCCGGCTAGTAGATTCTTCAATTTTAAACGCTGGTTGGTACCTTTTATAGCTAACATGCCTTGTTATATACATACACAGAGTTTCATTATATATGAAATAGCTTTGGGACTTGTTTAGATATCATTCTCAGCTGTTAAAGTGAATAACGCGTCAGTAACTAAGTGATAACAAAAGGAGACACTCACTCGATGGAAAGTTTTCGCTGAGATAACCGTTGGTTAAAACGACTGCGCCAGATTTCTGAAAAGAATATAAATTCGCGATTATTTATGTTCAATTTGTTTTTGAATACATCTACTGAAAGCTGGATACTAACGTCGAAGACTTCGAAAGCGGAAGAAGAGCCGGGGCTCCAGAATGGACTACCCCATTCGGAATCCCCAGAGGAAAGTTCATCATCAGCATCGTAGGATCTCAGTTCGTTTAAAACTTGTTCCTGTGGAGGAAAATTTCATTTCTAGATACTCTGAGCTAACTGAGAATAACTTAGATTCAAAATACTAACGTGGGAAATATCGTTTCCGGATTTCAGGAGTATCGAACTCTGGTCGACACCGAGTAGTCCAACATAGGAATTCGGTTTTGAGGAGATGATGAGATCCACGCTGCCTCCTGGTTCGGTGGATTCCTTTGAAGTCTGGATATCAACCTTGAGAAATGAACAAAAGTCGCGGTATTAAAATCCTGTGATAAAATCAAAGAGTGAGTCGATAAGGAACTGGAAAAAATGCGCACAAAGTTCTGAAGAGTCCCTTCCAGTTGAACATCCAAAGCATCAGCCACAATTTCTCCATCCTCTCGCATGTAGTAGACGATTACATGCGCTGTAGGCGCCATAACGTAAGTGGCAAGGAATCTAAAAGTCACTGTGTTTGTTCCACCCACTTGTATGGAAGCTGCGTTCAGGATGTCACCACGGCCGAGTACCTCGTAGCTGAGATACTTCAGTGGAACGGTAGAGTTTACTTCTATTTCAACGTCTCTGCTCACCTGGAAAGAACTGTAAAGTAATATCTAGTTGCGGATGTGGCTGTGTTTGAAAAATTCCGTGACTCACCATCGGATTCTCTGTCTTTAAAACAGCCTGTATGTAAGTTCCGCTTGGAGAGAGAGCTCTGTTAGTCGCAGCGAACCACTCGTGAAGATTTAAGTACTGAGCCTGTGGGAAACACAACGATTTTTGAGTAAAAATTTCAAGTTATTAAAGAATCTTGAGCTTTGTTAGCTTATTTTTAGCCTACGAAACGAAATTCGGTATCGAAGTATAGAGAAAACGTAATTTGCCTCAATATTCAAAGGCGCTGCAGTGTTGTTAGAGTCCAGGGGTGGATAAAAGTCGAGTTGAATCATCCCGTGCTTGTCTAGCATCCTGGTGATGTTGGTATAGGAAGAAGAATCGTAGCCAAAGCCGTACCAAATTTGAACAGGATTAGTTTGATCCTGAACGGGAGATCCGTCGTGATGGGCGATCTTGATCTAGGATTAGAATAAAAAATCGTGAGTTAAAATCCCGGATAATCATCCAGTGAAAAATCGTCTATTTTCAAGAAAACGGCCGAGACTTACAAACGTCGTGTACTTTAAACCAGGCTTATAGCTTTCGGCAGTTCTGATAAGCTGCATGGAGTATTTGTGCTTGTGTAAAATCATCTGGATAGAAGTATTCTGCCTTCTTCCAGTGAGCGCCTCTTCTACAGCCACCTCCAGTTGTATGGGTCGTTCGTAATCGTCTGTGAGCCTGGAAATCAACGTTTAATTGATGAAATTGTGTCCGATTAAAATTCCAGACTCAAAAAACTACGAGAATTAAATTCCCACCTCAATTCGGTAGCGATATCGAAATTCACGGTGACCTTGCCGTCTATTGGGACAACCTTCCTGACTGGAGATTGAAATATCGGTTGTAAAATGCCTGAAAATATGTCCGGGTATGCGGTGACAGTAGCTTCTCCTTTCACTGGCTTGCCGTAGGTGTATCTGTGCGGTAAAGATCGAGAAATCAAACTCGAATTGCGTGAATTGGCTGAAATAAACAATTAGAAGCGTCTGAGGCTCAATTACTTTGCTCTAATCGTCGCAGTTATCGAGGATTCTTTGAACGTCGCGTGTTTTGGGACGTCTATGGACACCTCGAACTTTGGCAGGACGTACTCGGCCACTTGGAAGACTTTTTCAACGGTCTGATCAAAAATGATTATGACTATTTTCCAGTCACCCAGAACGGGCGAATCTGAGAGCTGCAGCTCGCCAGAAGATACGCCTTTGCTGTCCATCTGCTGTTTCCATTGCTTGACTCGATTCCCTTGGCCATCCTGTTTTAGAAATTGAAAGACCGTTAGTGCGAAAAAGTAGGAATAATTGAATTATAAAAAATCGGATTCAAAGTTAGGCACCGTTATGTATATGTCTAGTTCCGTTCTGCTTTGCGCAGGTCGTAATCTTGAGTCCAGTACAACAGCGCGGAACAAGACCTTGCTCCCTGGTTTGTAGACCGATCGGTCAGTTTGTATGAACACAGAGTAGCTCTTGTGGACGTATTGCAGATCCGTGGTGTTGTAGAATAGAATTCCGGACAGTCCTTGACATATCAGTTTGTATTTTCCAGATATCGTGTCTCCGATCTGTGGAAAACAAAGTCATGAACATGCGGGAAATAACGTGGTCGAGAAACTCGGACTTTGTTGAAGACAAAACCGACGTTTTCTCGTCCTTTTCTTCGTCGATTTTTGAAAATCTGTTCTCAAGCTCGAATAGTTCGACTCGTTGATCAGAAAGAGAGACTAGAATTTGCCAAGACCTGAGTAAGAAGTGGGGATAGTCTTTTAATTGCAATTCTCGGTATAAAAGTTGCTGTCATTGTTGAAATGGTCATTTCAATTTTGTGGAATATGCAGTAACCGGTCAGAAAGTGAAATAAGAACTTTACCTGATGATCTGGCTGAGGGATAAATGACGTGAAAAATACAAAATACGAATTCTTAATACAAGAGTGACTGAAATAATAAGAAACAGGATCTTAATGAGTATATAAAAAGTTTGTAAAGTTTACTTCGAGTTTGATAATCCGAGTTGTGTAAGGTTCGACGGTAGTGATTTGGGACACGTTGAACAGATCGCCTGAGTCCAGATCAGCGCTCAATTCTATGTAAATTGTAGAAGGCTGCGATATGGCGGCAGTAGCGATGGCCACGTGATACTCAGAGTTGGGCCTGACCGTTTTGGGTGCAATCACTGTGTAGAACCTTGTTAAACAAAAGCAGAAGAATTCTCATAACATTATTAAACATAAGTCGGAGGCAAAGGCCTTGTGAGGAGTTTAAAAACTTCTCCAACAAGTCAAACATCTGCAGTATTTGTGGATCCCTAATCTTTATTTAAACAAATACACACATTAGCGTGTTTTTGTTACTTATGCTGTATAACTTTGAGTTCTTGTGACACGATCTGAGATCTCAAACTCTGTCGAGTTTCAAACGTGTACTTCGTTTTTTTTTTTTTGCTAAACAAACTCCTAGTCCAACAAATGTAGAACAGGCATGATGAATGCATTATCTGCTGCATCGCAGTTAATTACGCATTCGTTGGTTGTCGTGCTTATGGATTGATGATCAGTTTCCGTTACAAACACAGAGTTTGAAACAGTTGTGTGATATATACATACGGAGAGGAAGCGACGGAGGCAATTATTCCAAGAATAAGAGCCAAGGGGGGCCATAGGGAGTCCATAATTGCTCTGCGTTCAATTCTGAAACATAGGTGGCAAAAAGCCCATTGTCGTTATTATCATTAGCCTTATGTTGTTATCGTTATTATTATTGTGATTATCGCCGCGGAAGGAGTAGTGAATTTGTAAAGAGTATGCAAATTCGGATACTAGTCCTAAATAAACAATCAGAGCGCGTGTCTTTGCATAAAAACACACCTGCGTATAAACGCTATATGTAGATACTTGGAAATAACCGCGACGGACACGGCTCATCGGTATTTACGGAGTGAAACGAAGGAGTAGGACAATTGCCGTGTGACTCACCTGTTGTATAAGGAGCTGAATCAGCCCCGTATTCTCCGGCTTTCTATATCAGAATTGTTAAATATGCACTCGATCGGGTACGGAAGGAAATATGCGTTCGATTCGGACGGGGATGACACTTGAGATGCGTATTAAGTGACACTCGAGAGAAGAGAAGAGAAAAAAGTAAAAACGAACAGGGCGTGTTTGAGGCGCGAGACGGTGCGGACTGCGGAACTGGTTCCAAAGCTCTACGGTAAATGCCTATACTTCGAGGACTAGTAGACGCAGACCAATCAAGGTAGCGGTTACGCCGCTTTACCCGTTTTCTCTTCTCTCTACCATCGCCCGCGGTTCTCCTTTCCCCACTTTTCACCGCTCACCGTGGCGGCCTACTACTACCGTTAAAACCATTTCTGGGGGGCCGGGAGTAGATCCCGTCATTCAGGTTCTCTATATTATATGAGTCGCTTCGCCGAAGGACAAGCCAATAATATGAATAGAATATGAAGGAGAATCCTTCCCCATTTCGCGTTTTATATAATCCTTTAAAGGTCAACCCGCGTGCGTCGATAATATCACGCCAGACAATAATTGAACACGCGTTTGTTGAACATCATGCGAATTGATCCGTTGACCTAAATTCATCAGGATCTAACAAAAGGACGTTTCGACCCACTACGTGTTTTCCCACACACTTTGATTCGCATGATGATTGAGTATATGAAACTTCATGGTCATTCTCTTCGCGTATGGGCAGCGTGATCGCAGGTTACACACTACAGTCCGCGTGGGCGGCTGGAACTCTGGAAGAAAGCGCAGGTTCGACATTTTCGTCATCGCGCCAGACGCGAAGGTCGCATGTATTAAATTGTTGATTCGTGAAGGGGGATTGCGGGAATTGTGATGATGAATCTGTCTCTCGACCGACGCAACAATTGACGCATATACATTATTATGGCTAGGTTCTTTATTCACTGGCAGTACTGCAAGCTTGTGTCAAAACGAGATAGCTGCATCGACGAACCTATAGGCGCGAGAACGAGACTATGAAAACTTGCAGTACTGCCAGTTAATAAAGGAACTTAGCCTATGTGTGGTGTTGTGATCCCTTCTCATTCAGGTTTAAAAAACTGGAACCGCGTGTTCCCAAAGTCATTGATATGATTCTACATCCGGTGCACATATATCCGGTGCGATATTTACGATTACCATTGTTGTATTTCAATAGTCAGGGGGAGCGATTCCATAAGAGGCGATAGAGGTGACAGAGGTGATAGAGGTGATAAAATAGATAGATCTATCTATTTATCCCCAGTAAATAGATAGATCTATCAATTTTATCACCTCTGTCACCTCTATCACCTCTTATGGAATCGCTCCCCTGTTAGGGTTCTATTCGCCCGTTGGGAGCGCTAAAGCTTCCGACTCGCGGAAGAGGGAGAGCGGCAAGGTTTAACTGATGGTGGAGGATGAAATAAATGGAGACTGATAACTGTGGGGTCTATGGTTAAACGTGTTGACAAAACTTTTATATTTTAGGCTTCTGATTTCTGTATTACAAATTGATTAACTCTAAACTTTCGTTGTTGCAATTGAGGAATTTGGGGTCTTTCTCTCGAGAGAGCTCGATTGATTCTGATTCGAAATCTAAACTCCTTAAAACGCAGCTTTTGGCGGCGAGTGGGAGTCTCTGGTGGGAGTTCAAGTTCCCTCCCTCCGAAAATCTTCAGCGGGCCCGTCGTATGCGGGGAGAGAGAACTCTGGTCATCCTCTTCGGGGTCCTGGATGGTCCGTAGCTCTGCGCTCCTGGTAGCTTGGGCGGCAAGGGTAGTTGGGACGCGGGTACATACATACCGAGGGAGAACCCAACGAGTGGTCAACACGTGTGCAGTCCCGGAAAGAGGCCCTTTGTTCGTGGGAGGTATTGTTCTAGAGAGTCTCCTCCGCGGGTTTCGACTCGAGCAGATTTTATTACTATATTTCCCGTGCCTGTCGCAAAAGGAGCCTCTTCTTATTTCAGTTTTCGTGTTAACAAAGGGATTTCGACGACTGATGTAAACCGGGTCGGGTGCACACGGTTGACCCGTCGAGGGACCCTCCCTATTCATGTATTCCCTATTTATGACGCTATTTTCCGAACCTCGAGTGACCATTTCTATTTCTTAAACTATTGACTATTTTAATTCGTAGACACATACAGGGTGAATTCGTGCCGTCCGAACAGATCGAACCGCGTTGAGGCGGCCGCGAGTCCAGAAACGGCAATTGTTTTCAAGAAACAGCCAATCAAGGATCAGAAAACTGTTGAAACAATTGCCGAATTTGACGGGCGGCCGCCTCAACGCGGTTCGATCTGTTCGGACGCCACGAATTCTCCCTGTATGCATATCCTGAAGGGGAATCACGTACGATTTCAATTTAGGCGCCTAATGCAAGTTTCAATATAAATCCGAGGGGTAGCGCTACGGACATCGTGTGAGACACAACACCATAGAATATTCAAGGCTCCTTTACAATGGAGCCCTTTGTCGTATACGTTACCGTAAACTCTAGTCGCGAACTTAGCGGCGAAGATGTATAGCGGATCCGTCTACAATGCAGTATTCCGCTAAAGTCGCGGTAACAACATGGAATGGCGTATGCAAACCAGTCCGTATTAAAGAGCGCCTCATGATCGTTAACCTCTAATTTGGTAAACTCTGAATATCAACGATGAATCGTGTCAAAAAAGCACAGCTCTTCACGAGAACTACGTTAAGTTTACTTGCCATAGCTTCGATTTTGGAAATAAAATAAAAAAAAGAGTAGTTCGACGTTGGCGGGTCCGGCCTCTATACTACTACTACAACGCGAAGAACAAAGAAATTACTCTAATTTATTTCAATTTATTAAAAACAACGACGGCGAGTGATTCTTTTGAATATACGCGAATGTCAGTAACTCATTCTTAGACCTTTTTTATTTTGTGTTTTCATTATTATTAATATTTGACCGGTTTGGAATTCCCGCCAAGTTCGCGCAAACGCACTGTCGCTGTCGTGAAAGTTGGAATATTTGAACTTTTCAGAGTTGGAGCTTACAACACCGTCTAACGGCAACGACACGACATTGTGAACATTTATACGTAAAGCCTATTCCCCAACATTTTACGGTAACGACAAGCGTAACGACAAAGTCCATTGTATTGTAGCCTTCAGTCTGTAGATTTGCAATGAAAAGAGCAGCGCGCGTGTCTCGAATTCAAATTTAGGACTGGAAATCTGGAATTGCGTTCGATAAAATGAATAAACGAAAATTTAGTCAAGACTTTTTATTGTGAAACCACTCCATTTATACATATAATATCAACATGCGTGTATATAAATGTTAAATAGACAATATTCATGTGTATAACCATAATATATATGTAATATAAAATATCAAGAGAATGCAGTTCAAGCGTTTTAAATCGAAAGCGAGTTAATACTGAGCGCTTGCTAATTGTAAGCTTGCACCAGCCAGTTATAACGTAGTAATCTCAACAGATACTCGGTCGAATCATTTCCCCTGTTGTAACAAATTCTTAAACAGCTGGGGCGACTTTTCCGCAATCGTCATTGTCGGATATGTCACTCAGCGTCGTTACCAGCGGCTCGTAAAACACTCTCGCTCTTCGGGCTGGAATATACAACAGAAATTCATGCAACAGCTCTGGAAGATCAATACCTCGTCGTTTTTCGAACTGATAAGCCATTCTGAAAATTCTTACACGAGTCGTAATAGTCATAAATTGATACTGGGACTGGCTTCTGCTTCGCCACTTTGTGCGCCCTGAATGCCGACACTTTGACATGGTATTCTTCTTGGATCATCTGCACAAGAAAGTTATCTCATTTGATTTTTTAATGGATTTGAGACAAAAAATATCGATCCATTGAAAAAGTAACAAGCGATTTTTCTACCTTGTCGAAGTACAGAACGACCATAGTGTCTCCGTTCTTGGTCTCGACTCTCTTAACGTGTTCAGTTTTCTCCAGACTAGGTAGAGAGTCCATGTCGACTTCGAACCCTGAGGGCAGGTTCACTTCCATCACAGCCATGTTGCTCTCGTTGGTTTCCTTCGTCGGTATGAATCTGGTTACCGTTTCAACAAAAATAGTTAGTTCATCGATTCTTCCAGAAGAGTTGAAAATAATAAAACGGGAATAAATGGATTCGATCTGTTTATTCTGCAGAGAAATTAAGATTTTCCTCACCCTGCGCAAACCAAAAGCTGCAAGTTGTTTGTGTCTGAGCTCTTGTCTATCTCAGGCTTGAGTGTGAATGATGGCCAGGCTCCACTTACGTTCAAATTATAACTGTATGAAACTTGGATTATGGCAAATCCCGTTCCAGTGGCAGTAACGTTTACCTCTCGTATTTTCTTGGGCAGCTAAATAAGATTTGAAACATTTAGGAGATTGACTACGGCCTGAGCAACTAGAAATTCAGGAAATTAACGTACTGTGTGCTTTTGGAGGATCATGTTGTTCTCAGAATTGACATGTATTTTGCTCTGGTTTCCGCCTTTGTAAGAAAACGAAATACTGACGTCACTGTCTCCAGAGGCTATTTTTTCCCCGAGTTCAGACAGCGCGTAAATTCCTATTACCGTGTCCTGAAAAGAATTGAGTATAGAACATGTTTCAATTGAAAATTGGCTCTGAAAATTCCTTTTTCTTCGATTACTTGGATCAACAAACCTGCGTAGAAGCAAAACCTCCTTCAGAATTTCTCTGGCTAACGAGCCACTTCATAATAGAGAGTGATTCTGATACCATATTTCTTCTGAGATAAGTTAACATGGCGTAAGAAGTCATTTCAACGTTGACTGAGCTCGGTAGCAAGTACCAGGGGTTTTTGTTGTTCTTTGGTACAGGTTTACTCCACCATTTGTAATCCTTGGTCTTTTCTGCTTTTGATTCTAGCATATTGAGCGCCACTTCTTCTTGCGGATGTTTAGCCAGGTTTAGAACGTAGGTGCAAATAGCTAGCGAATATACATCGTCTAGTCCTTTGAGATTATTAACTATATAATCCACTCCTTTGCTCACAGTGTCTTTGTACTCATTGGCGTAGTTCTGGAAATTAGAAACTTGTTAAGGACACAAAGAAGAAATAAAAGTTTCATAATTTACCTCGTTTTGGAGGAAGGCGATTAAAGTAAATGCCGTCAAAGCCAGACCCTTAGCTGCTCCTCCCTGCATATCTCGATGGCTGACCTTTCCCACCTCGGGGAAAATACCGCTCTCTGCTTGATTTGCGGCTAGCCACTGCAGAGCGTCTTTTATTACTGGATCCTCTATCGTTATGTGTTCTGCGGCCTGAATAAAAGACTTCACTACAAACGCGGTGAGCCTAGAATTTTTCAAACAGTTTCAGGATAGTTTGAATAGTTTTTGATGGAAATTTTTTCATTTTCACCCACCAGGTGCTACCGCTGGCGTCTGATTTCCCAAATGCGCTGAAAGAACCATCTCTGTGTCGGTATGTCAGCTCTCGCTGATATCCTACCTCAAGGAAATTCAACGCCTTACCGTGGATGCCTTTGGTCAATTGGTTGATACTCTGTTGAAGAAAAGATGTAACTTTGCGGAATAAAATGTCGATTGTTAGTCTTGCTCTGCGCCGTTACCTTGAGATAATTAATCACGACTATATTCGGTACGAAGTTTAGCATGTTTTGTTCCCCGCATCCGAATGGCATTTTAATCAGATTAGCAAGATTAGGCAGACTCGGCCCGAGAATATCGCCTGAAAAGAAAACGGGGAACTTGTGAATAGCCTCGACTGGTTTTTTCTACTTTGCAAAATGAACGGAAACTTAGAGACTGTCTTACCTACTGCAGAAACTTCAATATATTCAGAATCGGAAACAAATTCCTCAGGCATATCTAGTGTGAAGTTTGAAGTGAAGGAATTCGAGTCTCTGAGATCAACGAAAATCGCTTTGTTCTTGTATTGAGTTTCGCCCTCGGCCTGAAAAGCAATAAAACATAAACCACTGGGCAATGGAATATTCGTAAACTATTAGCTACGAGTCTCCACAAACCTTGACGAGCAATTTCTGCTCTATACGATCTCCGGCTAGGGAACTAGTCACTATAGCTCTGATGAGAATGTGTCCCAGCTCTCTAGGGATGATTACGAAGGAAACTGTTGTTCCAGAACCGGCTTTTATCGCGATTTTCTCCCTGCGGGTGGAGTCTTGTTCTGCGAAAGAAAAAGAATTTCATATTAGAACTTTCAGTCGTCCTCCAGATACAATTCAGCGGTTTTAAAACCTACTCAAGTCGTCGTAGGCCTCATTTGATGATTCAGCAAAATCGAACTGCCCCTCGTTCTCGAGAACAATTTCAGCAGTAACATCCTTGTCCATATAGTTAAACACCACGATTGGTATCGCTACAATTTCACCCCGTATTACAGAGTAGGGAAGATTCAGAGACATGAAAAACGGCTGGAAGACTTTGAGCTGAAACACAAAAGGCAAATAATTAGAATCAGAGGTAATTGCGAATTGCAGAAACGGTAAAAACCGAATTCTCACCTTCCTCGGTTCTTCAATCAGTCCAAATCCGTGAACCGGGTCAATGGAAAAGGCGGTGAGGACCCAAGAGGTGATTGTGTGGGGTACAGTTTTTTGCAAAATAGTTTTGCCCTCGGATCTGTTGGGAACAGAGAAACGATTGATGTTATGCTGTGTAACTTTAAAGGATGCAGGAATTAGTGGCATACTTGGCGTCTAGTATTTCCCAAATCCAAGTTTCGGGGAAATTTTTCCGTAATTTCGGCTTTTCAGGCTGAGGCGGAGATCGACCTCTGACGCGGCATTTTACCGCGGCCTGCATAACTTGTGGCATTGCACCAGGTGCGGGAGCCCCAAATAACACTGCATTTTGACTAGCTAAACAGATTGCTGCGGAACAAGATCCAAGTTAGGCAATTACTAGATAAGATGATAATGAACAAGGCAAAAAACAAAATTCTCCACAACTTGGCGTCGAAATTAATTGCTTGTGGAATTTATATACAAAGTCTGAGGTTTTGCAGCTTCAAACCCGACTTGGTCATCAAAGAGCTAAAATTCATTTTGTTACAAACTATTGATTAATTTCAAAACTATTTGAATAGTAAAGTTCCTTGCCTATTGGTTCGTCCTCGCCTAAATAGCCGTTGGTTAACAACACTGCGCCAGTTTTCTGGTAACAGAATTATTTTGTATTTATTTTTGACATATTTATCGAATTTAGAAATAGACTAATGCAGAACCGGATACTTACTTCGAAGAGTGTAGCGGCGTGAGATGGTCTGCTGAATCTGAAAGGACGACCCCATCCAGGATAATACGAGGGAAACTTATCACCTGTGTCGTAGGACTTCAGCTCGTTGGATATTTGCTCCTGTGGAAGGTAATTTTATTTCGAATGGGATTGAATTTCCGATTATCACCTAATCCCTGAATACTAACGTGAGAAATATCATTTCCAGACTTTAGCAGCAAAGAGCTTTGGTCGATTCCGAGTAGTCCGATGCAGGAATTCGGTTTTGAGGAGATGATAAGATCCACGTTTCCTCCTGGTTGCGTAACGTCGGGTGAAGTCTCGATGTTGACCTTTAAAAATCCGTGAGATCCGCAATATTATAACTCCGGAATGAGAAAAAAAGTACAGCCGATTTTTCACGCCAAGAAATCAAAGAGCTACTAACAAAGTTTTGGAGAGCACCGTCCACTTGAACATCCAGAGAGTCTGCAACAATTTCTCCGTCGTCTCGCATGTAGGAGACGATCACATAAGCAGTAGGCGCCATGGCACGAGTAGCGAGGAATCTGAAAGAGTAACAATTGCTGTAAATAGATGAAATTACTCTTAGACGATCGATGTTTACCTCAGGAAGGCTGTCTTTGTTTCGGATACTTGAATTGATGCTGCCTCCAAGATGTTCCCGCGGCCGAGTACCTCGTAACTAAGATACTTCAGTGGAACTGTAGAGTCTACTTCTATTTCAATTTCTCTGCCCACCTGGGAAAAAAAATCTTCTATCATATCTTGCTGTATCTATAATTGAAAAATTCACTCGATACTCACTGCAGGATTCTCAGTTTTCAAAAGAGCTTGGATGTAAGTTCCGCTTGGCGAAACAGCTTTTTCTGGCCCAAATAATCGCTGTTTAAGGTCCAGATACTCTGCCTGTGTGATTTATCAAAGAATCTTGAGTTACGTTATGTTTCTTGACAAAGATAAAAACGAATTCGTTATCCAAGTGGAAACAAAACTTAGTTTACCTCGATAGTCAAAGGCGCTATATCATTTTTCGAGTCTGAGGGTGGGTGAAGGACTAACTGAATCATCCCGTGCTTGTCCAATGTCTTCGTAATTTTCGTATAAGAAGATTCGTCGTAATTGAAGCCGTAACGAATTGTTACAGGATTGATTTCGTCCTGAACAGGAGAGCCGTCGCGGTAGGCTATCTTGACCTGCATTCAGAGGCAATGTGTGAACCAAAATCATTGGTAATTAATAATTACTGAGCGAAACAGAAATCTATTTCTGGCAAAACGTCTGAGACTTACAAACGTGGTATACTTCAAACCAGGTTTGTAGCTTTGCCCCGTATTGGTAAGCTCCATGGTGTATTTATGCCGATACAAAGTCATCTCTGACGAAGTGTTCTGTGTTCTTCCAGTAAGAGCCTCTTCTACGCTAACGTCTAGTTGTATGACTGGCTGGAATTCGTTTTCGAGTCTGAAAATCGAATTTGATTCATAAAAACTTGTTCAATGTTGGTTTTAGTTTCTACAAAGCCCGACCTCAGTTCAGATGCAATGTCAAAGTTAACGGTAGCTTTCCCATCTATAGGGACAACTTTTTTTATCAGACACGGCAACGCCTGTGGGATAAAACTTGTAAATGGCTTTGTAGAGGCCGTGACGGTAGCTTCTCCTTTCACCGGTTTCCCGTAAGTGTATCTGTGTGAAATGGATCATGAAATTAAACTCAAATCGTATGAATCGGCTAAAATAAACAACTACAAGCTTCTCAGACTGAATTACTTTGCTTCAATCGTAGCAGTTATCGAAGAATCCTTGAAAGTCGGGTGTTTAGGCAAATCTACAGACACCTCAAACTTTGGGAGGACATATTCCGCGACTTGGAAGATCTTTTCAACCCTCAGATCGAGTACTTTGACCCAGATCTTCCAATCTCCGAGAACAGGAGAGTCTGAGAGCTGCAGTTCCCTAGAAAACACGCCCTTGCCATCCATCCGATGTTTCCATTGCTTGACTCGATTACCCTCGCCATCCTGTTTGA
This sequence comes from Ametastegia equiseti, assembly GCA_963989295.1. NCBI lineage: Eukaryota > Metazoa > Arthropoda > Insecta > Hymenoptera > Tenthredinidae > Ametastegia > Ametastegia equiseti. The sequence continues at coordinate 21,390,215 of OZ022394.1, forward strand.
TGAATTTAAAAAATATCCATAACAAGAGAGACTGAATGAATGGAAAACAAATTGGATTCAAAGTTAAGCACCGTTATGTATACGTCTAGCTCCGTCCCAGTTGACACTGGGCATAATTTTGAATCCAATACAACTGTACGGATCAAAATCTTATTTCCTGGTTTATAGACCGACCGATCAGTTTGAATGAGCACGGAGTGGCTCTTCTGGCTGTACTCGATGTCTGAGCTATTCGAAAACTCGACTCCAGACAGTCCCTTGCATTCCAATTTGTATTTTCCAGGAGATACGTCTCCGATCTGTAGATAAAAAGCACACGGAGACAGTTAGAACGTTGGGATTTGATGATTTGTGTTTTTTTGCAGGCAAAAACTGCCGTTTCTTGTTATTCTACCTCAATGCTACATGATGAGCATTGGAATAAAAAGTATGGGGATGATGTTAGTAAGATATAGTAGAAAAGAAAAATGTGAATTCTTGATACAAGAGTGACTGGAATATTCAGTTTGAGGATAATCCCAATGAGTATTATACGTATGGAGTGTGCAAAGTTGACCTTGAATTTGATAACATGGGTTGAATTTGGCTCTACAGTAGCCGTTTCAGAAACGCTGAACACATCTCCGCAGTCAAGCCTGGCGCTTAACTGGACGTTAATAGAAGACGGCTCTGATGTTGCGCTAGTACTGACGGCCACGTGATACTCAGAGTTGGGCCTGACCACTTTCGGGGCTACCACAGAGTAGAACCTTGTTGAACAAAAGCAAGAGAATCCTTATTGCATAATTAAACGCGAGGCGCAGGCAAAAGTCCCGTAAGGAGTTGAACAACTTCTCCAGCGAGTTATGACACCATCTGAGATGCAAGACTGTATGTAAGTAACAGAGTTTGATATATTTGCAAGGTAACATACGGAGGTGTAGGTTTTGAGATGGTACTCGACGATTTGTCCATAATTGCGATGTTCAATTCTAAAAGAATTAGGTTCGAAAGAGTATAATATCTTGTAACGCGATTGTTACAATATCGTAATTGCTATTATTAGCTTTTATTATCTCAAACACTCAGATCAAACGGCTATCGGTAGACAGAATATGTTGATTGTAGGTGTAAATTAGGGCGTATTGTCACAATTATGGAATGTATTTCACTACTAGCTTGATAAAGATATGACAAGAGGACGTTTTTAATTAAATCCCTCTATCAGGAAAAAAACCGGCTTTTTCCTCCTTCCGAATTGTCAACACACGGCTGTTGACGTTCGATTCAAAGATACAAGGCAGGTTAGATCGGGATTCGCGGAACCCGGCGCGATGACGTCATCCGCTCTACTGCGTATTCGGATTTTGAATATGGAATCCGCGCCACCGCGACTGGCGTATATTCTTCAGGGTCAATTTTTATGCGCAGCGACTTACTGCCGCAGCAAGATATTCCGGTAATGCCATTCGTTGTTGATCACGTGGCTACACAAATCTCACGTGATCAACAACGAATGGCGTTACCGGAGTATCCATAGAACTATTAACCCTGAGCGACCTACAAATCAGGTGCGAATATTCAGATGACGAGATACATTTGTTCTTTCCGTTCTTTTTGCAGAAACTAGAGATTATGATCGATTTCTCGCTTCTATGAGAATTTTCAGATCAGTAATTGAACCCGCAAGATAATTATATGAGTCATACATCATTCATATGGATTCGGACAAACTCGCAATTGCTGTTTATAACTAAATTCATAAGTATGTACTAAGGTAATTTTCATTGCTAGGATAAAAATAAGGATAACTCAACGTGTAATCGAACTTTATTGTTGAACAATTTCATTGAATCATTTGTATTTATGCATACTATATACAAATGTGGAATATACAGTGTATAAAAAAGGGAAAACTGAATGGTTGGAGTGTCTCAAAGTGTAGACGGTGTTATACTAACAATAAGTACTTTCGGTAGTTCCGGTACATTAATGTTGATAGAAACTCTGCATCAGGTACTCAAGCTTCTGTCTGAACTACTGCTGCTGTTGTAACAGATTCAGCCGCGGCTGGGCAGACCTTTGTACAATTGTCACCTTCGCAAATGTCGCACCGTGACGTTGCCAGTGGCTTGTAAAAGGCTCTGGCCTTTCGGGCTGGAATATAAAATAGAAATTTATGCAACAGCTCTGAAAAATCAATCCGTCGTTATTTTTCTAGCCGATCAGCAACTTTTAAAATTCTTACTCGAGTCGTAGTAGTCGTAAACCGACACTGGGACTGGCTTCTGCTCTGCCACTTTATGTGCCCTGAATGCTGATACTTTCACGCAGTATTCCTCTTGGACCATCTGCACAAGATATTTGTTTCATTTTATTTTTCAATGGATTTGAGGCAAAGAATATCAATCCTTTAAAAAAGTTACAAGCGATTTTTTTACCTTGTCAAAGTACAGAACGACCATAGTGTCTCCGTTCTTGGTCTCGACTCTTTTAACGTGTTCAGTTTTCTCCAGACTAGGTATGGAGTCCATGTCGACTTCGAATCCTGAGGGCAGGTTCACTTCCATCACAGCCATGTTGCTCTCGTTGGTTTCCTTCGTCGGTATGAATCTGGTTACCGTTTCAACAAAAATAGTTAGTTCATTGATTCTTCCAGAAAAGTTGAAAATAATAAAACTAGAATAAATAGATTCGATCTGTTCAATCTACAGAGAAATCAAGATTTTCCTCACTCTGCGCAAACCGAAAGCTGCAAGTTGTTTGCGTCTGAGCTTTTGTCAACCTCAGGCTTCAGTGTGAATAATGGAAAGGCTCCGGGTACGTTCAAATTGTAGCTGCAGGATACTTGTAATACAGCAAATCCAGTTCCAGTAGCGGTGACGTTCACCTCTCGTGTTTCCCTGGGCAGCTAAGTAAGATTTGAAACAGTTAGGAGATTGACTACCTTCTGAGCAACTAGAAATGCAGAAAATTGACGTACTGTGTGCTTTTGGAGGATCATGTTGTTCTCAGAATTGATATTTATATTGCTCTGGTTTCCAGCACCGTAAGTATACGCGATACTGATGTCACTGCCGCCAGATGCTATTTTTTCCCCGAGTTTAGACAGCGCGTAAATTCCTATTACCGTGTCCTGGAAAGAATTCAGTACAGAATATGTTTCAACCAAAAATTGGCTTTGAAAATTCCTTTTTCTTTAGTTATACTTCGATAAACGAACCTGCGTAGAGGCAAAACCTCCTTCAGAATTTCTCTGGCTAACGAGCCATTTCATAATCGGAAGAGCTTCAGCGACCATATTCCTTCTAAGATAAGTCAGCATGGCGTAAGAAGTCATTTCTACATTAACAGAGCTCGGTTGTGAGTACCAGGGATTCTCGTTATCCTCTGGCACAGGCTTACTCCACCATCTGTAATCCTCGCTCTGATTGGCCTTAGCTTGAAGCATATCGAAGGCTACGTTTTCTTGCGGATGTTTAGCCAGGTTTAGAACATAGGTGCAGATAGCTAGCGAATATACATCGTCTAGTCCCTCGAGATTATTGGTTAAATAATCCACTCCTTTTCTCACAGTGTCCTTGTACTTCTCAGCGTCCCCCTGGAGATAAAATATTTTAAGAGGAAACTGAAGGATGGGATTAAGATCGAATCACTTACCTTATACTCGAGGAAGGTGATTAAAGTATACGCCGTCAAAGCTATACCCTTTGCTGCTCCTCCCTGCATAGCCTGATGGCTGATCCTTCCAACTTCAGGGAAACTACCGTTGGCTGCTTGATTCGTGGCTAGCCACTCCAAAGCCTCTTTTATGATTCGATCCTCAATCGTTATGTGTTCTGCGGCTTGATTGAACGATTTGGCTACGAATGCTGTGAGCCTAGAATTTTTTAAACATGTTTCTGATATCCCTCTGAATGAAAATTGCTCAAAATTTAACATAATTTTCTGATTTCATCTCATTACAGAATGAATTCTGTGATATGGAGCGGATTCTGTTATTTCTCATGAAGATCCGTTCTTTGTGAATAGAATTTCACCCACCAAGTGCTACCGCTTGGGTCAGACTTTCCAAATGCGCTGAAGGAGCCATCGTCATGTCGGTATGTCAGCTCTCGCTGATATCCTACGTCAAGGAATTTCAAGGCCTTACCGTGGATGGCTGGTGTCAATTGGTTGATACTCTGTCAAAGAAAAAATGTCAATTTGCGAAACAAAAAGTCGATCGTTAGTCTTGCTTTGCTCCGTTACCTTAAGATAATTAATCACAACTATATCGGGCACAAAGTTTAGCATGTTTTGCTCCCCGCATCCGTATGGCATTTGAAGCAGATTTTCAAGATTAGATGTACTCGGTCCGAGAATATCGCCTGAAAATTGAATTGGGAATGTGTGAGTGCCTTTGACTGGTTTTTTCTACTTTGCAAAATGAACGGACACTTAGTGTCCATCTTACCAACTGCAGATACTTCGACACGTTCAGAACCAGGGACTAAATTCTCGGGTATGTCTACTGGCACAATTGTAGTCAAGGAAGACACGTTTCTGAGATCAACGAAAATCGCTTTGTTCTTGTATTGGGTTTCTCCCTCGGCCTAAAAAGCAACAAACGTAAAACCCTGTGCTAAAAATTCTGCTCAAACGACTAGCCATAAAACTTGACAAACCTTGACAAGCAATTTCTCTTCTATACTATCTCCAGCCAAAGCACTGGTCGCTGTAGCTTTGATATCGATTGGTCCCAATTCTTTGGGGATGATCAAGAAAGACACAGATGTTCCGGAACCAGCCTTCACTACGACTTCCTCCCTACGACTGATATCTTGATCTGCGAAGGAATCAGAATTCGATTTTCAAACTCACAATCGCCTCTTGGATGAACATTAATAGCTCCAAAACCTACTAGGTGTGTCCTGAACGGCGTTTGATAATTCAGCAAACGCAAACTGTCCGTGATCGTTCGTCAGAACAACTTCGGCAGTAAGATCTTTCTCCATATAATTGAACAACAAGAATTGTAGCGCTACAATTTCATCCCGTACTACGGAGTAGGGAAGATTCACAGAGATGAAAAATGGCTGGAAGACGTTGAGCTGAAATACGAAAGGCCAATGATTAGGATTAGAGATCATTGGGAATCTCTGAAGCACTGAAGACCGAACACAAACCTTCTTCGGTTCCTTGATCAGTCCAAATCCGTGATCCTTGTCAATGGAGAAGCCGGTGATTACCCAAGAGGTGATTGTGTCGGGTACGGATCGTTTCAGAACAGTTCTACCGTCTGGCCTGTTGTATAGAAAGAAATTAGACAAGAAAAAGTAGTGGAAATCAAGTCGTAGTCGTTAACAGTAGCCAAGATTCCTCGGAATTACAAAATTCTCGATACACGTGTAAAGAATGCGAGGAGTAATCACTCACTGAGCATCGAACATCTCCCAGATCCAAGTTTCAGGGAAGTTCTTGCGCACTTTTGGCTTTTCTGGTTCAAACGATTGTGGAGGGGCTCCAGGGGGTCCAGGGATCGCAGCGCTTGCATATGCCACTCCGGCTCCAGCAAAACTTGCCAGAGGGTATACTGGGGGTAACAGGATCAATAATTACGTTAGATAATCATAGCCAGTCGAATACAAAGTCTGTAGTTATTAAAACCGCGATACGAGACTTGAAATTGGTTCCCAAAAGTACCGTGGCTCATTGAGAAATCGATTTGAACTGTTACTGTGACTGAGAAGTTTGAAAATCAGCCAGAGAAACTTACTTAATGGATAGCGCTCTTCACTCCAGCCGTTGGTCATAACAACTGCACCGGATTTCTGAAAAGCAAATCATTCTTAGATGATTTTCGAATGGTCTGCTTTGAGTATCCAATTATTCATAGCTAAATACTTACCTCCCAGATCTCTTGGGCAGAAGATGAACTAGGGCGCCAGTACGCGAAACTCCAACTTGAAAACTCATTGCTTTGATCCCAGGACTTGATTTCTTTCAAAACTTGCTCCTGTAAAAGGAAATTTTCTATCCAACGGCACTGAATTTCCGATAATAACTTAATCCCTGAATACTAACGTGGGAAATATCATTTCCAGACTTTAGCAGCAAAGAGCTTTGGTCGACTCCGAGTAGTCCGACATAGGAATTTGGTTTCGAGGAGATAATAACATCCACGCTTTCTCCTGGTCGTGCAACATTGGGTGAAGTCTCGATGTTCACCTTTGATAATCCGTATAATTCACAATATTGTAACATTTAAATAAGAGCGACAGAGCATGCAATTATCAAGTCAATAAATCAAAGCTACTAACAAAGTTTTGGAAAGTTCCATCCACTTGAATGTCCAAAGAATCTGCCACGACTTCGCCATCCTCCCGCAGGTAGGAGATGACCAAGTGTGCGGTAGGCGTCATAGCATGAGTAGCGGTGAATCTAAAATAGGGAAAATCAGCTTCAAGAGTCAAAACTACTTCTCAATACTTGATACTTACTTGAAAGACGTTGTCTTTGTTTCGGATAATTGTATCGTAGCTGCGTCTACGATATCCCCATGGCCGAGGATCTCGTAGCTGATGTACTTCAATGGAACGGTAGAGCTTACTTCTATCTCAATTTCTTTGCCCACCTGGAAAGAAACTTTTCTATAATATCTTGCTGTAGCTTTGATTGTATTTGGATAACTCGATCGCTACTCACAGCTGGATTCTCAGTCTTCAAAAGAGCCTGGATGTAAGCCCCGTTTCTTGAGATAGCTGTGTTTGGCGCAGAAAACCATTGATGAAGCTTCAGGTACTCTGCCTATGTGTTTAAAAAAAAAAAGAAACGAATTCATCTATCATTGATTCATTGATTCATTAATGAATTCGGCATCAAAGTATAACGAGGCGTAACTTACCTCGATATTCAACGGAGTATATGTATTATTAGTTTCGAGGGGTGGATAGAAGTCCAGCTCAATCATCCCGTTTTTGTCTAAAAGCTTAGAAATGTTTGTATAACTGGATTGGTCGAAGCTGTAGCCGTACCAAATTTGCACAGGGTTTATCTGATCCTGAACTGGAGAGCCGTCGTGGTAGGCGAGTTTTAACTGTAATTAGAAATCCAAGAGTGAGTCAAATTCATCATTCACGATCAATATCAAACGGTCGATGAATTCAAAAACTCACAGATGTTGTGTACTTCAAACCAGGCTTGGGGCTTCCAGCCGGCTTTATAAGCTCCATTGTGTATTTATGCTCGTGCAGAGTCATCTCCGCTGTGGCGTTTTGTGTTCTACCAGTCAGCGCCTCTTCGACTGTAACTTTGAATTCTACGGTTCGCTGGTAGACCTCCGTAAGTCTGAGAATTGAAATTAAACTAACAAAAACAGCTCCTCTTATAGATTTAGTATTTGAAAACTTTGAGGAATAGATTATCTCACCTCAACTCATCCTTAAGGTCCACGTTAATGATCGCCTTCCCATCTAGAGGGACAACTTTTTTTACCTCAGGTGGAGACGACGGGCTGCCGTAGCCCCAAAATCTGTTAGTGGATATCGTGACGGTAGCTTCTCCTTTCACTGGCTTGCCGTACGTGTATCTGTATGAAAGGGATAAAGAAGTTGAACAGGGATTGGATAAATTGATGATGAAATGTAACTACGAGTGTCTGTAGCTCAATTACTTTGCTCGAACAATTGCGTTTAACTTGGAGTCTTTGAAAGTCGCATGTTTCGGCACTTCTATGGAGACCTCGAACTTTGGCAGGACGTATTCCGCGACTTCAAAGACTTTTTCGTCTGTCTGAGACTCGGAAGACTTGACAACGATTTTCCAATTACCCAAAGCAGGCGAGTCTGAGAGCTGCAACTCCCCAGGGAACACGCCCTTGCCATCCATAAGCGGTTTCCATTGCTTGACTCGATTCCCCTGACCATCCTGGTTTATAAATTAAAAGAACCTTGATGACGAGGGTCGAAAATAAATGAATTATATAGAAAATTGGATCCAAAGTTAAGCACCGATATGTGGATATCGAGTTTCGTATCTTTCTCTGCAGGAAGCAATCCTGATTTCAATACGAGGACGCGGAACGAGACCTTGCTCCCTGGTTTGTAGACTGATCGGTCGGTTTGTATAAAAACAGAATATCTTTTGTGGACGAATCGGAGATCCGTGGTATTGGAAAACAGAATTCCGGACAGCCCTCGACATGTCAGCTTGTATTTTCCAGGTGTGGTGTCTCCGATCTGTGGAAAACAAAGTCATAAACATGCCGGAAATAACGTGGTCGAGAAACTCGGAGTTTGTTGGAGACAAAACCGACGTTTTCTCGTCTTTTACTTTGTCGATTTGTAAAAATCAGTTCTCAAGCTGGTATAGCGTCGTCTGGTTGGTCAGAAAGAGAGACTAGAATTTGCCAAGACAGCTGAGTAAGAAGTGGGGATAGTCGCGTAAGTGCGATTCTCGGTATAAAAGTTGCTGTAATTGTTAAAACGGTCGTCTCAATTTTGTGGAATATTGAGTATAGCCGGTCAGAAAGTGAGATAAGAAGTATACCTAATGACCTCGCTGAGAGATAAAGAACGTGAATAATACAAAATACGAATTCTTAATACAAGAGTGACTGAAATAATTTGAAAGATAATTAATCTCAATGAGTACAAAAATTGTGCGAATGCTGACCTCAAGTTTGATAATCCGAGTTGAATTCGGCTCTACAGTGGCTGTTTGAGATACATTGAACACTTCTTTGGAGTCTTGCTCTCCGGTCAACTCAACGTGAATGGAAGATTGCAGTGATGCTGCGCTGATAGTGACGGCTACATGATAGTCGGAGTTTGGCCTGACCACCTTGGGGGCCACTATCGAGTAGAACCTTGTTAAGCAAAAACAGAAGAATTCTTATTAGTATAATCAAACATGAGAATTAAGGAATTGAAAAACTTCTCCGACGAGTTAATTGAGCGTCTGCAGTATTCGATGATCGTTAATCTTTCTTTCAACATAAACACACACTAGCGTGTTTGTGTTACTTATGCATAATATTATACATTATCTGCAGTGTTGCTATGCGTATTATCGAATCGTCACGCCGGTTACGAGTTTGGGACGAGCTAATAACTATTGGACATTTTCCTGTTTTGCATCAAGTCAGATTACAGATTCGGGTCGTTCACGATATCTCGGGTCATGAATTCGATACGCATGTATAACTTTATTAGCTCTTGTGACATGATCTGAGATAATTCCGTCGAGTTTCAAACGTCTACTTTAATTTTTTGCTAAACAAACTCTACGAGATTCATACTAATTGTTTCGGTACACATGACAGTATTCAAAGACAGGTTTTCATCTATCTTCTGCAAACTTAGAATTCGTTGTTACAATATCGTTGACTGAAGATATTTGAATAAATGAATAAATATTTGAAAACGGCAGCTGACCATAGGTAATCTTTAGGGCTGTGCGAATATCCGAATTTTCGAATTATTCGTCGTGCATCGAATAGTAATATTCGAATAGTTCGAATGGTTCGAATATTCGAATCATTTGATTCGGTTTCTTGGATTGGGTTTGTTTTTCGAAAACTCGAATATTCGATTCGAACACTATTCGCACAGCCATAATCTTCAGTCAACGCGTAATTGAAACTTTTTGAAATTCGCGCCACCCACTACGATCAGAGTTCCGAGAGCGGATTTCAAACCAGTTTGTGGACTATTTTTCGACCGGGCGAATAGCTCCCGCGGCGATAAATGATTCCACTATTAAAGTCGAAGGATCGAGCGTTTAAAATATGTTCTATTGTAATATACGTACGGAGTTGACGCGCCGGAGCCGATTATCCCGAGAATCAACAATAAGGGTGGCCAAATGGAGTCCATTACAATATATTGCGCTAGCTTTCGGTATTCTGAAATCAGCAAAATACAATTGCAGTCATTATCACTGTCTTTATACGCATAATTATAAAAATAACGCGCACAAGGACAGCCGCTGCAGTTGCTTCGCGGATTTTCCTCCTCCTGGATCGGATCCTTCGATCGCAAATACCGGCTTTCGCTATAGAACGAGACCGGTATGCAATATATTTGCATAAAGCGTATTATATTATTATTATATTACATGGAACGAATCTTACTGTGTATACAATTATAATTCGACGAGAATATACCGAAAGAGTAAACTCCGCGTTAAATGCCTCGGGGAAAAAGGCGCGGAGGAATATATAGCCGCGGCGATTCCGACTTTTTAGCCGTTTTGTCTCTCGTCACCGGTTATATATACAGATATTCCCCACTTCCCGCCTGATTGTCGTAGCCGTGGACGACTACCGTTAATCGCCGTACCGCGCGGGGGGAATCGGGATTTCCCCGTAATTCAGGTTCTTCGTAGAAGGGAGCTCATGACATCGGGGAAAAGTAGGAGAAGAAAATAAAACAACAAAAACAACCTCGAGCCGTATAAATTATAAATTGCTCATTTATTCCACAGGCTGTTGAGGTTATATACGCACGGTGTACGCATCTGCAATATGATATAACGAGCCACTGCTATAAAGCACGCAGTTATTATACGCCTACAGGATATCATGGATTTCAATATGCTGGATCAAAATTTATGGATGATAATAAAACGATGTTTCTTTCCAGGATCTGTGTAAAGTTTTTATCCATTCACAAGCATAAATCATTTCGATGTTTCGTTGCATTCGCTGCTACTGCGGCTATCATGAAATATTTTACGAATGGATTAATCCTTCGTCGTCTCGTTCGTGCAGCAGCAGGATCTGCTCGTTTATAGCTATGCGCGTCTGTCTAACTGTAATATGGAAAAAAGCCGCGAAGGTCAGGTTGTACCATTACGATGCTATTCTGGGAATGGGAATCGATTGTCTTTTGTTGAGATCGCGACGTTCGAAACAATTAGCCTACGGTGCAATTAGCGTATCAGTTGACCGAAGACCCGATACGGACAAATGCGATCCATATACTTTGCAAGATTCTGACTTTCAGATTTCCGGCCAATCAGTGCTCGGATCTATCCGAAAGGACCAATGACAGCGGGAGGAAATTTGAAAGATAGAATCTTGAAGTGCACATGTAAACAAGGCATAATATATGTTTGTCAAAGTATACGTATACCGCGGTATTTGAATTCGAAAGAATATTGCTTCCAGCTACTGGTATAGAGGCATGCCGGTTCGAGAGCTTGGAGATGGGAGTTTCAAGGCGAGGAGACCGGCGTCCAAGAAACGCTTGTGCATCGATGGATTCTTGCCCCTATTAAACCCCGTCAATCGCCAGGCACACTTCAGCGAACGCGTCCCGGCCGGCTCCAAGCCAGTCCAACACTGTCACGCAGTTGCTGGTCCTTGGCCGAAGTATCACGGATGATGTGTTAGATATTATATGCACCCTGAAAGTTATTGGAGAGAACGATATCCGACCCAGCTTTATCGCTTTATTATTATGTATCAGGTGAAGGTGGGGCGAAAACGCACAGTGATGTACTGATAAACGAACAAAATGTAGAGTTGTCAAATTTCTATTACAATAAAGAGTTTTGTTATGAAGAAAAAAAGTCGTGGTTTTTTTTTCTCATTACTAGCACTCCACAGGAGGACAAGAAGAGTATAGTCACTCGAACCTTAAATATGTAATTTTTGTCGAGAATCGAAGAATCACAATGATATTCTCTAAGGCAAGCGCAAGCTGATTCCAAATATTTATATTTTTTCTCGATTCGGAAGCCTCCTGCAATTTTACCAATAAAAAATACGAAAGGAAAAGTTTCAGGATTCAGCGAAGAGTAAATGGACGATTTGAGATAGTAGGATGTTTTTTATTCCAAATCGGCTTGCAGATTCTGAACGCGAAAGTTCCGCAGCTTCCAAAAATGTGTATTATTCCTATGAAACGAATAATTTGGAAAAAATCAGATTGTTGCCTCCTGCGATTTACCCGATAGGAAACGAAAGATGAAAAAGTCGGAAATCAGCGAAGAGTAAATCGACGATTTAAAATCGTAGGAATTTTTTATTTCAAATCGACTTGCAGATTCTGAAAGCGTAGGTCCCGCAGATTCCAAATATATGTATCATTCCTACGTTTCGAATATTTCAGAAAATTTCAGATTTTTGAAAAAAAGGACAGTGGACCCCTTCTCATTTTTTTCGGCAAAAATTTTTCTGTCGAGAATCGAATAATCACAATGATATTCTCGATGGAATTGACCCGCTGATTCCAAATATGTGTGTCGTTTCTCGATTCGGAAGCCTCCTGCGATTTTACCGATAAAAAACGAGAGAAAAAAAAAAACGGAAAAAAAATAAAAAGTAAATCGACGATTTAAAATCGTAGGAATTTTTTATTTCAAATCGGCTGGCAGATTCTAAAAGCGTAGGTCCCGCAGATTCCAAATATATGTATCATTCCTACGTTTCGAATATTTCAGAAAATTTCAGATTTTTGAAAAAAAGGACAGTGGTACCCCTTCTAATTTTTTTTATTTTTTTCGGCAAAAAATTTTTTCGTCGAGAATCGAATAATCACAATGATATTCTCGATGGATTCGACCCGCTGATTTCAAATATGTGTGTCGTTTCTCGATTCGGAAGCCTCCTGCGATTTGACCGATAAAAAACGAGAGAAAAAAAAAATGGAAAAAAAATAAAAAGTAAATCGACGATTTAAAATCGTAGGAATTTTTTATTTCAAATCGGCTTGCAGATTCTGAAAGCGTAGGTCCCGCAGATTCCAAATATATGTATCATTCCTACGTTCCGAATATTTCAGAAAATTTTAGATTTTTGAAAAAAAGGACAGTGGTACCCCTTCTCATTTTTTTCGGCAAAAAAACTTTTTGTCGGGAATCGGATAATCACAATGATATTCTTCATCGAATTGAGCCGCTGATTCCAAATATGTGTGTCGTTTCTCGATTCGGAAGCCTCCTGCGATTTGGCCGATAAAAAACGAGAGAAAAAAAAAATGGAAAAAAAATAAAAAGTAAATCGACGATTTAAAATCGTAGGAATTTTTTATTTCAAATCGGCTTGCAGATTCTGAAAGCGTAGGTCCCGCAGATTCCAAATATATGTATCATTCCTACGTTCCGAATATTTCAGAAAATTTTAGATTTTTGAAAAAAAGGACAGTGGTACCCCTTCTCATTTTTTTCGGCAAAAATTTTTTTTGTCGAGAATCGAATAAACACAATGATATTCTCGATGAAATCGACCCGCTGATTCCAAATATGTGTGTCGTTTCTCGATTCGGAAGCCTCCTGCGATTTGGCCGATAAAAAACGAGAGAAAAAAAAAATGGAAAAAAAATAAAAAGTAAATCGACGATTTAAAATCGTAGGAATTTTTTATTTCAAATCGGCTTGCAGATTCTGAAAGCGTAGGTCCCGCAGATTCCAAATATATGTATCATTCCTACGTTCCGAATATTTCAGAAAATTTTAGATTTTTGAAAAAAAGGACAGTGGTACCCCTTCTCATTTTTTTCGGCAAAAAAACTTTTTGTCGGGAATCGGATAATCACAATGATATTCTTCATCGAATTGAGCCGCTGATTCCAAATATGTGTGTCGTTTCTCGATTCGGAAGCCTCCTGCGATTTGGCCGATAAAAAACGAGAGAAAAAAAAAATGGAAAAAAAATAAAAAGTAAATCGACGATTTAAAATCGTAGGAATTTTTTATTTCAAATCGGCTTGCAGATTCTGAAAGCGTAGGTCCCGCAGATTCCAAATATATGTATCATTCCTACGTTTCGAATATTTCAGAAAATTTTAGATTTTTGAAAAAAAGGACAGTGGTACCCCTTCTCATTTTTTTCGGCAAAAATTTTTTTTGTCGAGAATCGAATAAACACAATGATATTCTCGATGAAATCGACCCGCTGATTCCAAATATGTGTGTCGATTCTCGATTCGGAAGCCTCCTGCGATTTGACCAATAAAAAACGGCAGAAAAAAAAAATTGGAAATCAGCAAAGACTAAATCGAAGTTCTTAAATGAGAGGGATTTTTTAATTTCAAATCTGCTTGCAGATTCTTAAAGCGTACGTTCCGCAGATTCCAAAAACATGTATCATTCCTATGTTCCGAATATTTCGGAAGATTCCAGATTTTTAAAAAAAAGGACAGTGGTACCCCTTCTCATTTTTCTCATTTTTCTCGGCAAAACAACTTTTTGTCGAGAATCGGATAATCACAATGATATTTTCGATGGAATTGATCCGCTGATTCCAAATATCTGTGTCATTTCTCGATTCGGGAGACTTCTGCGATTTTACTTATAAACAACGGGAGAAAGAAAAAAATTGGAAATTAGTAAAGACTAAATTGAAGTTCTAAAATCGAAGGGATTTTTTTTATTTCAAATCTGCGTGCAGATTCTCAAATAGTAGGTTCTGCAGATTCCAAAAACATGTATCATTCCTATGTTCCGAATATTTCGGAAAATTTCAGATTTTTGAAAAAAAGGACATGCCTCCTGCGATTGCACCTAAAAAAAATACAAAAAAAAAGGCGGCAGAAAATAAAAAGTAAATTATTGACGATTACAAATGCGAGGAATTTTTTGTCAGTTCCGCTACACCAATATAAGTAATACCACAAGTAATTTCGAATTCAACTTTTTATTCTCGTCAATGCTCAGTAATTGTTGTTACATGTTCACATTCTTAAACAAACCCTCGTGATATTCAGAGTGTCCCATCTCAAGTGTCGAGAATAGGGTCTTAATCGACGTTGAGCCATTCCCCCTTAACCAATCAGCAACCAGGAAAATTTCGAGTACCGAAGTAGAACGAGAATGAAGAATACATAATTTCGTAGCGTAGGAAAAAATGTCCACAACGACTAATCTAGCTATTATTCATTCCCAGGTATTCATTGATTGCGAGGCTCATGGGTATTTGTTCCCAAGAACAGTTCAAATCGCTGGCCTTCCCTGTCAATGCAAACATCAAAACCTGATTGAATCGTTGTTGACATTTCAATCTCACACTAAGAAATAGGATTCTATATTCTCGCAATAGCAGTTCTCGAAATTCTCCGAGTTGTTGATTCGCTGATGGGGCGTGGCGTCGCGGCGATTAAGGTCCTCCCATTCTCGACACTTGAGATGGGACACTCTGTATAAGAACAATCATTATTATTGAATATCATATGATATCATATAATCCCAATTATTCAGCATAATGATTTACATACCTCATATCGATAGTGCATTATTCAAAATTAGGTCATGTATTAGAATCGAAGATACGTTCATTCGAAAATAGAACTCACAAAATTCATGAATAATTCGAGTGTGAGCACTGCAACAGGAAATTTGCTACATACACGTCGTCTATGGTCTTTGCAATAAATCTATGTATAATAGTCAATAGTATATAATACCATCTCTGCCAAAAATTGATACTCATTCGAAGATTCATAATGTATCTGTCATAGCTTGTAGCTGCCTCTTGTGTTTGATGGCCAAGTCTTCCATGAGTTGCACTTGAACGGCGCGCCAAAAAACGAGCGCATTGGTTGGCACGTGTTCGTAAACTAGTTAGTATCCGGTCACCGGACTGCACCAGTTTCTTTCTGGCGTCAGCGTGACCCGCGGCAAAGTAGAAAACTATCATCGAGTCCCCCCTCTCGCTCCCTCTCCATCATTCGTGGCCAATAATGCGGCAGCCGAATACAATTTTCGATAGGAGCTGAACTTAGCGTCACCGGAGCTGTGTGGACATATTTGTTTTTTTTTATTATCATAATTCTCTCTATCTCTGTCGCTGCACACAGGAAGACTAACCGAAAGAAGACAGATAAAGTACAGTGAAGCCAATCACACGATCATTTACAATATTCATATCAATTTTTTATCATCGGATCATCGAGCTTCGTTTTCTTACTTCGATCATCAATTCTAACACAGCTTTTGCCTATACGGTAAGTTCTCTTTCCCCCCCTCCCCCTCCCCGCCTCCCCTTGTTTCCTCCCGCCCTTCCATTCTGCGATATTTTCAACGGTCTCTGAAAACTCTCATGTTTGCCTGACCACGAATTAACCGACTATCCGACGCTTCTATCTCAAGCGTTGTACTTTCATTCGGATTCATGACCTAACCTAAATGAAAGTAACGCGTAACATGACCTAACCTAACCTAACTTTCATAATCGTTGATATTGCGGCTAAACGTGAGGGCGGAGGGGGGAGGAAAATAATAGATTGATTCCAAATTCTCATCAGTTTCTCATTGATAGAAGTTGAAAAAGAAAATTACAGAATAGGCTTAAAGGTTGTCGTTGACGATTGCAGGAATGAGGCGCAAAAGCGAGAGGAATAAATCGAAGGGATCGCCGGAAAAGAAGGTAGAAAAAGCGACGAGAAAATCGACCAGAAGGCGGGGTAAGAGAGCGACGTCTTCTTCCCCCGAGAGGGAAGATGGGGAAGGAAGATCGACGCAAGTATCAAAGAGCTCGGAAAGCGGAGCAAAAGAATCAACACCCATTGAACCTGCTACTGCTGCGCCTGCGACAACAAATGCAGCAACTACTAGGCTAAAGATAAAAGAATTGAAGACTATTGCCGAAGAGGATACGTCGAACAAGCTAATTAACAGCGGAACTGTGATTGAAACTAGCGCCGCTTCTCCTGGAGGTGAAAAAACCCAGGAAGGAATAAGCGGCGAGGGCGCCTCAGTCTGGAAAGTTGCTAGGGCGGATGCGTCGCCTGGTGAAATACAGAAGCTTAAATTGTGCAGGCAACGAAACCCATCCGAAGCGTCGGACAGCTCATCGTCTAGGAAAAAATCATCTCACAAGTCATACGAAAGTGGTGAGGGAGATGCAGAGGAGGGTGACTCTGCTGAGGATCTACCAAGGTCGAGGAAATCGACTGTTGACTTTTCTAGATCCGAGAGGCTAGACGATTCCTCCTCGCATTCTAATCCCGGGGCTCAGGACCGCAAGGAAGAGGTAAGTCTTTGTAGCCAGGTCCTGCCCAGAAACACTACTTCTTCTTCTCCAGCGTTGAACAACTTCTTATTGTCTGACGATGATGGTAAAAAAAACTTAGATCGTATTGCCGAGAAACACGCCAACGCCCAGGCTGTTCGGCTAGAGAATAACGATCCGCCTTCCCAGAACTGCCCCACTTATAACCAGCCTGATACTACCGGCGACGAGCCTAGTTCTAACGGAGATGATTCTAAACAAGCACCCAAAGAGGACAACGATACTAAGGAAATTCTAGACAAAAACGACGAGGTCGAGCATGAGGAGGGAAGGAAGCCACAAGAGGATAATCAAGAGGAATCCGTCACAATTGCCGAAACTATTGCCCCCTCGCTGGCTGAGGATATCAAAGAAAAGCCTGAGGCTATCAAGGAGTCCAGCGGGAATGAAGCAGAATATAAGCGGGAGAGTCCCGAGCCGGTAGGGGAAGTTAAGCCACAGGGGAACAGGCCAGAACCGAGAACCTCCTCGCGTACCATAAGGCGAAAGCATCGTAGTAAATACCATGAGTCTTCAGACTCTGATACACCAGAGTCCGAGGATGAACAACCCGCGAAAAAGCCTGTGGAGGAGGAGACCAAAGTCGTTGAGGAAAAAGAAGACGCAAAAGTCGTGGAGGAGGAGCAAGAGACTAGGAACAAATCACCGGAGAAAGATAACAGGCTTCCAGTCGTTGAGGAGGAACCCGACGGGAAGAAAAATTCAGCAGACTCTGAGGAAAGGGTCAATACCAATTCTGTTGACGAGAAAGTTCCTGATGAGGGAAGCGTTCCTGCTACCAAAGACGGATACAAACCTCCCAAAGTCAATCTGAAAAGATCTTTGTTAGTATTTATTCCCCTCATGTTATAAATAATATGTATTTTTGAATTTGATGGAAATAGCAGAATTTCACTAGGCTCGATACTGAATTGATATTATCTTTTCTCTAAGTCGATTACATTTACTTGTGATCAAATTGCATTTTCCAGTTTTCCAATTGAAATTTGGCTTCTAAATTCGCAATAAGCACTACTATTCAGTTGATCATTTACAGCTCTGCTAGACTAGCCGAAGTTGAGGAGGCAGTCAAAAAGGATGATGTCGAAAAGAACGGGGAAAGCGAAGCTCCTCTGCAAGTCAAGGTGAATGCAAGTTTTTTCAGAATTCCAATACGCTTGAAAGAGGAGAGAAGATTTTTGCCAATAATCCCAATTTTGTTTTTCAGGAAAATAACGGAGCGGCCGATGAAACGGACGTCAAAAGTTTGCCTCGCAAACGGCGCTGGGGAACGTCGGTAACGGCCGAAATTACGCCAGCTTTCACAGTGTCGACTGACTCCCTAAAGGTACTAATCGGCGATTTTGTTTACGCCTAATGGTTCGATGTAATTGAATGAAATATCTTCGGTTTTGTTTTCCGTAGGCTTTGGTACCAGGAGCTAAACCCCTTTCTATAACCGAAGTGAGACTCTCGAAGGACGACGACGAGGAAAAGGCCAGACGCAGGGAACGCGAGAAACGGCATTCGGTCGGCGACGATCCTGGGGAGAAAAAACCTCGAGACGATGTGCCGGGGCCTAAAATAGACCGGGAAGTGAAAAAGGGAGACATCAAGCACGACAATCACATTGGTAAATTGTTAGATACGACGAACATCGCGTTATTTTAGGATTCGAATTGTTTTAATATGGAGTGTTTGTCGTTTACAGGGGCAAAGCGGAAGATATCCATCCTCAAAGACACGCCTAGAGTTAAATCGCCCAGTCCACCATCCGCCAAAGCTACCAATGTACTCCTGATAAAGAACCTCGTCAGACCTTTCACTCTGAGCCAGATAAAAGAACTCCTGTCCAGAACGGGGACCATCGTCGAAAACGGATTCTGGATCGACGGGATCAAGTCAAAGTGCTTCGTCGTGGTAAATGGCCGAAATATTCCTGTCTCATTTCAATTCAAACTCGCAAAATGAACTTTGACTGTTCAGAAAACCAGATAATACCAAATGACTCGAGAATTATCATTCCCCCCCGTGCATCTGAAATGAACCTAATCTCGTGTTTTCCGTTTCTTTTTCCAAACAGTATGCCAACGAAGATCAGGCTTTTGAAACGCGTCAAGCTCTCCATGGTATTTCATGGCCAGTATCGAATCCAAAACGTCTGCAAGTGGAATACACAAGCCAAGAGGACATGGACCTTGCCCGAGAGTTGTCCAAAGATCAGCCTGTACAGCGCAAAGCCGAGCCGCTCCTGGGTGGCGAAAATTGGCAGCAGGTATGGGCGAGAGAAGAGAAGCAAAATGCTGCTGCGAAGGTTTGTAGGCGAAAAGGAAGAGGAAAAAAAAAATGATTAGGGAATGTAGATTTGATTGATTTTCAATAACTAATCGTATCGCATCTAATGTTACAGGTGACGACAGTAAGAGAATGGGATTTGGGAAAGGAGGACGGTAGCCAACTAAAGGAAAAAGAACGGGAAAAAAAAGATCTTGAGAAGAAAAGGAGACAAAGAAGTCGCAGTCCACCCATCGAGCCACACCTTCCTCCACCAGCCAGAAAGTTTAAGAAAAAAGAGGACGAACCGCCCCCAGCAAAACTTCTGGACGATTTGTTTAAGAAAACTAAAGCCATTCCATGCATATACTGGCTCCCGCTTACAAACGAACAGGTAAGGGGAGATAGATTTTTTATTATAAAATCGTTTCAGAACATCCGATGATATTGGAATACAATTTTTCACAGATCGTGGTGAAGGAGGAGATGCGAAGACAGCATATGGCGGAACACGCACGAAGGCTGGAAGAGATGAAGCGTGCGGAAAGGAGTCGAGATCCGGGATCGCGTCGCAGGCGTAGCCCTCGGAAATAATCCCAGATTTGGCATCGTTGTACCAAATAGAGAAAAAACAAAAGGAAGAAAAGAGAAAAAGAAAAGAATAGAAACGAAAAAAAAAACAGAACAATCCTTTCCAAGCAACCGAAGATAATATTACGACTTTGACAAATGGACAGGCACAAGACTGACGACACATGATCTTGCGAGAAGCTAAAGTCTAGAAGAAAAAAGAAAAGAAAAAAAAAATTAATAGAACATCTGAGTCCAATACAGATTATACTCAAATTTGATTCACACCCAAGGATTCTTTATAAGTTATAGTTCAAAAGATCGTTTCAAGTTGCGCTAATTTTTTTAAAGACGCTTTGCTTTGTCGTTGATTCGTTATTCATTGAAAACGGGACTTTCGGGTGCAGTTTTCCCTACCTTTGGATCATTATCCTTTCTCTCCCATAATTTCAGGATTAAAGCATATTTCTTACAGGTCAACTACTACTTCTACTTCTACCGCTACGGCTGTTCTCACTATCTTCTTCCTGTGTCCCGAAACACCGATGTATAGGCGATCGTGTAACACGTGAAATTCGTAACACGGGTCTATCGAACATCATTACCAAGAGAAAGAGAGAGAGAGAGAGAGAGAGAGAGAATATTGGAGATCGCATATTTCGCAACAAAAAGAGACCTAACGGCTTCGTGGGAAATGAAATGAATTGAAACACAGACGAAAAAGAAAAGGACAAAAAACACTGAAGAACAAGAAAGCTACTGGAAAGCTATAAAGGCAGCAAACCAAATTAATCAAATCAAATACCTAAAATAGCCCGGTTTTTTCGAAAACACTATTCTGGACAAAGGGGGCGATTATGCGCCTTTGCATTGTTCAAGTTATATCTATGAATGAAGAAGATAATATTAATATGTATACAGCGAAAGAAAGATACCGAGAAACGAGCACAGATACAGAAAACAGTTTTTAGCAATTAATATAATAATAATAATAATATCAATAATAATATTAATAGTGATAGTAATAATGATCATGATTCAGAGCAATCCGCTTGGTTGGTGATTGTCGAATCTGAGACGAGCCAGAGTTAAGCTACAGCGAGCGGGATACATTTGATCAATTCTATTACATTGATTTTTTGAAACTCGTTAGGATTGTTATCGGTTATTGTCGATAATTAATTAAACACGTTTGAAAGAGAAAAGAAAAAGAAAGAAAGAAAGAGAAAAAAAAATAAGGAAAAACATACAGAAACCTGAAATGAATCGGGTTAATCTCGGCGATTTGATATCTAAGTATAAGAATACAAGTTTTTCTTCAACGCAAAATTATTGATCCAATTACCTATCGCCGTCATAAGCATAGCGGTATCGCATAGCGGAATTTCTTACATGTATGTATATAAATATATTATAATATCTCGTATTCCAAATTCCTGGCATGTAATGAAAAGATTTATCAATAAAAGAGGTGCAGACCGCACGTCAAACGTGTCATCTTTCACCGATTATCACATCGTCTTGAGTTTCAAAACCCCAACTTTTCCTCATTCATAATTATAGTCAATTATGTATATTATTGGGATTTGGGTGGATAATAACTTTATTTCCACCAAGCAGACAGAAGTTACGTCCACACTGTTCACTGTCTTAGCTTCGACTGAGACTACGATCAGAGGCCACACGAATATTCCCAAACCACAACATCTATGTTTACGTTTCTTAATTCTAATTATCAATAATCAAACATGTATAAATGAAATTCGGGGCTCTGATAATTGTCCTTTAATTTGTTTACGATATTTTGCACATTGGCACTAGAAAAAAAAATTCCTGACTCGATTATTCGACACAATCTCTTTATTTATCTGATAAACAGAGTTTACGCCTAATTAACTAGGAACGATATCAATTTACAAAAGCTGTATGTTTTACCCAAAGTGTGAAAATAATAAATTCAATAATGCAGCGGCATGGGATTGTACAAGGATAAGTATAAATAAAATAATTTATCTCAAGTGAAATATAGAAGTTCGTCGCCGTTGCCTAAAATAAAACTCAATTGCCAATCAATTGATTAATTATTATTTTAACTTAGTTAATGAATAATCTTTCTTTTTTTTTTGTACAAGTGTGTGTGTTTGTTGTTGTTATTGTTGTTGTTATTTAATTTTGTTTTTCAATACTTAACAGTAAACTATAATTATATTTATATGTAGTATACATAAATTGATTTATCTTATTCAATTATTTTTTTTCTTTATCATGATAATTTTAAAACCTTTTCAAGTTATCGCGTCTCGTTATTGTTGGTATCTATGTATATGTGTGTTTATGCATCTCGTTTCTCATTGACTCGATAACGTTTTCTAATTGAGGGTCGAATTTCCCTCGAAAGTCCCACAATGTTTGTGCCTTACGTTCTTAGCCGGAGGTATTTCTCACCGTTCGACTTTGCACACGTTTTCAAATACAGCTACTATTAAGAAGCTCTCCAATCAGTCGGCGGAGTGATAAAGTCTGTTGAGTGATTAGTCAACTTTTACCACACTGTAGATCTTCCTGACGAACCAGAAACACGCGAAGAAACCGATCGAACCTGAGAAAGACAAAGAGTAAAAAATAAAATACATGTGTTTAATTGCGTAAGCCGCAAGTGTGCAAACGCACAAGACTCCTTCCGACTCACCTGTCAATAAGAAGAATAGGAAAACCATAATCAAGGTGTATCCAAAGTAGAGGAAAGTAGACGTCGCGTCTTCGATATTAAGTTTGTCAAAAAAGTAATGAACGCAGTAGATGAGGAGATAAAACGCTGTGAAACCAGACGTCATGAAGCTTCTCCACCACCAGTGGTAGTCCTGGGAATAATAAAAGCAATTATTCTCAATAGTCCAGGTGTCGATGTTACCCAGTATTTATTTTCTCTCACCTCTGCGCAAAGATGGAAGTAGCAGAGGAGAATCGTCGTTTCGGAGCAAGTTATAACCAGGATCAAAAATACGAGGAAGAGAAATCCGAACATGTAGTAAACTTGGCTGGACCTGCGAGAGAAAAACATTGTCGATATTTTTATTAGGAACAAGGCTTTCTCTCAGCGTTTCTCTTACCATAGAGAATTCAGGAGGAAGAATAGCTGAATGAATATGCATCCGAATGGCAATACTCCTCCCATCACGACTCCGGGGACTGCTTGAGTGTAGAAACTCTGTTCCGGTATCTGGCGAGGGATCTGATTCGTCCTCACTGGGTGTTCCAGAGGCTGAAATAAAACGTAATCAAATAAAAGCCATAAGTCTTGCGATTTTGCGTCTTGATTTCTGTCTTACCCTTTTCCTGAAGCCAAAATACGCTCCGATGAACGTTAGCGGGACAGATACTCCGAACCAAAGTGCCAGCAGGGCGACTAGAGTGCTGAATGGAACAGCGGCAGAACTGCCGTTCACCCAGAATACCAAGTTCATCACGAAGAACAAACTGAATACAACTCTGGAAAGAAGAACGATAAGAGATTAGAATAAATTGCAAGAAAGCTGCTAGATTTTCTCTGCAACTAACCCGGGACTGAGCATGGAGGTCAACAGTACGTTGGACTTCCACTTTTCGCCTCCAAAGCTCTTGTAAACTCTGGCTGAAACGTATCCGGCCGGGGTGCCGAGACAAACGTATAAAACCATCGCGCAGGTCATTAGAGCGCCTCGATTAGCCGGCGAGAGAAATCCGAGACAGGCAAAAGCTGGGGAAAGAAAAAAAAGACGTTGGGATGGAGAGGTCGGAGTTCGATTTGTATTTTTTTCGGCACTTCTTCTCACCTAGAGTTATCAGTGCCATGAAAAAGACCTGAATCCCAGAGCCTAGAAGCACGGAGAGTAACATGCCCTTTCTTGGCGGACGGAAAACATCCCCGTGAACAAGTTTCCAGCCAAATTCTTCCTGCGCATCTTCCCCCGACTCTATCTGAAAGTAAGCCTGCGTTATCGAAACACAGACATTGGACGATCACTATTTTATAATACGGTAGCCAGTCAGTCAGCTACTAGAAAATAGTTTGAGTAAAGAAAGAGCGTTTTTTTTTTACCTGAGAAATTAGAAGCGCATGGAGAGAGAGTATTAATAGTGTTAATCGATCTATCGGAGATTGAGATGTTTAGGCATACCTGATTATACCGTGCGATATCTTTGTGAAGGGTTCGAAGCATTATCATGGCTACCATTCCAGATAGGAAAAGAACTATCACTAGAGAGTTTAGTATGCTAAACCACTGGATATTCGTTTGCGGCATTGACTCCAGGATGTAGTCCCACCTGGAAGACCATTTAATGATGTTGTTCTCCTGTAAAGCGTTAAAAACTTTTGAGTAGTCGAAATTTGTGACAAAAACTGACTCGGTGTGTTGAATTCGTGACAAAATTTACCTTGTACTTAACGCTGTACGTATATGCTATTTCGATTTTCTCTTTGGGCGCATCAAACGGGATTTCCAAAGCCTGGGGAGTCCCGCAGTCCGGTTCCTGTATGTTGTGTTTGATGCTGCGGGGCTCGATCTTGACCGCTTTAAAGAAAGAAAAACGTTTCCTGTCAGCACGTCTCAACTGTGACCGTCGATTTATTATAGTTTTGGGATGAATTAGCAAAAAGCAACTTAATTCATCTCTCTTTCCAAACGAACTTACAAATAATTCTTCCCACATTTGCCTTCAAAGGTGTTCCCCACTCCTCTTTGGCTCCGCTGTGGTAGGTAACAGTGAGATCGACGTGATTGAATAGATAGTAGGTCTTCGGCTTGTTATACAATTCGGCCTGTGGGAAAGAGGATTATTAGAATAATGCCAAACTCGACAGTGGACTTTGAGGATTTTCTAAGACTAGATAGAACGAAATACCCTCACGTACATTAACGACGCACGAATCCTGCCCTGGGTCTCTGACTAGACATCCCATGGGAAATCCAGTCTTGCAATACTGCCGCTCATTTTGTAGCGGATAACACCAGGTCACGGGCATATTGTCTGTAAGATTAATAGCAAGATTAGTGTTGCCGAGAAGCTGATCATCGAATTCAGTGTCTCTTACCAACGATCCAATGGTGCTGGTAGTCCAGGGCCATTCCTTTCTTGAGTAGCTGCAGCTTCTTCTGCGCAACTTCGTTGTTGGGTTCGTAAACCCTTGTGCATGCCACCTTGCATGTTTCATCCTTCATAAACTGGAGCTGAAATATCAAGCCAGTTGTTGTCGTTTAGATAAATTCTCCAGAATTATTAAACGACTCAACAAAAGGCAAGAAAAGTTAATTACCTCGTATGGCGAGGGCCTTATCCTTTCCCCGAAGACTACCTGTCCCAGGTTCTCGACGGGAGACTGGTCATCGTCTCCGGTGCAGAAGTCGAAGCTGTGAAAAGTATCGTAGGAGTTATAGAGCGGATATTAGTTTGTCAGTGGCAAGTTTGATACTTACTGTTTATACTCGTAGGGAATAACAGATTCGTCAGTGTTCAATCGATTAACGTACAACTTGATCTCCGACTGTAAGTAAAAGGCGGATATTTATGAACGTGGAGAGGTGGGGGGAGGGCCGCATTCCTACTGCTAGATCTCTTTGTCATGTGGAAAGAAAAGTCGAGTTAAAATTATTCCGCTGCCGGCTGGTTATTTCGACTGCGTTATCGCCGGAAGCGAGATAAAAGGTGAATTTTCGGCGGCATGTATTATCGTGGGACTATAATCGAGGAGGAAATTGCCACGCAGTTATGATTCAGCGGGTGTATATGTATGTATGTATAGTGCGGCGAAGGTACGACCCATGAATCGAATGCATTAACGCACGCACCTTGCACGTGTCGGAAGCTTCTCCGACCTTGCAGTAATTCACAGGGGCCAAACCGGGCAGGTAAAATCCGTCGGCGATGGTTACAGCCGATAGGTAACAGCAGAGGATTGATAACAGCGCGTGGTGAAGGTATATCGCCATTTTGATATTGCTGCTCGAATAGCACCGAGCGCTGCAACTACACTGTTCTTTATTTTAAGCCTACAGCGGGGGTTTTCGATCGACGATCATTTACATTGGGATCGTATCCCCGACCCTAACCGCTCGGTATTTATTATCTATCCAAGAATAAATGATATTATTCAACTGCGTAGGTCAAACTTCGTATACGTAGCACTACTTCCACATATCATACGCTGCTTCGGCCGCCTCCGTTGACACGTCACGACAGATATAAACTCCTCGCTTCACGACCAATTGAAACCCACTGACGTTTACCTCAACACTTGTTCGAATATCCCGCTTCAAACCTCGATCTCGCGGCCGCTCCACCGAGACTAGCCTAAACACAATTCTTTTGGACCGGCCGCGTGAATTCCGGCGAAACTAACTACATCTAACTAGGCATATTGTTACGTCTAACTATATAGTTAGGCGCGAATAAATTCAATCTCGTTCTTTATTCAAATTCAAATTCATAAATAAGAATAATAATAATGAACTGATGGTATTAATATTTGTACATAATATTTGATTATACCCGCTTTTTAAAGACAGAGTTCAGGTTCATACATATAATCGATAACGATTGCTCCTATCTCTTGTTACAAATACAAGACAGGGTAGGCGTCTCGCGTTCTGTGAATAATAATATGAGCCGTTTGAAATTTGAACCGACTCATATTCTCCTGCTACACAGAAGCGTGTTGAACGATTCCAGACTTGATACTCGCAAGTCGTTCAATCGCTAGTATCGCTGCAGGTTCGAAACTGTCTCTGACAAACAGACCTAGAGCTAACAACACAGATCCGAAATGGCGAAAGTTGTTCTCACGACGATTTCCACAGTACTTATATTTACCGCAGTGACATCTGCTTCCGTGTAAGAACTAAACTCACTGGTGGTATTATTCAAAACGGTCAAACTATTCCACTATTCAATTACTACGACGATTCTTTTATTGCAGAGGGGGAGATGGGGCTGGCGAGTCCAGATGTATCTGTGGTGTGTTTCCCGAAGATAGTCAGATGGTCCCTTTGATCGAACAGCCGCTAGAATTTGGTGTCAGCTGCGACGCCGAAGGGTCTGCGATTTGCCAAAGCCTCTGCATTGCCTTGGTAAGCGACATGGATGAACATACTACATCGAATAAAAGTTACATTCAGGTCTTCAGGTCTGTGGATAATGTGTACAATTTTTACGGTTGCAGGCTCAAGGTGCCAAAGATCAAGCGCCGGCTCTGATATGCGAGAAGCTCGATAAACGTGTGGAGAATTTTAAGGTGGGTGAAAAAACGATCTGAGTTTCAATTCTCGATCGCATGTATAACATATTAAGATTCGTTTTGTTATCCCCGAACACGCAGGTAGCCGTTTTCACAAAGACGACCTGCGATGTTGATAACGAGTGGAAATCCACAGGGCTCAAGAGTCCTGAGGGAATTTGCTGCGAAGATGGCAAAGAGAGCGTCTGCGGTTCAGGGACGACTAATTCTGCTTAAATCTGACGTTCTGAAAAATGAAGAATGAATTAGAGTTGTAATTGTTCTTTTTTTCTTATTCTGAAAAAGAGGCATCGACGATAGCGGGAATAGTAGTAGTGAATTGAAGATATTGTCACTTAGAACAGAGTCGTATAGAATATCTGTATATTATTAAAACAAAAATAAACAGTTGATAATATTTACATATGTATGTAGTAGTGGTAGTAGTACCTATACAGATAGGAATCGATCGATATTTACGTCTAAAATTGCAAATAGGATATATCGTAGTGTTACAATCTAAATGTGATTAGCCGCTGCAGGATAGTCGCTGGGTTAAAAAATAAAAACTTTACGATAATATGAAGCAAACGTTAGACGCGCGTGTTTTGTATGCAGTATAAAAATCCACCATTTTCAAAAACTAACTCGAAGCATGTGAAACCGTCACTCGACCATACGATAGTTTGTAAAATACTTGAAAGCAAAAAAAAGAAAAATACAACAAACAAGACCCCGTCGATTGCTTCGAGATTTAATGAAATAAAAAATAATAAAAATGAACAAAGAAATACGTGTGTGCGACTTTACACAAGTCAGAATCCAGAAAGAATTTGCGTTTTATTAGGAACATGACGAGTTCTTCTCTTCCCCCATTATTTGTTATTTGAAATGAAAAGATAATATAATTGAAATTTCTTTCCGAAATAGAAGTTATTTCGAGTTTCGTTTCGTTTCGTTTTGTTTCGTTCAGTTTAGTTTCGTTTCATTACGTTATATTACAATACGCTATGTTACAATATACATACTCTATAACGATATACCTACAATGTGAAATAGTGTCGCAAAAAAGTGACTAAATAATATTAATAACCGGTAATGGTATTTGAATATTATTTACGTTTCATATAGCAGTATCGTACATACATGTATCCTCTACTATATCTATCATGTAAATTTTATGCAAGAATATTCGGTAATCGAACTGTCTATATAACTCTATGTGCCTATCGTGTTATTATTAACGCCTATGACACAACGACGTATGTCTATATTTGTCTATATTTGTGATATTCATCTCTTATTTATAATATAATATAATATAATATCTATAATATAATTCACTTTTGCTTTTAATCATTATTATTGTTATTATTAACATTATTAATCTAATTTCTTCATTTTTCTATACAGCACGTGATTCGGCCGGCTAGAGTACGTTTGTTTGTTTCATTTTTTTCCCCTTCATTTTCATCTTCTTATTTTGTTTAAAAAATATTCTATCATTATCCCATCCGCGATCAACTCAACGACAATTAGTAAACATGTTATAGTTATTAAACTTTCTCAGAGCGAAAACCAATCCGGCCGATATTATTAAATCAATTTATAGGCGTGTAATACTTCCGGTTACATTAGACAAAATCTAAAATCTACTTCTTCCAACTACCGGACGATAAAAAAATATTAATCGGCTATAAGACGGAGTCCTTTTTTTTTTTTCTTTTAAATTTATTTGATATTATATTTTATATCTTTCATAAAGTCAGAAGAGGGGAGTTCTCGATCAAAGTATATACCTATATAAATATAATATAAATTCAACTCGCCTAACAAACAGCGTCGACTTTTGTCGTTCATTGGACACATCGTCTCCTGGTAACGCGACGTTTACTACTTTGCGATCCTTCGGGATTCCCCTCGTCCTGGATGAGCAACTGTTTGGTAAATCGTTCCTTCATGCCAACACGATCGCTCCTCACAGGTCTATGACCAACGGATAAGACCTGTTCTATATTTTTCGAGTTTAATCCCGACACAACCCCCCTCCTCGAGCCTCTCGTTCTCCCAGAGATTCTCTCCATTTCGTCGAACTTTGCCTGAAGTCTTTGGGCTAATTCAAAATCCTTTTTTTCCTGAATCAGTAGCCTTTCGATACGTTTCTGTTCCCTCAAGCCCTCGTCCTCTTCCTCCTCCTCAACGTCGATTTCGGCGAATCGGGAAGCCTTAGTCTTTTCCAGATCAGCCTCGTTCTTAACTTTTACCGAATTTCTCGTCGATCTTTTACCCCCGCTAACGCCTGTCTCCTCGATTATCCCCATGTTCTGATTCGTTGTTTCAGTTCGATCTCCGCCCCGCGAAAATCCCGTCTGCAAATCCAGATTTTCTTCTTCGTCGCTATCCTCCTGTTCGTTGTCTAGCCTGCGATGTTTTCCCTTGACCTGCTGGGAACCTCGAGTAGTTTTTTTGTCAGCGACTTTCCGTCGCTTGGAGGATACCGTAGAATGTCGGTGATTCCTTCCCCGACTAATTTTCCGCTTTTTTATTCTCTCCGCGATATTTTCCACAGCAGGTACAACCTCGTCTGAGGAGTGATCGGAAGCGGTATGCCCGTCCGGGTTAATAGCAGAAGAATTTGAACTGGAAACTTCGTCGGCAGATTCGTTAATCTTTTGATCATTATCAGATTCCTCCCTTTCGTTGCTTGAAGAGTTGTTGTATTTTCTCCGTCTAAATTTGCCGGGATTATCGGAGCTGTTTGTCGCAGTTTTGTTGTTGACTCCCCTGGCAGGGCCGATATCCTCATCGAGTATCAACTTCTTGCTTACTTTTGTACCGTTTATTATCCTGTTTATATTTTTAGCGTAATTTTTGTTACCGTCGTAGGCTATTTCCGACGATAAATCGAGCCTACGAACCGTCTCCGATATTTGCGATTTAGACAACTTGTTGTTTGAACTCGAAGGCGGCTGATTGTGCAAATGGGTAGAAGTCGACGGTCTCCTCTCCAATTCTTCCTTGGCGAGATTCGACGCTGCTGGACGCGGATCCTGCTTCAATACTTTCTTCGATTTTCCTGGAGGATAAAAGCGAAAGCGATACTTGAATTTTTAGGATACGGACAGAATTGGTGCTTTCATATGATAGCTTGATAATTCACGCAAACTACAGAATAATCATTCCAATGAACGTGAAACCGTTGACTAAAGTAATAAAAGGTTCTATTTCTATTACTATTACCTTTAAACGCGCTGTAGGAGCATCCCGACAACCTTTTCAGCTGCATTAACGTCGGAGGTTTGGGAACGGCGTTTTGTACTCGTTTCAGTATCGCCACAACTCTGATGAGCTTTGGGTCAATCTGCCGTCCATCTGGAAACATTCAAGAGGCTATTAGTCCCAAGTTTTAAAACGATTAAAAATCCCCAGGCATTAAACTTTTTCAAAAAGCGAAACAATCGCTAATAATCAATTAAATTAATTCCTGATTACCCGGCATAGTCCTCAGCGGAGTTCTGGGCATAGCTTTGATGGGTTTGAAGTGATGAATCTCGATGTTGATACTATCGTGACTGCCTGTGCTCTCGGCACTCCCAATACGTCTCTCCTTATCTTCCTGAGTGGCGAGGCAGACCTCAACGCCAAGGCTTTTTTTCTTTCTATTCAAAACGTCGTTGGGTACATGTAGCTCCTCTTTGCTTTGAGTGCCGTAAATTTTGCTAGAATAAGAACA
Source organism: Ametastegia equiseti (assembly GCA_963989295.1). Classification (NCBI taxonomy): domain Eukaryota; kingdom Metazoa; phylum Arthropoda; class Insecta; order Hymenoptera; family Tenthredinidae; genus Ametastegia; species Ametastegia equiseti. The sequence continues at coordinate 21,420,998 of OZ022394.1, forward strand.
GCCTGGTTTAGGTGCATAGCTAAGCGCGCTTTGAGCCGTTGCCTTGCTCCCAATGATCAGCTGATGCCGACTGGCACTGGATTTGCCGCCAGAAATTCGTGGCTCTTCCAGACTCTGTACAAAGTAGCCTGCCTTGCAGGCAGAGGCGGAAACAACAGCAGACTTCATATCCGAAGCGGCATAACTCTCGGCTCTGAGTTTAGATATCAAAGCGATATTAGAGTCCCATTCGCCAGTTTCTTTGGACCTTCTGTGATCAGGTCGAATGTCGTCGATGGGAAGACCGCAGCTCTCCTCGTGCCTGGAGAGGAGGTTTTTGCTGGCCAGGCTTTTAGCCACTGCGTTGTCCCTCGCCAGCTGAGTAATCTCCTCCCTTTCCTCGGCCTGTATTTTTCTGATCAAAGCTTCGCTGGCTATTCTTTCTGCCTCTCTCCGCCTTCGATTCTCCTCCTCGGCAAGCTGCAACTGGGCTTCGTACTCACGGCGTATTTCGCCAGCAGCGCTTAGGATCTTGTTGGTAGTAGTAACGAAGCCTAAAGAACGAGTTGATGAGGGTTAGAAAAAGGCTTGTTTACAATATTGTGGATATTGCAGGGAGGGGGGTTTTGAGGTTATGTTTGGGTTTAGGTTTACCAGAATCCACGTCCGTCTCGATGCCGTCGTTTTTAGCCTGAATTTCCTTAGCGAATCTCTGCTTAATAAGTTTCCACAGAGCGTCGTTAACCAAAGTAGAAGATTTAGTAGCCGTGCGTAGCCAGGAGCCAACTCTAACTCTGCATAGCGGACAGCTGAGGCTGTTGTGTTGTATCGTACCGTTTAGACATCTCAGGCACAAACTGTGGGCGCAGGGTAGCGTGACGGGTTCGATGAGGATGCTTCGACATACGGGGCACATCAGATCGGTAAGATTCAATTCGCCCGGACCCCCGCGGGATGGTAAATCAAACAATTTTGACGTTGGTTTCATGTACGTCGCCATTTTTCACATCGCGAAACCCCCTTTATGTTATCCTCCTCGCCTCCTCGACCCAAGGGCCGTTTTGTGAATTGTGATCGTCCGTCGGCGCTAGGAACTAACGAAACGAACCAACTGAACGCGCTCCCCGTCCCACGTTCCTTCGTTCAAACTTTCGAATCCTCCCGCGGAGTTACGTTCCTCACTTCACACTCGTTCGCATTGCGGATGAAAATAATGCAAAACATAGAAGTTGGAATGACGAGTTCTATGAGTCTAATCCCACGCAAAAACCTGTCCAGAATTCCTCAATAAAAATTCACGCGATCTTTTTTAAGTCTCAGACAGTTTCGTGACGTCACTATACACCATGTAAAATGGCGTTGTGCATAGGTTTCGTAGGTTAGGTGACTAGCGCGAAGCTAGGTACGCTTCAAATTGATCAACTTTTTCTCATCCTTGCGGTGAATTCGATCGAATTTCAAATCGATCATAACTTTTTCTCATCCTTGCGGACAATTTAGCGTTTACAGTTCGTAACAATGAAATGAATATTGAATATAGATTCGCCGATTCTTTTATCCATAATTACGATGCATGCGGAGATACGGATTGATATTTTCACAGAGGCGCGAATAAACCGGAGAGTTATTCACGTAATTCGGTGAAATAGCTGCGCCTTCTGTGGTATCATTGTATACCGATATACCTGTACGCACAATGAGGAGCTAAATTGAATCTGATTCGTACGTCAGCTAACTGCGGGCAATCCGAAGTTAATTAATTAAATGGTTGGATGAAAAATTCACCAGCTACCAATAACTCGGATACAGTATACACATAGCTTTACTAGAATATACTGTCAATGCGCTGCGGATAGGTATATGTATGTAGGTATATAACATACAATTGAGGTACCGAAATCAAAGATTTCCCTACAATCATTATACAATCGAATGAAAACCTACGACGGTCTCCGCGTACGTGTGTATGGAATATGGATGCAGTATAGTTGACTTATCCAACATCCGCGATACACCTACAGGTCACGTACATACCTATATACATATACTATACATAGGTATATACCTGTGTACATGAGATATATGTATATATACAATATAAAACCGTGTTAATTATAGTCACGTAATATTCGTATACTCGTTATAATTAACCGACGCATCTATATCGGCGTATAGTTATATAGAATGTTACAGGTATATAGGCATGTAAGGTATATATAAATAAAAAAATGAAGAAATATAAACAACATCCGTGAGTATCTGTACACTGAGGGGATCCTGAGGAAGATTGTACGATACTTATGAATGCCAATGTGTGGATAACAGAAGCGAATACAAGCGCGGCTATATATAGTCGAATTGTAATGAATGTCAACGGCGATATATGCCAATAGGAAGCCCAAGAGGCGAGTCCGAGGCAGGCATTGGGCTTTGCGTCTGTAACGCGCATAAAGCTGCGTATATTATATGTATATACAATGTACAAAAACATGCGATGGGGAGAGAGAGAAAGGCCGATACGGTGTTAATAGCAGCTATATAAGACCACGGCGAAGAAAACGTGCCCGCGACTCCCACCACGTGACTAAAGTCGAACGTATACCTGAGCGATAGACACACTGGTTGTATGTACATGTACCTCGAGTCACGTTGCAGTCGGCGTGGTTTAACCCTCCCCTTGTCACCCCTCGCCCCCGCAGTATACGACTCGATTATACACCAGCATACCCGCAGTCGAGCCGCAGACGAGAAACTCGCATCGCGACTGATCCGCGTACATTGTCCTGCTGCAGTATACCCAGAGCTGTAGTTTTTCATAGTGCGCGATATATAGTATTTCAATATGCACGCGTATACTGCAAGCGCAATACGACCTAAGTAAGACATCCTCTCGTAACGCGCACGTATCGCGAACGAGATACGAATAGAAAATAAGGCCCAGCTGCACCCGTCGCGTATCTTATACCTACCGTTACCATCGCGATAATGACGGGGAGCCAGAAGGCCACTGCAAGTAATAACGTAAGACCGACACGCGGAGACGGCAAAAAGCATACGGTGCACTGGTTCCGGAAAGGACTCCGACTCCACGATAACCCATCGCTAAGGGATGGGCTAGCGGGGGCTACGACGTTCAGATGCGTTTTTATACTTGACCCCTGGTTCGCTGGGAGCACAAACGTCGGGATAAACAAATGGAGGTTCGTTTGTCCCTGCAGAGTCTCCATCGATTCCCTAGTTAATCGAAGAGATCCCCTAATTCCGTTTCTCCCCAGATTTCTTCTCCAATGTCTCGAGGACCTGGACCGTTCTTTGAGGAAACTAAACTCCAGACTGTTCGTTATACGCGGTCAGCCCGCGGATGCGTTACCGAAACTCTTCAAAGAATGGGGAACGACGAATCTCACCTTCGAGGAGGACCCCGAACCGTTTGGCCGAGTAAGGGATCACAACATAACAACCCTATGCGAGGAACTCGGGATATCAGTCGTTCAGAAGGTTTCGCACACCTTGTACAAATTGGACAAGTGAGCATATTAAAAAATACCGCAAGAACTGCACCTATAGCTGTAGCCTACTAACACTTACCGCGTACTCGTCGTCATCTCCATCTCTTCTGCTTCTCCGTCCCATTCTAATTCAGTATAATCGAGAAAAACGGAGGAAAGGCGCCGCTGACTTATCACCAATTTCAAAACGTCGTTGCCGCCATGGATCCGCCCCCACCACCGGTCGCTACAGTAAGTCCCGGATGTACCGGGGGGGCGTTCACCCCGATTAAGGACGACCACGATGACGTATACGGAGTTCCGACCCTCGAGGAACTTGGTGAGCATCGCCTGGAAGCAAATACGCGATTTTTCCCCGCATGTCCGTATTCACCTGTATATAGAAAAACACGTGTACACCCCGTAGGTTTCGACATGGAGAACTTGCAGCCCCCCGTATGGGTAGGAGGCGAAAGAGAGGCGCTCGTCAGGCTGGAACAACACCTAGCGAGAAAGTTTTGGGTAGCGAGTTTCAGCCGGCCAAAAATGACCCCGCAATCGCTACTAGCGAGTCCGACTGGCCTTTCGCCTTACCTCAGATTCGGCTGCCTAAGCACGAGGCTTTTTTACTATCAGCTGACCGATTTGTACAAAAAGGTAAAAATTATATTTGTAAACCGCGATTATTCGTAATTTATATGGTAGAGTAATCGATTCTAATTCGTCGAATATGATCGTTCGTAGATAAAGAAATCAGTACCGCCTTTGTCCCTTCACGGGCAGCTTTTATGGCGCGAATTTTTCTACTGCGCGGCAACGCGTAATCCGAGTTTCGATCGGATGAACGGGAATCCGATTTGCGTCCAAATCCCATGGGACAAGAACGTCGAGGCTTTGGCCAAGTGGGCGAACGTGAGTTAATTATGATAACGCATGTATACGCAGGATCGATATCGACGGTCCCATGTTTGATCGATAAAGCATTAATCGCGTTGTAAACAGGGACAAACAGGGTTCCCCTGGATCGACGCGATAATGACACAGCTAAGGGAGGAGGGGTGGATCCATCACCTGGCAAGGCACGCGGTAGCGTGTTTCCTAACCAGAGGAGACCTCTGGATATCTTGGGAGGAAGGAATGAAGGTTTGTATACCAGCTGCAAGAAAAAAAAAAAAAAAATCGATTAAAAACTATTGGAAAAAAAGTCAATTGTGATCGATCGCGTTTCTTGTTCCGAAACGTCAATAAATAGAATACCATTATTACTTTCGTTCAATTGCTCCCTATTGCTAATTCAGGGTACGTCTTTCCGCGAAAAATCTCATTCAAAATCTATCCTCCACGGAATTGCATCATCTCTGTATACCATATGATTCAGGTATTCGACGAACTTCTTCTCGACGCTGACTGGTCTGTAAACGCCGGAATGTGGATGTGGCTGTCCTGCAGTTCCTTCTTTCAACAATTCTTCCACTGCTACTGTCCCGTAAGATTCGGCAGAAAGGCGGACCCGAACGGCGACTATATAAGGTGTGTATAAAGTTGCAATAATAATTTAAAAAAATAAATAATAATAAAGAACAATAATTCCACGTATGCTAGAAGAAACCCAACACATGTTTTCATATATTTCCACAGACGGTATCTACCGGTATTGAGAAACTTCCCAACAAAATACATACACGAGCCTTGGAACGCGCCGAGGAGCGTACAGCGCGCGGCAAAGTGTATAGTGGGTCGTGAGTACTCATTACCGATGGTAGATCACGGCAAAAGTTCCCGTATAAATATCGAAAGGATGAAACAGGTCTACCAGCAACTCAACAAGTACAGAGGAAACGGTGAGCTTATTAAAACTTATTATAAAATATATCAATTACCAATTATCCTCATCATTTTCACACCTTCGATCATTTTCCTGTTTCAGGCTCGACCGGCGTCTGCAAAGAAGAAACAATAGGTGAGTGTAAAGGGTGGTTTACTAATTTCCAAACATCGATCGGATACTATCGATGAAATATTCAACATTATTCGAATTGAGTTTGCCAGATGAAATTGGTTTCGGTATTTGATTAAAAAAAACATTCCCAGTTTCTGCGGAAAATAGTCACATTAGCTTTCGAGGCATTTTATTGGTAGTGACGTCACGATAGTTCAACTGATTCGGTTAGAACAGCGATGGCGCACGTTTTGAATTTGAAATCGATGTAGTAATATTCAGTTGTTTTTTCTTATTCTCCGTACATCGAAGAACGATAAGTTCCTTGCCAGTCAACTAAAAACGAAACGAGTGTGTGAAAAACGGAATTAAACAGAATTCACTTAAGACTTTTAAGTCAATTCTTTAAAATCAAAAAGAATTACTACACAATTTCTTTCGAATCTATTCAATTCGTGTTGATTCTGTTTTTGACACACTCAATTCGTTTTAATTCCCTTTGGTTTACTGGATTCGGCAAACTCAATCAAATAATTATTATTATTATCATAATGCGACGAACTTACTGAAAAAAAAATTTCAATATATCCTTTTTCTCTCTCTCTCTCTTTCTCTCATTTTCTTTTTTTTTTCCTCTTCTTTGTTTGATTACTAAAAAAAAAACAACTACAAACAAACGCACACTTACTACATACAACATTAACACAAAAACAAAACAAAAACGTTATGGTCCGACATGTAGTTAGAAACAATTCGCAAACTAGAAGTTGTGGCAATGAGTTTTCTTCGTTCCAATCGAGAAGGGCTGTTAAACGATCAACCGGCCATACCATCTGCAGCGGCTGGCGATCTCCGGTCCAATATTGGCCAACAGCGTCAACACCATCAGCATCAGCATCAGCAACAGGAACAGCAGCAGTCGAGCAGCTCGAATCATCGGACGGCTAACAGGATTAATTCCGCCAGTCCTACTTTATTATCGGAAGTGGAAACGGAGCAAACCGCGGCTAATAACATTGACCAACTCCAGGCCCCAATAATAATCTCAAACACCTTACCCTGATCTAATATTAAAATTATAATCACGGGATAACAAGAAGCTGGGTATATTTCTCTCCTGAAACTGCTTGTAATATATAAGAAATCATGATGAATCTATATAAGGTATACCATCCAATAACTATGTATAGATATGATACATAATTACAGTATACATATACATGTATCATACACCTGTATATAATAAGCTATAGTGTATATATATACAATGCATATAGATAGATATAGATATATTCCATATTATTTATACGTACAGTATAGATTTGATTGTATTATTAGTACTGATAATCGCATCAATTGTCATTGTTATATTATTATTATTGTTAGATAAAGAAAAAAGAAAGTAAAAAAGAAAAAGAAAATCATTATACAGCGATATATGAGAGAAAACCTTTCACGTTCAAACTGCGTTACTTCATTTATTTATTTTTATCTTCCTCGCCATCAAACCATATACCATACATATATCTCTTCTTTTTATTTTCCCTTTGGCCGTTTGTGACGTCGCTGTGACAAGCTACGATAATACGCGACGTCAGGAAGAATCGAAACGCTATTTCCCAAATGTTATTTTTTTGTGATAACGTTATCCGTAATGTATAATACGTATACAGCTTGAAATCTTTTCTATTTTCAAAATTCATAAACATATGTCCATACGTGTGTATGTTTGTACGTATGGAATTGTTGATGTATAATAACAATAATAATGATAATAAGAATGGAAAAGAAACAATAAATAAAACAACGCTTGCGACTGCACATAAAAATTACACATACACTTGTGCGAATACGTCCGAAAAATCGTTTTTTACAGGACATAGGATAATAGTATATGTATAATGATAATAATAACAATCGATTCTGCGTTACATAAGAATATTGATTTTGTATGTTACTATAGAAATTATACTCCGATTGGGTTGTTTTCAATCTGTCTTTTTGTTTCGATTCTCGTAAGTATGTGGTTTTTTGTCTGTTCATTTACCATTTGTGTCGAATTCGTAAGGGGGCGATGCAACTTTAATAATGATAATAATAATATCAATATGAAAAATCAAAGGATGATGTATGTAATATGATTGAAACTTTGTTTTCTACGTACAGGCCATCAGCGGAGTTCCGCAGGATACATAATATTGATCAATTTTTAATTTTCATTATCATATAATAATATTATCACGGTATACCCTCAGATGTAAGTTTTACGTATAATATGTATGTATTATTATGTAGGTATTTATGTATGTATGTATACATTCGATTTTTCTATCGTACAACAATTATACCTGTAATACGTTTTTGACTTTAATATTATTGATCCGTCATTATAGGTATGTTGATTGGTTTATCGATCTCTTATATTTTTCTAATTCATCGTCATATACCGTATAACTTACGTATCAATTTTAATGATAATATTGATAGTAGTGGTAGTAGTAGAAGTTGATAACGTTCATAATTATTAATATCCCTAATCGGCTATGTAATAAATAATAATTTACTTTTACGGTGTACAGAGTTTTCTAAAAAAAAGCGCCTGTGTATGTTTGCGGTTTCACAACGATAATTCAATTAAATACAAAGAATATATGTGTATATAACACGATTTTAATCGTACTTAACTTAATTTTTGTTCCGTTTGTTTTTTTTTCTCCTCGTTCGTTTCGCTTATACGTTCTACATAGCTATAGCTATTATACCTTTTAATATTTATGTAGATATCGATATACATTGTATACCATAATATAAGTGTATGCAAACACATACGAGTGGTTTCTTCTTGACCGTTATAGGGCTGTAGTTGCGGTTGAAATCACGGGTGTAACGGTCATTTATTTTTTTCCAAAATCATTTATTTGACGTTTTGGCCCCAAGCGTGGCCGTTGATCAAAAAAACAAACGACTGTTACACCCGTGATTTCACCCGCAAATATACAAACACATGCATAAATTCAATATTGTATAAATATAAACACAGATTTCTATATTCTTCATTTATTTACATCGAGTCTAAACGGATACACATTATAATATTATATTATTGGGTGCCGACGAGCGACATACTATTTAAAAAAATCATTTACAGATTCCTTGATTTTGTTCTTTATTCGGCTATTTACCAATTCATTTGTTTATTCATTTATACTTGATTTGTGAATATATTATCAATATTGTTATAATAATAATAATTATCATTATTCAGTTATTTATATATTCATTTTTTTTTAAATTTATACAAGGCTCGATAGAGCCAACAATACTGTAATAATATCTACATCTACGACATTTCAACGTATGCATGCGTATGCGTGTGTGTGTGTGTGTGTGAGTTTGAGTTTTGGATAAATCCGTTATCGACACACCTGCGCTCATACCTGCATTCTTTATTTATTATGATTAATCAGTTTCAGCAGCAGGCAGATAGGCAGCTGTTTAAATAAATTGAGACGATCGTACTAGTGGTAGTAGTAGTAGTAGTTGTAGTAGTAATAGTAGTTGTTGTAGTAATAGCTATATACATATTCTATACTATACATATAGCTATCGATAGCTACTAATGGTGAAAATAATACATATTTATTATCGTAACAAGGATTATAGGCCAGATCCGATATTCCGGCCATTGAGAAAGTCTAATTTTCATAATATCATCATCCAAGTATCATAGTTTCTTCATTAAAACACTGTTCAATTTCTTTCCCTTAATACATTCGAACAAATATCATATTATCGTAAAATATTTCCTTTTCTTTCGTATCGTATCGTATCGCGATTGCCGAAAATTTCATCATCTCCTCTCGTATCTTCCCACGGCTCGCTCGCGATTATTATTCATTTTTGTTCTTTGGTCTCGAGAGTAGTAATCGAACGAATTCATCAATTTACGCATGAATCATCTCTCGTCGTATATACCTAATACTCATTGAGAAAATAATACGCGTTGACTCAAATTACTCTATATATACCTATAATGTTATATATCGTAACTATCGACGTATTATTTAATTCATACCTAATAACGAATAAATTACAATTAGTATGGCATATATAAAATAGAAAAGAATAATTACTAATAATTAATCATCATCGATATACAAATATACGATCGATTTTTCAGATAGTAAACATAAATTTTGTGACAAATGTTTATACATATTACCCAGAGAATAATACTTTTCTTTCTTTCTCATCGTAATGTCATGTACCTCTTTCGTGTACAAATAGTCCATAATAATTGTTCGTTTTATATTTCATTCTTACTTATTTTTCTTTCAAAATTAGAAACGTTCGATACTTAAGTAACTCCTCCTTATCCTCCTGAATGAATCGTCGATCCGTATAGAAATGTCAGTGGATATTGGATCGCCTGGTGGCAGTACCGCCTTCTTCGCAGCCCCATCTGGTGCTATTGCGTTCACCAGATGTGAGTTTAATTTTGCCAAAAGAGTTTGGCCGTCCTTGATCTATTCGATTTTTCTCGTCGTTGTCGATAGCGTCGTCGATAGCTTTCTTTAGAGATCCGAGACTGGGCGAATGTTATTCCTGTAGCATGTGGACAAAGCTCAAAGGGAACATTCCCCTCCTTCCAGGCTCTCGTTCGAGGGCACCTTCCACCCAGTTCTCATCGTCCGTGTGTTCGTTAGTAACGACTATAACTTCCCCCTCGCGAAACGACAGCTCATCTTCGTTGTCTGCCTCGCAGTCGTAAAGAGCACGACACCGACGAAATCCGCCAACGGAAACTGAGACTCCAGAAGCCGTCGCTGACCCTGCCGACGGCGATGTCGGCTGAAGGGAATAAAACAAATACGGCTGTCCCGAATAGAGAAAGCGTTGAATAATTATTTATTTAATTAATTAGCACCGAAATCGGTTGATTTAGTAGCGAATACTTTGCGCGTTTTGTTTTTGCTATCTATAACATATCGTTACTGTTAAACGACGTTCGATAAATTATTGAAAACTGATTAAGCGATAGAAGTAAAACAATTGGAAAACGATATACCTATGTATTATTATTACTCGGTAAATTGCGATGCGGATGCAGAGTAAAGAATAGTTACATACATGCCAATTAAGGAGTTTGAGGACACCAAATCGGTACATTTGTATTTAATTGTATTGAGCAATAAGCGTAGATTGAATATGAATCACGTTTATTTACTTTTGAACTACGATTAATCATCTGCGATTTTCCACCAAAAAAAATAATTAGTTCTCTGAACAAAACAAGCCCACGTAGAATAAAAACGATTGAAAATTAAAGATTTCTCATCATTTCAAAGTGCCGTAAAATGAAACACTGATATTTGCTTATTTGTTTATGATATTGTGATTTTTTTTTTTCCTTTAAATCGCAGCTGATTGATCGTAGTTTACAAGTAAATAAACGTGATTGATATTCAATCTCCGCTTGTCACTCAATACAATTAAATTACAAATCTACCGATTTGCTTCCCCCGAACTCGTTAAGATCATTTGATTTTCAACTATGATATATTGTGTTGTAAAAGCACGTGCCTCGGCGATTGATGTTATCGCTGTTGTTGTTCATCTGCACAACGTAATTATACTTTAAAACGACAATCCTTTTTTTTTTTTGTTATGTCAATGTTGTTATTGTTTAGAAAATTACTAAATAAATACGTCTATAATAATAATAATAATAATAAAGCATACAGAGCGTATAATAAGAAACACGAACACATGAATGAATTTTTGGCAATTGTTAATGTTACCGGATTGATATTGACCGTGATATTGGATAGCAAAGAAGTCGAAGAAGAAGGAGAAGAAGAAGAAGGGGACTCCTTGGCGTGCTTCTCTACCCCGCAGTGCAACTCCCTTCGCTGTGCAATAAATTACCATCACCGACAACAACAACAACAACATATAAAAATTGAATAACAATGCCCGAGAGGTGTACTTTTAGACTCGATTCACTCTCGAGCTATTCGTTATCTCCGGAATAATTGAAATTTCGGGTAATGAGGCCCTGATATTTAAAATACCAGCAAATTCCATTACAATCGATAATATATACCTTTCTCGGCGGAGGTACGGGATTCCCAGGCACATGATCCGAACACATTGAAGTAAGCGACTCGCTGCTTCTTCCGTTGCTAAGTCTAGTCATTGAATGTTGAACGTTAGGTCCAGGAGCCGGAGGCGGAGGATTACGAGGCCTTTGGAGAGTATTTGATCCGCCGCAGTTGATTTTCTCATTACCTGAGCATAAAAAAATGTATTTTCATTGTATTAGATTATTCGAGAAGAAAAAACAAACTATTCACAACATTAGAAAGGACTCTATGGGGCAAAAGGAGGGAATATCCAAAGAACCGAATACCAACCAGGAAGGAAATTGAATCAAAGATGGAAAGAAGGGAACAAATAAAAGAAATCTGAGCACCGTGAAGAGTAGACGAAGATGAATCGCTGCTGGGCGATCGTTTGTGATGCAGATGATATTGCGTTGTATTCAAGGCATTCAACGAGCTGGGCATAGTGTGCAGTGAATGACCGGCGAGTATAGGTTCGCTTGTTGTCCTACTGTGAGAGGAAGTCGCGCTGCCGACTGACGGCAACGTCCCGTAATGCGACGTTAAAAGGACTCCTCCAGCGCCGCCTATCAATGCAGCTGGAGGAGGTGGCGCAACGCGTTTCTTCAACGACCCGTGTATGTTGACTCCAGGCACTAGACCCCCATCAGAAGTTGTGATCGAAGGGGACGGGACTGTCGGAGAAATTCAACACAAATATTCATTGTCTATTCGCGTCATCATTTTCACGTCGATAAGAAACAGAAGAATTCATTTCGCATTTTGCATAGACAAAAAAAGCAATTATCGAAACATCCGCTTAGTATTTCCGATGACAAAGAGCGCCGCTTTTCTCGATTTACTATTCCATTCTATACTTTTCTCTTCTGCAGGGAGGAGGAAAAGGAAGTGAACGAGGATTTTGATTTGTACTCGAGGAAAAGAGGCAAGCGAGAATAATCTACTGGAAGATTAACGAAGAAAAGATAAATAAACAACGTCTCACCAGGGATTACTGGTTTTCTATTCTGTGGCGGAGGCGGAGGTGGCATTTGCTGTCGATTTGAAGAACTAGGTGAAGAACCGCTTTGCAAACTGCCGCAGGTACTGCTTCGACTGCGAAGAGTTTGCGGAGAATCTCCAGGCCCTCCACCTCCTCCCGCATAGGAAGGCGGTCGACTACGAGACTTTTTCTCTGGCGTCGAACATCCGTTCTGTATCAACGATAAATAATGTAATTAAAAGATAAGAAAGAAAAGGGAATAAGAGGGTTTTTTCAATTTCCCACTCACTCTATCCTCGATGATAGTGTCGTCGTCAGAAAAGTCAGTGGATCCTTCGTCGTGTGACAAATTCCAGTCAATATTGACGTTGTCGAAAAGTGTTTTTTGCCTCTGAAGGGCATGACTTAGCTGAAACCAAGTAAAAAACAGAATAAAACTACCTATTAGAAGAGCCGTTGGGATATTGCGAGTATTTCTGTGAGTTGATAGTTACCAATTCTTTACAAGTATGATGTCCCATCTCCTGGGCAATGTCCAGGGGGGTTTTATCCTGTTTATTTCTAAGCGTTGGATCTGCACCTGCTCTGAGAAGGAGTTTCATAGCTTCGGCCCTGTCGTGTCTGGCTGATAAATGCAGCGCCGATTCACCCTCTGTTGTAGTTCGATCTATACTGCCTGCGTGCATGTTTTGAACTAGAAAATCTACCAGGTGAAGGCTGTTTCCCATTTCGCGTAGGATTGCAAGATGAAGTGCCGTCTCCCCGATATCCTGCGCGATAGAGAAATAAATCATAAAGGTAAAATCGGCTGGGGAGTTTGATAGAGAATCCAAGAACCCAAATTCACGTTTGTAAAATCAGGACTGGCGATAGTAAAATAAGGAAATAATACCGAAGTAGGAAGAGGCGCAGCTAAGTCAACGTTTTCGGCCCAAACTTGAAGCAACTGTTGAAGATCTCTGTTGTTAACAGCGTGTTCCAAATCCGATAGAAGATCTCTTTCATCAGCGCAAGTACTGGTGATGTACCTTTTCTCGACGTATTTGGCACGAATGAAATCGTACCTTTCCTCCCTGGTAGAAAAATAACACAAAAGTTGAATACGATGCTGTAAAAATGACGAATTTAATTAAAAAATAAAAAAACAGTATACTTACATCGTCGACGTTGGTGTGGGTTTGAGATGGTGGGGTAAATTGGCTTCCATGACTTCGTTGAAAGATTGATTGGTCATGTGTCTGGCTAAAAGAAGCTGCGCCGTTCCAACATTGTCCAAAGTCAAAGACTGTATCCGAGAAATATGAACTCCTAAATCCCTGTGGATGCCGCTGCACTCGATACAAACTATTATACCAAAGTTTGTGGAGAGCCACGTGGCATCTGAAAAAAATTCCCAACAAAGAATTAAAGACGTGTTCATAATCTGGCAGACCATTTACAGATTTGAAGAGGTTCGATGAAGTAGAAGGAGCATAATTATCACTCACCGTTCTGCGAGGAGCAATCGCAGCAGTGGTCGTTTCCCGGTAATCGAGTGACGCACCTGATAACTGCTTGCTGAAGTTCTACGAGGCTGGGATTACCCTGACCAGCCTCAGCCTTGCCGCTGGCATCGAATGCCCTGAGCAAAGCCCGCTCTTTGCAGTTAACCAGGACAGACATCCAGGCTCTTTGGTCAGCCTCGTCTTCTGCTTGGAAATGGTAGGTCCGATTGTCTGAGGGGAGAATAAATCCAGGGGGCGTAAAAAGACGTAACTTACGATTAAGAAGGAAATGAAAATGAAAATGATAAACGGACGCCTACTCACAGCTGATTAGATCGAATCCTCTTTTGTCGTCAGGTACTAGTTTTATCTGACAAGTTAGAAGGTTCACCCTGGTGGGTGGTTTGTTTTCATCTGCGTGGCAAATGTCTAGGAATCCTTCAGCCTGAACGGCGCATCTTCGTTTCTGCCATACCCGCCTCATCTTTCCTTCGCTTTTCTTCAACAAATGGCCAGACCTGGTAACCCCGTGTTGTTTATCTCCTTGAAGCTGGTGCAACGAGTAGCCGGCACTCGCGTTTACGTTCAGCTAATTTAGATAATTAAAATAGGAAAAGAATTTGTTAGGTATTAATCGCAGTTGGAGATAAAAGAATGAAATTCAAGCTTTTTTCTACTATTACAAAACACAAATGTATCTGAAATCGTTTCCCTCACTTCTTTGTCGCACCCGGAACTCCTGAGCAGACTTCTGAGTTCCGTCAATCGCCTCCTTTCCTCGTCTTGTGTCTGTCGAATTTTTTGTAATTTAATGCTAAGGTCGGCGACGTAGGAACCAAAATGTTCAATAGTCTTCAGGCCGTCTTGGAAATAACTGTGAAGAGTGTATTCAATAGAATCAGAATAATCGATCGTTGGTACAAAGCGCAAGCAAAGCACGTCATCAGTCGCACATACTCACTTTGTCTGGGCGTGATAATACTCGACCAAATGCTGAAGCAGCTCAATACCCTTCTTGGTTTTGATTTCGTTGACTTTGATAAGATACTGAAACACATAATAATACAAAAATATCAAATCTGTAAGATAATTGGATCAGTTTGATCCGTGAAACTCATCGCACCTCGCACATCTGGAGCTGGAACATCCGCCTTTCCTTTTCCATCTCGTCAGCGACTTCGGCAGGAGTGACTTCGGTCCTGATGAGTCCAGCCTCTTTGGCATGCTGCTTTTTCTCCTTCTCGATTTTTGCGTATTTTGCCTCGTAGTCTTTCCACGCTTTGTCGAAGGGCCGTTTGAGGTCGCCTTTTACGCCCCTCAGGTCTCCCTTGAGGACAGAGTCCAGAGGGAACATGACGATATTGTTGATGTTTTGCATCTGTAACAGAAACAATATAAGCTCGTTGTATGTTTTGCTAGGCCGATTCTTTCTACAGGGATCACAGCATCGCAATTGAGCTACGAACTCGAATTACTAACAAATTATACATATTCAGATATACTAGGTTTCATTGAACTGTTGATTAAACATTTATAACAATAAACAAGACCTATACATCAGGCTTTTCAAGCAAATATTTACATGGTAGCTTCTAATGAGTGGATTTTCAAAAACAAGTAGACAAAACTGATCAGCAGGAAACGAAGTTTCCAAAAAACATATTTTCAAACTTCTCTGCTTTAGTCTTTGATTTTCATCAAAGTGTTTATTTTTTTTTTTTCAATTTAAAAATTCGAAAAATGTTCAATGATACTTTGACGATGAGCCACGGGTTAATATTTTTGTTTTCAAATGAAGAATTTTTGTAAATTTTTCCATAATTTAAAATCGGGGTATAAATGCCGAACTTGATTTGTCAGATTTTCAATAAAAAATCAATTGCGAAGACGAAGCCAGCAAATTTTCAAAAATATGTTTTCTGGAAACTAGGTTTATGCTGATCAGTTTGGTCTACTGGTTTTGGAAAATCTACTTTTTAAAAGCTACGATCTAAACAATCCAAAAACAAGCGACAGCGAAAAATGTGATTTTTCTAAAATTCATAACTTAAAAACGATTGGTAATAGAAATTTGAAAAAATAAATCGGCTGAATTATTATTTTGAGCCTGGTGAACCTACGAAAAAATCAATATTGAATTGAAAAAGGGTCGGGGGTTGGCTAGTTTCGCATGGAAAGCCCGATATATTTTTTTCCGAAATTCGAATCGGGATTTCGATCTTGACTGAGAAATGCCGAGAAAAACCCGATAGTGTGTGATTATATCGCCAGTGGCTCGTATAGTCTATATGTCCTATGAGGAAAAAATCACGGTGTTTTCAGACCGAGTGCAGTTGGCGAAAGACTGAACATATAGGTATCGAAATTTTAGACGAGAAAATAAATTCAAATTAGTTACAAGGAAATAGCGAACTTTTAGGGAATTAGGGGAGTCACTGAACTTTCTTCGCAACTATCGCTCGTCCTTACCAACGTCTTCATCAGGGCGCTCAGTTCCTTCGTGACTACTGCGAACTTGAGAAACGCAGCACCGATGTCAGGTTCCTGTTCCTTGAGAGCCGCGTCTCCCAGCTTCTCCAATGCCCGTCCAAGGTATACCTCGTTGTCGACATGTGCTGAAATAAAGAAATAAAGATATTTGAAAAATCCCAACGTGTCCGGAGTTTGCTTTTGACTCAAAATGGCCTATACATGGTCCGAAAAATGATGCCCAGTACATAGCATTGCAAAAATAAGATCAAACTGAAACTTTTTCATTCTTCCGGTTTTGCTCTACGAGCTACGGTTCCGGAGATAATCTAAATAGAAGTTGAAAAATCGCTCCATCAACGAACGATCGAAATATGTACCTAAGTACATACCTACAATGTGTCATGATTCCCTAACATTGTGGCGGAAATTGAATAATTTATATCTCGAGAACGGTAAGAGATAAAAATTTGAAAAAAATACCACGGGGTTAATAATGGCTTAAAGAATCTGAACATAAATGGTCAGGAAAAAGGGACCATATATGGGCGATTCCTTGGCAAATATAGAGGCCAGGGGCGAGCTGATTGTGAGTCGTAGAATATTATTATTGACGAGGAATCGGCAATGGTATGTGTTCGGAACGCAGCGGTGAACGCGACCCCAGTGCAACCGAGACAGCCGTTGCAGGCGCCGGGAAAATCGATCTGTCTGACAGTCCAGCAGCAGCAGCAGCAGCAGCCAGTTCACCGCGTATATACCTATATACGTATACGTATATATCTATATAGTAAGCCGGCTATCCCTGCACTGCAGCAGTAATCCCCCAACACCCCTTTCCTTTTCCTTTTCCACTCTCTTTCTCTCTTACTCTATTTGCTCCGACAGATATATAATCTCTTCGACCATAAACCCTCGGCGATTGATTATATTTGACCCTTTCCTACCGCTTAATCGCGATTTGACCAAACTACGTATTTCCACACGCAAACTTTTCCGGAATTTGAGGAATTTTTCATTTTTATCTACATCGTGATCATTTTCAGGAAAATAAAATTCTGGATTCCTCAATTCCGCTAGTTTTTGTTGTTCCTCTATTATCGAATTTGGAGATAAGAGAAGACGATATACATGTATGACAAACGCGTGCATTTGCACATTTTTCTTATACCCGCATATACATATATGAAATAAATAGTACAACGACCGCCACGTAATGCCTTCCTACATACATAACTACAAGATATGTAGACCTAGCCTCGTGCATAATGAACATTCAACCGGACGCGAATATAGAGGCGATACAAGCCATATGATTCACAAAATTCAATATTCTTGATTTTTCCAGTGTTCGACTAAACTTGGAAGATTTTATGTATACAGACTAATAATAATACATTAAACAATTTAGAGACAATTGTATGGTATTGTTTAATTCCGAAGCTGAAGATGAAAAACAGAAATTGTGGCTTTGAATTTGTTAATTTATATATCACCGGCAATTTAAGTTCAAACGTAAAAATAAAAAATTCCTCCCATCAAATATATTTTCCTAAAAAACTAGAAAATAAAATAACGAAAAAAATCTTGAAAGATCCGGCAAATCTTAATTATGGAAAGACGCGTGCCTGTGCACCATGCAGGATGTCAAAAGAAGCCATATGCTCAGAGGAGCGCCTACTACGTGCGGTACCCGAATATCCGGTTGGCGTTGGTTTTCCGTAAAACCCGGAAGCTCGCTACACCGATACACCGATACAAAAAAGAAAAGAAAAAAGATAAAAAAAACCCTGACCGAGTGAGTGTGCGTATAATAAGTTGCAGTAATCAGTCGTCGTCAGGGCAAGCGCTGAGCAAGTACGGAACTGCAGCCGGTTATTCCTATATGTATGTACGTACGATACTCATGTATACATATAAGTACAACGCAAGCAATACGTAATAAATCTATTTGATATTCCCGGCACATCGGATCTCTTTCCGCGCATTACGAATCATCATTCGAATTGGCTCCGTGGGGAGAAACATACACATTAGACCTGTCCTTAAGAAGGGCAAAATCAAATTTTAATGGTCTTACCCCCCAAATCGGTTCGAAATAATTAAAAAACAATGTCAGAATTTTTTGGATTTTTTTCATCAATATTTACCCACCCCTATAAAGCCTTACTTTTTCCCATAAGAAAGGCATTGAGTTTTCGTGGTTTTTAGCATTTTTTTTACGGTCGCCCTAATTATCAGCCAAAAAATCCTAAATTCTAGGGAAATGTTACCAGTGATGTTACCTTTCTGTCGTATTTTTTTGAATCCGATAGAAGCATTTTTGGGCTAGATCCATCACATCTTTATTCTCTATATGTTGCCAAAAAAGTGGAAAAAACACGAAAAAATCGAAATAATTATAGACGAATAAGATAGAACTTCTAGTTGAGAAATATCTAGTTTAGTTCATGAATATTATTTATGTAAACTGGAAGATCTATTCTATTCGTCCATAATACGAGTAATAATAAAATTTGTGAAGCTCATCCGATTTCAACTTCTACATCGCGTGACTGATAGCAGACGGTTGTAAACGCCAAAAAAATTTTTTGATTTTCCAGTGGCAAAATCTTTTTCATGCAATATAAAACCCTTTGAGCATATTCGCAAAAATTTTTTTTTTTTTTGCGCTCACGACCTACTTTTAGTCACGCAATATTTAGAACAGAAGGATACTTTTCGACTTTTCTTTCCATTTTCAGCGATTTCCGAGAATTCATCATCTTCGGCGAAGAATTTCCAATCTTTTTCAACCTCTTTTACTTAATTTCTCCTACTTTTAACTCTCGAAATGACGTTTTCCAATTTTTTTCGTGTTTTTTCCACGTTTTTCGCAATATACAGAGCATAAAAATGTGATGGATCTAGCCCAAAAATGCTTCTATCGGATTCAAAAAAATACGACAAAAAGGTAACATCACTGTCAACATTTCGCGTGACTAAAAGCAAAAGGGCCTAAGCGCCAAAAAAAAAATTTTTTTGCGAGTATGCCCAAAAGTTCTTACGTTGCATGGAAAAGATTTTGGCACTAAAAAATCGAAATATTTTTTTTTTTTGCGCCTAGGCCCTTTTGCTTTTAGTCACGCGATTTGTAATTAGGGCCACGGTAAAAAAAATGCTGAAAACCACGAAAACTCAATGCTTTTCTTATGGGAAAAAGTAAGGCTTTATAGGGGTGGGTAAATATTGATGGAAAAAATCCAAAAAATTCTGACATGGTTTTTGAATTATTTCGAACTGATTTGGGGGGTAAGACCATTAAAATTCGATTTTGCCCTTCTTAAGGACAGGTCTAATACACATATACATCGTATTACATATTTATAGATAATGTATGTATATGAGAGGGTAAATGTTTTCTCACCATTTCCAGAATTGTGTATTGCCTTGATGGCCTTTTTCAATTTGGTCAATCCGTCCCTGTCGAAGTCCAGCGTCTGTAACAAGAACGATAATTGATATAATATTTGAAACAAAAAGAGAGAGAAACACACGCGTAAATAAAATGTGTGAATAAATTGTCAATTATTCCCCTCCACACCTTTTTATCACTCGTATATTTAGTACCTATAATATATCTTTCTCTCTCTGTCTTGCCCCAGTCCCCTCGTTGGGCGCCAATTTGTGACGGGGTTGATTATGGATCGGTAAGTGGTATACGAATGTGCTATTTATTATGTATTACTTATCCTTACACGCAATTATGAATGTAAACATAGGTACGGAACAATAGCTTGCCGCTTGACTGATGTGAAGAAATTTCGGCGTTCATCGTGTGAGAGAAAGTGAGATGAAGAAGGAGGAGTAGGACGAGATAAGTACATAGGCAGTTATAACAGGCATGTATGTATATGTATATCTATGTACAGGGAAGAGAGTCTGTTTATCCCAAGGTCGCTGCTGCAATGCAACAGCCAACGGCAGCGGTATAGCAAGAAAGAAAACCAAAACCGGTATTCCCTCGTCGTACATATACATATAATCCATGTTTAGTTATATTATATATGTATATTCAAGAGAGTAGGTATATAAACACGTGTGCATGCCGTATGAGTGCAGATACATGATGTGCATCGTTCGGAGATTCCCGAAATACACACACACACACACACACGCTGCACCCATGAAAAGAATAAGAATAAGAATAAGAATAAGAATACGAATAAGAAGAAGAAGAAGAAGAAGAAGAACCGGTAAAGGACGTAGGTCAGGGCCTTCGCGGTCAGTCCGTCGGAATTAGGTATGTATGTATGTTATACATAATTCGACTCTGACGCCTTGTATACATACACGCCTCATAACAATAACAACAACAATGGCAATCATTTTCGAAGAATGCTTGCAAGTGTTATGCATCATGCTGTACGGAAGCAGAAGAAGAAAGAAGAAAAAAAGAAGCGAATTTATGTATGTATATCGATTCGTCGTTCCCCGACCTTGCGTAACTCGTTGTATATATACGTATTATATACTATATGATACGTGGGTATGTATATTTATAGCGATAACTCAACTGCAGCAGGTAGGTAGGTAGGTATAGGTACAGATAATGTCGTAACGTAACGGTCGATCGGAGCTAAAGATAATATCATATATGTATGTATATACCGCCTATACATACACATATCACACGTAAACGTACCACACGTATATCTACAAAATAAGAATAAGAATAGGAAGAAAAATGAAAACGGTCAAATTATTAATAAATAGAAAAAAAACCCAAACGATATAACGTTGCATGCGAAACACTATTGTTTATAATAGCCAAACAGTACACGGAGATACATAATGAAAAATACACGCGAGCGATCACGTTTCCTCGCGTTCTCTCTTCATCTTCATCTCTCTCTCCCTCTCTCTGGTTATATTGAAGTAGGATCGTTGGAAGGACGTGTGGAGAACGGAAGTGGGAAGAACGTGACAGCAGCAGCTGATTGTCAGCGGAGCTAGCGAGGAAGGAAGGGGGAGTCGGGAGAGGAAGAAGAGAGTTCTCTGTCCGACTACGACTCGATATCTCTTATCATCTCGAAACAAACACGCAGCAGAGAGCCAAACATATACGTATACATTAATGGAATAGACGCGAAGCGGAGGACCACTACTATATATATATATTATATACTATATAGATATTTTTTTCTATCCCGCAGCGGCCACGTCCGCCATCTAATTATAACACTCTGACTGATGCACACACACACGACTATTGTAACTCAAGCTCCGATTATAACAATAACGATAACAATAATAAACAACGAGACGTATTTCTATTTTTTTATTTCCCTTCTTCTCGCATATAGGAAACCGCTCGGCGAACACGAGACATGCGTCCCGATAATTCCCAATCGATTTATCAATCAAACACGGTATTGTATACAAAAGCGATCAAGAGTCTTTCATTATACCCCTCATTATCACATCCCCAATCTTGTACGTATTTATTCTTCTCCGCAAACAGTTAGAGAAAGGAGAGAAAAAAAGGCTGTAGAATTTAAAGACAAAAAGAGTTAAACATTGGTCGTTCGAGTGTATAACCGAGAATGACGTTACGTTTCGTCTGTCCAGAGAGAGATATAGAAAAGTCCAGAGAACGAAAGAGAGGAAAAGTAGAGCAGAGCAAAGAGGGTGATAGCGCCTCTAGCTCCAGCGATAACCGCGTCAACAATGAATTTACTAAATGTGCCGATGGCAAAATGAAAATTAGAAAGAATATCAACCCGAGAGAAAAAGTTTATACCCTATATCGAGATGGGAGTATCCCGCCGCTATGTACGGTCATTTTATTCGTCGTTCTCGATATATTGCTACGCATTTCGCACATCTCTCTCACTCTTTTTCTGCGTCTCTCTCGGCGCGTGAAGTGATAAACATACCTAGATATATGTATATATATATATGTACGTACAGACACGGAGAGATAGACGAGGAATCGGTGCTCGATGGGGGACCGAAAAAAAAAAAAAAAAAAAAAAAAAAAAATACTACGACGATAGGTATGCACGATGATTCACCTCGCGGTCGAAATACTTATCGTTCCATCTTTTCGAACCCGACTATCTCTATTACAAAAAAAAAAAGCACAATAACAATAACATTTAGTAGAATAATATCAGCGAAGATCGATTCATCAATTCAGTTCCCTCCTCTCTAATCTCTGTACCTCTACTAATACGCATAGTACTAAGTATCTATAGACTGAGAAAGAAAATAACAACAACGGAATTTTTGTACCGTCGAAATGGTACGTACGTACAATACATACATCGGATTTGCGCAATGCTCGCGTGCAGTGTTTACCTCGGCAAATAGAGTGAGAAAGTGAGAAAGTAATCGTGATACGCGAATTTCTCCTATCTCGGACGATGAAGAATAGAAGAGAGAGAAAAAAAAAAAACACGCTAGAAGAGAAGAGAGATTGAAGAAATATATACGGGGGGAGGGAAAAGGGCGTTAGGAGAAGAATATTCGATAATAGTCGGGAGAGTAATATACATAGGATGATAAAAGATGAAGCTGAAACTAGCAGCCAGAGTTGGCAGCCAAACGAGTTAATCGTCTTCCGAATAGGATAATGCAGTACAGATTTATGAATTTTTTGGTCAAATTCATCCGTTTTTTTATTAAACATAGCGAAATTCAGATTTTTTCAATTTTACTGCTCCATTTTTATCAACTTAATTCGTTGGGCTGCTAGTTCTGGCTGCTAGCTTCAGCTTCATTGATAAAAGGAGGATGATGATCGACGTACCTCTTCCAAAGCGGTTATAGTCTGCCTGCACTGAGGCATACGAGATACGAAAGTTGACGTTGTCGGCGAATTGTAATCCTCCCTTGTCTCCTCGACGAATTCGCCAACCGCTATTAGCCCCGGCATGATGATTGACAGACAATACAACGCTGGCTTTTAGACTCGTTCGAGATCGATCCTTCCGATCTACCCGTGTCCTTTCCTCTTGCTAATTATCTCCTCCCGACGATGAATTTACACCCCCGTCTTACTTCACCAAAACACACACGCACGAATAAAAAAAAAAATAAAAAATAAAAACAAGAAGAAAAAAAAAGAACACTGGATAGACAGAGAGGAGAAGAAATCTCTCTGTTTAACACTCACTGAAATTCACTGACACGGGTAAAACTCGGTCGTGAAGCTATACTGTAAGAGAATCCAACGGACAGAAAACTATAACACTTTTCAACGGTAGAACGAGTATTTCTTTATAATATCACAGGGATGATGATGATGATAGGTCGTGTAAGGTAACGAACGCGGTAGCGTTCTTGACGAACCCCGGGTCTTCTCATCTTGTCGTTAATCCTTTATTGTTATCCCCGTTATCCTAGCCTCGGCGACATAATCGTCGCGGTCCTACCTCGAACTCGAGACACTGACTAGATAGCGCGGGGGAGGCTCCTTTCTTTCTTTCTCTTTCTCTCTCGCTCTCTCTCTCTCTGTCCGAGTTGCCTTCTGCTCTAGCGCGGATGACGAGCAGCAGAGGAATTAATGTCCGATGGGTATAGCTTCATGTACATTGTTTTTTTTTTTTCTAAGAAAAGAAAAACTAAGCAGAGACTCGTAACCCGGTGCCCGATGGGCTGGACGCGGTCGGGAGCGGCGACTGCGGTGATGTTCGGTCGGTACGCGTAGTCACGTCGCGGTTTGTTTTCCTCTTGTTTTCGTCGACCTACTGCCGCCTCCTGAGTCCGGTACCGCCGCCATTACCGCCGCCTCGATTTTACCCAGAGCACTTTGCGAGCTTTCGCAACATCCGCGCCCCACTCCCGCCGATCGCGCAGCAACGATATTTCGAGAGTCCGACGTCTATCGCCATCTCGCGGCGATCCCGAGAGTCACTTGGTTACCGACTGATACTTCGGACCGAATCAAGGCCGATCCACATAAAACTTGACAAGCGATACGCGATAAGACCAAAACGAATGTATATGCCGCAGCTCGATGTGCATTGGCATTTGATCACGTCGTAGGTCGGGGATGCTGTGTGGTGACGTCACAAGTGGCGGGTTTTTCGAATCAACTTATTGGATAATTGACTGTTTAACAAGTTTGACAAGCACGATCTTGAAGATGTGATTTCAAACACTCCGAAAGCCTTTTTTTTTTTTTTTAATTTCCCAGTTATAGAGCAGTTTGAAAAAAATACTCGTTCTCGAGATCAGAAGACAAGATTATCGAATTACGAAAAGATTGTGAATCGTTTTCCCGACCGATTCCCACACCACGACAAAACGTCGTCCCCAATCCCCATAGATCAGTTAGGGTCAGCGGAATTGGATAAACGGCCGAGCGAAGAGTCCGAACCGTCGCGGTCGGGTCGCGTTGCTCGCCCCTGCATGAGGAACGACTTGAAGAAACCGTCGTGGATATCGCGGAGATGAGCGGAGGGATGCAAAGCGATGGGGGTGGAGGGAGGGTGGGTGGATGAGGGAAGAGAGAAGAGGGATTTTGTCCCTCGCCCTCCGGCTCTCCCGGTTGATATCGGCTCGGCCCGGCTATCGCCGACCGTACACACAGTGTATTATGGGTATACCCGACCGACAGGGTCAGATCGCTCCGGGACTCGGTAACGTCAACATCGTCCGATGTGATCCAAAGTACACATATCACGATATCCTAACAATAATCTAACATACATAATAATACACACGCCGATGCAAATGTCTGGCGATCGAAAAAAAACACAATAGAAGATAAGCTCGCGGACACTTGACACATCTTCCTCACAGAACAGGATATATCAAATTCAAAATTACATATCTATGTATACAAATATATGTCATTGGAATTGATTTTATACACGGTGATTTGATCTGCAGGCAAAACAGAGAAATTTAATTTTAATCGTGTTTGGTCTGCAATTTTGTGGCAAAATATTAAAAAACCAAGCAATAAAAAACAGAGATCGTTGAATTATACCTCATCACGTGGATACGTATCATGCGTAAAAACGTATGCCTGTTATATAGTGGGTTGGATACTTTACTCGGTGTATGTTTTACGCGTTTGTATAACGAGGTGTGAAAATTCGTTCGAATTTGTTTTCGAAATTGATTAATACTTTGGTCGCGAACTGGCCGCTTGCGAATATTCTTCTTAATCTCATCATAATCATCATCGAGACGTGTCCAATATAGGCAGGAGGATATAAGAATAAACTGCAACGGAGTAAACAGTTAAAGAAGAAGAAAAACGGCTGTAAAGATACAACGGGAGTGAAAAACACGTGCGGTGATTTCCTTATCCGGAATCGTCGGAAGAAAATAATCAAAAATATAAATCGCAAGATCGGAAAAAAGCCCGAGTTTCATACGTATTTGGGAATGATGACTCGGTCCCCTGTCTGGGCGGCTTTATTGCTGTTAATATCATCCGCAAACTGTTTCTCCGGGTACAAAACCGAAGCCTTTTCAACGGCAAACGAAACCTACTGCCCGGACCTAAACCCGCAAGTCGATCTCGACCTGGAACAGGTAAATAACACCTCGTCAGATTTTATTCTTTTTTTCTTATTCTATTCTTATCAAGAAGAGAGAGACTCACAAACATGTATGTTAATTGTTTGTCAGCCGTGGCTCCAAAAAGTAAAATTTTCCTACTCCAGGAAAAAGGATACCAAAACTTCGCCAATTGTAAAAGATCGGGGACAAGAAGTTGAGTGAAAATTATCAGAGAGTTTAGAGATTATGATCCTTTGATCGATTCGAATGTTTTTCATTATTTTTTTTTCACGTTTTTGTACAGCGCGGAGAGAACTGCGGAAAACTCTAGCGCACGATCACCGCGATAAACTCTGTCACTGTATGACGTGGAACCGTTCGAACTTTGAACGAGTTTTCTTTTCGCTTGATATATTTTTCCCGGTTATTTATTTATTTTTATCAATGCTTGAATGAATGCTGTACACATACATATGGGGTATTCCAAAAAATTTTGAACGGTCATTTACCCCTACCCCCATCGATTTTCGAATGAATTTTTCTCGTGGTAACCCTAGACCCAAGAATCATTGCTGAATTATTTCAGAATTTTTCGATTTTTTTCTCAGAAGTTACGATTTTTTGAAAATCGCGACTCTCGGCAACAGCCCGTTTTTCATTAAGTTCTAGTCGGCAACCAAGTTATCCTACGAAAAAATGACCAATACAAAAATGGCCAGTTTTTTGACGGATTTTGAAATGAAAATATTTTCAGATTTCTCCAGATACCGGAAGTGGCCAAATTCGGAGAAAAAAACTCAATCATGGCGCCAGTTTTGAAATGTGAATTTTCGTGAGATTAAAATGGCCATATCTCCTGAACCCGTGCTCCGCCCAACTTCGACAGGGTCTTGAAAATTCCGTCTTTCAATGTAGAATTTTTGGTATAAATTTCAAAAAAATCGATTACAGCGACTTTTTGCAATTCACGATTTTGAGTTTTTTTCTTCGAATTTGGCCACTTCCGGTATCTGGAGAAATCTGAAAATATTTTCATTTCAAAGTCCGTCAAAAAACTGGCCATTTTTGTATTGGTCATTTTTTCGTAGGATAACTTGGTTGCCGACTAGAATTTAATGAAAAACCGAGAGTCGCGATTTTCAAAAAATCGTAACTTCTGAGAAAAAAATCGAAAAATTCTGAAATAATTCAGCAATGATTCTTGGGTCTAGGGTTACCACAAGAAAAATTCATTCGAAAATCGATGGGGGTAGGGGCAAATGACCGTTCAAAATTTTTTGGAATACCCCATATACATACTAGTCTGTAGTATGTGTATAGGTACTATAGAGATTGATATTAGTCACTACACACGTTAATGAGATAACTACGTGTATGTCTAACGAGCGTAAGTGCATATGAGGCACATGTAAATACACATACCTAGATATGGTAATATAGTGTGGCACTTGAACCGCAAGCAGGAACAATTTATTGACGTTCTAAAACGTAGACGAACCTGTACATACATCTGCTTACGAATGTGTAGGAGAATTCATATACACACGGTCCATCTCATTCATATGCTCGATGTTAATTCGCATCTTCAGCCTCATCTCATATACGCGCATCCCGACGGACTCCGTATATGTCACAGACGACGTCGGCCACGGGACCGGTATAATCAATCCTGGGAATAATAATAATAAAAAGAAGAAAGAATAATCCGACAAAGAGAGATAGTCCCGGTATAAGGAGGTAACAGCAATTTAGGCGACATAAGACGTAAGGAATAGGACGTAAGACGTAACAGATATACAGCTCCGGATCTGACCAACTGAACGAGTGACTAATTGCTTAATTTATGCTGGTAAATACCGCGTGGGACGTGGGGAGAATAATAGAAAAAAATGAATTGATGTAGAAAAACGGAAAAAGTACATTACGCAAAATTGGGGTTATATTAGGTATACCATAATATGAAATTTAAACGGTCGCGTCTACAGCAGTTTGGTACGTGCCTATAGGCATGCCGCACGACGAATCTAGCTACTGGCATAGATATAGATGTCAGGTGCGCGTTTTGCCTATGCCTATGTATGTACTCACTTCATTTATTCCGCCCACACGTCTGAGGTGCGATAATATTATATTCGAGCGATTTAACGCCCGCGTTGTATGTCAGCCCGCGGAGGGCGACTTCCCCCTCGTGGATCATGTTTATTATCTATTTTATACCAATTATCCAGGAATCTTTTATTGTTAACGAATATTGACAATCTTTTCACAGGTTTAGAATATTTCCTCATGTCTTTTGGCACCACGTATACGTAGGAAAGATTGATTATCTTCTTTCAGATAGCCAAAAAATGGTTCGTCGTTGAGATAATCAAGCACAAAGTTGACCCGGTTCATCCGACTACGAGTCTTCACGTTGTGCTCGAGACATGTCCCGTGGTTGAAATTCGATTCACGAGTCGATCCAGCCTCAGACTACTCTGGACCGAAAAGGCGGGTAACTTGGAGTACTCGTTTGTCGTTGACGACATTCACAGGGCTCCCGGATTCTGGATATCCAGGGACTTGCAGAACGGTACATGATTAATCGATATATACGGATTTTCATTTGTCTGGTTACGAAACTAGCAATGTTTTCTGGAATTCGTCAGAAAACTGACCATGTTCTGAGAAATTACTTTCAAATTTGGCCATGTTCCGAGGAATTTTAGAATCAAAGAAAAGAAATGGCCATGTTTTCTAAATTCCTTACAAATTCCTTTCATTCAGAATGTTTTCAGCCATGTTTTCGGAAATTGAAGAAAACAAGTCATGTTTCCATAGGAATTTTTCTCAAAACTGGCCATGTTCTCAAGAATTTGCTTCAAAACTGGCCATGTTCGGAGGAATTTTACTTTGAACTGGCCATGTTCGCAAGAGTTTGTTGAAAACATTGTCAACTTTCACGATAATCTCTTTGAAAACCAACCATGTTTCTATAAGTTTGAATTTCAAAATCGGTCATGTTTGGATTAGTCGACTATTTCAAGTTCTGTTACCGCAGGCACGCTGCTCTCGAGAAAGTACATCCAGTTCGCGGGTACGGTGCAAGTTATGAAGGCAGTAGCGACCCACATGGTCTTGACATTCTGTTCAAAAACACCGGACAACATGATATACTCGATGCTGTTATCCCGCGAGCTTGATTTGCCTGAAAATGACAGTATCGGGGTGAGAAACCTGCTCTCGAGACGGGGTCTGACGATAGCCAGTGTACAGGAAACATGCCGAAACTCTGGACCAAGAATCATCGAGCAAAGTTGCTCAGGACGATTGATCATGATCGGCCTCGCCCTCGCCACCCTTATTTTCGCCCAATGTTCAACGACGACTACGGCGACGACTCGCGCCCTCGGGATTTGAAATCGAACATTATCGGTTTCTAATGTACATAAATACATACATACACGCATACATACATACGAGTATATAGCGAATGAAAAGAGATTATTTATGAAGATATTATCAACCTCGAGATTATTATCATTATTATTATTATTATTATCATCATGATATATAGTTTATTCGTCAAAGTGTTCTATATAGGTATAGGCATATAGGTAAATGTCACATTTGCCATATATTCATGTATATATGTGTTTGAAAATATTCACTGCAGGCACATGTATACGATCCGAGACAATAGTAGTTACATAACTTGTTAAAATATTTATTATGGTGTTTTAATTCGAGTTAGATCCCATTCGCAGTGAGGTTCTTTATTAATATAATATATACGTCGTTCAGCGAATCGCTAATTTGCGGTGTGTGCTTATTATACGTGTAACCGTTTTCAATGATACATATGGGAATACCAAAAATCTCGTCGTCCCGTTTATATACTGCGGGTGGGAATGTTACATACTCATATACATAGATAGATTATATTTACAGCATGTTATGTATTTAATATTAATGTATAAATGGTATATATACATATATATATATATATATATATATATATACCTATATATATATTAGGAAAAGAGAGAGAACTGTTGATCGTTATATACATATATTATTGATCGATGTTAGAGTCTATGTATACACATTATAGATATATCGCACAGCTCGATATGTATAATATAATAAATGTGATTCTACAACACATCACGGGAGATTATTAATTCTGCATACAAGACATGCAGACGCAGCTTTGAACAATATTATTACACGTATTAAGCCATTCCAGAGCCTGGTATGACGTGTACTCCTATTAGCGAATGCCTCTTAGTGTGCTTCAAGTTGCAGATAACCGACTATACGTGTAGATATATCGTATGTATGAACATATAGGTATGTATAATACACATGGATATGTGTAGAATAAGGAGCAGAGGCTACAGAGGACTGTCGTTGTCGCATGAACGGGCGGGAAGGAAGAAGTGAGGGTTCAGTATAATAATTAAGGTTAATTCCGCAATTAACCCCTCTCTCATACTCCCTGGGGATTCTCCCGGTTTGAACACGATAAACCAACTCTTTCTCTATCTGTTTATCTATATCGCGCTATTATGTCCTTCTCTCGTTGAGGGAATAATCCCCTTTAGACTAGAAAAAAAAACCAACTTTACAGCCTTCATCCAACTTTAAGCAAAAACCAGCGATGTGAAAAAACAGCCCCCGTGTAACAGGTTCATAATTATTACAAACGAATCCCGAAAACAGAATCGGAATTACCGACTTTTTTCTTCTTTTTTTTCTTCAAAATTGGCCATGTTCGAAGAGATTCACTCCTAAACCAGTCATGTTTCGACTATTCATCTTTCTGAAAATCTGCCATGTCCACAAGAAGTTCTTTCTAAATCAGTCATGTGTGAATATATTGTTCCCCAAAATCATGTTCTCAAGAATTTCTTTTCGAAATCAGCCATGTTCAACGGCATCCACGCCTAAACCAGACATGTTCCGACGATATCTTTTCCCAAAAATCGTCCGTGTTCCCAGGAATTTCTTTCGAAATCAGTCGTATCTGAAGAATGTCATAAAGATCGGCCATGTTCGATCGATTCGACTGATCTCTTCGGGGGAGGGCGGACGAGAGCACAGAGTGACTGTGCGGGCAGGCGAGTACGCACGTAAGTAAGTAAGTGAGTAAATAAGTAAGTAAGTAAGTACATGTAGATTTGAGTGGGAGTACCCCGGGATGACGGTTCGTTAATTCGGCATATAAACGGTGTAATCACGAATTAAAACCATCTTCCTGAGGACCGCGAAGATCGTCGACGTCGTCGGGCGTGATTCGGGGGATAGCTGATCATCGGGGACTATGCATCAGTACCAACAATAATCTTCGTGGTGAATTTTTCAATCCCTCCTCGACATCCGGTCCCAACCTCGACTTGATACCGACTCTCTAATTCCGAACAACACGAGCGTCCGGCTGCTCTTTGGAACGAATTCGTCATAGGCAGTCTCCGTATCGTCAGCTTCTGACGTAACGACGTCACACGCACATGCAAACTGACCGACGAGGCGTGGCGGATTCGTGGCACACACACGTTTAACATAAGCCAAACGATTTCGACCCCGTGGCGCAAACAATGTGCTCACGGCTCGACGGAGCCCACGGACCTTTGCTTCAGTTCTTCACCCCATATGCGGGGATTACCCTGATGTCCTCCGAACTCCACCCCGTCGATTATACACGTGACTTTTTGGCGGGTCTATCTTTATCTTTCGCTACCACGCACAGAGCCCGTGATCGATCATCGATCCTTCGGACAATCACTATATCCAATAATCCAAATACGTTTTACATCCGTAAACATGATACATATATATTTAAATAAATTTACATACACACTGACAATGAAACACAGATCGTTCGCGAGATATGTCGTGAAAACACAAAGTCCCGGCTTTTACGTTTTAGTCGTGAGGGTGTAGGACGCGTGAGATATTTCAATTGATGAAATGAAAGAGAGTCATAGTCTTCTGTAGTTGTCACGCTGTTGACCACGATGACCAGAAACTATAGTTGAATAGAGAAAAGGTACGACGGACGCTAGCGCTAGGCATAGGCCAACAATCGGCCTGTACCACACCCAGGCAAAGCCAATTACCAGTAAACTGATCGACATGGATACGGACATGTTCACTGACTCTATGGCTATGACTCCGCAAAGGAATGTCGAGTTCAGTACAACGGTGCGGATTATATTAGCCAGACAGGTCGCCGCCAGGAACAACACCAGCCAGCCGAGTCCCCTGGAAAAATAAAAGATATTCATTCGAGAATGAAGAACCTCCTAGTTTTATGATTCGACTCTTATAATCTGGTCAAAAAAACCTTATCGCCCAAGTCCGCCAATAGTTGTGCACGTGTTCCATATGGAACATTTGATCTACCGATATCTTGTCTCTTCTTTGCAGAAGGATTTCTTCTCCGTGAGTCGTTGTGTAGGGAACAATTGTTCCGTCAACCTGCATTCCAACCACCGAGTAAACATCCTCTCCTTTGCCAGCGTAGGAGAACTGGATTCTAATGTCACCTATCTGTTCAGATATATAAAATATAAAACAGTGAGTCAGCCAATTCGATGTAAAGCTAATTCAAACAGACCTGGGGATTCCATAAGTCGGCGCTGTGATAGTAGAGACCGGAATGAAGCTTGATATCCCTTTGCTCAGGCCTCTCGTCGCTTGTAACTTCGACAAAGTCGTTAAATCTCTTTTTCAATTCGTCGCCCAATGTCAAAGCACCGATTTGTACCTCGTTAGCAATTTGTACTTGACTCTTGACGAGCATGACTTTTGGATTGTGGTGCCCGGTCCTGATGTAGAACTGGTCAGAATCCACGAGCTTGTCTTTCCACTCGGTTGTGTAGTAGTAGTGCTTCTCGTCGTCGGTAACTCCCCCAAAACTGAGGATAATGACAATTACAAGAGGATTAAGAAAGCCAATAATCATAGTGAATAATAAAATAAGAAATTCATGCAACTTTACCTTACCTACGTTCCTCTTCGATTTCTATCCACTGATACATCTGCACCCTTCTCTTGAGCTTAACGCTGGCCATGACAACTCCATAGTCAGGTTCTGTAAGCGGTTCCAGAATTTTCAGGGGACCCGAGAAGTGAACGAGCCTTCCCTGGTGTTCTGGCATCACGTGTTTAACGCTAGCCAGGGATACTACGTTGTGCAATGCTTCGTCTAAGGAGTGAGCAGTCCTGACAGCTCTACCCTGTTGAAAAACATAATCGAACGATCACTAGGCGACATACAAGAGTCACTTTGGGAGTATACCTCGTTCCAGAACAGCAGGCACATTCCAGCGGCGAATAATATGGACCCGATGATGGCTGTGAGCCAAGATTCCTTGAACTGTTCGGCGACGGTCATGGGGGTATGGACAGGTCCTATTTGTCTGGTACCTGGAGACCTTTCTCTAGGTAAATGGTCTCCGTCTCCCCTGCGTGGCTGCCCATTCTGCTGAAAATGTTATGAGTAATTATAGACAGGCTCAAGTAGAGGAATGTTAGTCTCCTTACATTTGTACGGTACATCCCTAGGCTGGTGGAATAACGTAGTAGAGTTTATCGAGGCATGACGTTATCGCTCTAGAAGTATCCAGGCTGAGAATATCGGCGATGATTTTCTCTGGCATTTCAAAATAGCACTAGATCAGGGATGATTGATTCATCCAACCATTTTTGAAGCTGAATTAATCCCAGCCCACCAGCGCCATCCAGTGGAGCCTGAAGCAGGCCAGCCTTGGCTCCTTACCTACCGTAGCTGCAGCACACTGTAACACCGCGGTAGAAAGTCTTTCCAAATTACCGACCAAACAAACCCATTGTATACAAATAGTCACAGCTAGTGCCTGTAAGGACAGCTAAGTGCATATGCAAGAGAAGAAATAACAGAAGCGATGAACAGCAATATGCTTATTCGATCACTTCGAGACACCGTCCAGTCTGGTGTATTAGGAATGGATATCTTCAAAGCCTGTGCATAGCGTCAGACCTTCGGTAGACCCTAGAGTCCTGGTTAGTGATGGCAAGTATCCCGAGATTAGTTTTTCCTCACCAACAATCTCTTAGTAATAATAGCAAATACTAACAATCCTGACAACGCCTTTGGTTCTTTACTATTTTTTCAAAACCAACTGTGCTCACGTCGAATTCATTACCATTTCAGCCACCCTCGGTCTGTCGAGGTTGCACCAATCGATTGTCAACGAGTAGCTCAGGAGTCGACATATTCAGCAGAGACACCAGTTTGAGGAAAGAACAGAACGACTTCAGGACAGGGATCGAGTTGATCACCGGAGTGGCGGTAAATAATAATTGAAGTTGCTAATTGGGCAAGAACTGTGAACGATAAATGGAAAACAATAACTATCCACAGGTTTCTGATACCGACGGTCTGCCAGGGAGGCTGTGTGTCGAGTGCAAAAATAAGCTGGAGGAGTTTCTAGCCTTCAGAACTCAGCTGCTTACTTCTCTGAAACTATTCCACAGCGCTGGTTGGGTTTCTTCTAAATCTGACAAGAATTTGGAAGCCATAATCTCCTCGCCGCCTCTGAGTAGTACGGCAAGAAACAATTCTAACGACATTCCAGCACCTGATTTAGAAATTAAAAAAGAAGATGAGAAGAATGAGGATGGGTCGCTGATCCCCTTTGGATATAATCAGACCAATTGTTCCAACGGATTGAATGGGATAAATGTTATCGAGGAGGATGAATCAGAGTCTGATATAGACGTCTGTTCAGGAGAGGACGACGGAGTTCTTGAGCTCGATGTGCAGAGCAGAAAGGATGAGATATATGAAATTGAGAGTTCCGGTGAATCGGATATTCAAGTCTGCGACTACTAGCGTTCTGGAGGGTCGACGAATTTAGTGAATAAGAATATTGAACTGGATTGTATAATTAATTCGCAGTCTCGTTGCCCCTGAATAACATAAAATATATATAAATGTGTGTCTCGACTTCACAACCTGTGTGTGTGCGTGTGTGTGTGAGCCGTTTTTACGTAACTCATTCTCTTATCTCTTCAATATTCATTGTACGACTGTTTGCCAGAGTGCTTGGATGCGTCAGCAGAACGAAAAAAAATCTAACAAATAACAAAACGGATTGATAAGAGCGAGTCTTGTTGGGCGCGACCGTATTTCCCGAATTAGTATATTCTTCGACAAAGCGGAGACCAGCTCGGGGATCTTCATCGCGATGCTACGCTCGCCTTATAATCAACTCATCAGAACGTGAGCATTGAATATCGAAGAGCAAAAAAACCACTCCATGCGAGAGAAGACATAATATATTCTGTCCACAGCCCGCGGCGTATAACGTCGTGGATATTCGAGCGGGGATTTTCGTTATCGCAATCTCGTGATGAGAAGAGGCTCGGTAAGGTATGATCGACCGTTTTACTAACAGATAAGATTACCCACGAGCTAAAAATCCTTTCCGTACACGTAGATCCTTATCGCTAACAGAGGCGAGATCGCGTGCCGTATAGTGAGAACCGCAAAGAAACTTGGCGTCGAAACAGTAGCGGTTTACAGCGATGCTGACCGCGACTCTATGCACGTTAATCTTGCCGATGAAGCTTACAACATCGGACCAGCCGCCTCGACTCTAAGCTACTTGAGACAAGACGTTATCATCGACGTCGCAAAGAGGTCAAGATCTCAAGCCATTCATCCCGGCTATGGATTCCTGTCGGAGAACACAGAATTCGCCGAACTCTGCGGCAAGGAAGGCATCGTCTTCATCGGCCCACCGGCAACCGCGATCAGGGACATGGGCATCAAGAGCACTTCCAAGGCCATTATGGCCGCGGCTGGTGTTCCCGTCATTCAAGGTCAATGTCAAGATGAACCCACCATGGATTTCTCATCATCACCATTACCTCGCAATTATTGAATGTCCAGGATACCACGGTGACGATCAGTCCATCGAGAGGTTGAAATCGGAAGCCATAAAGATCGGCTTCCCGCTGATGATAAAGGCGGTTAGAGGAGGTGGCGGCAAAGGGATGCGGATAGCCATGACCGAGGCTGAATTCGAAGAGGGTCTGGAGGCGGCTCGCACAGAGGCGGCAAAATCCTTCGGCGACACGGCCGTCCTGTTGGAGAATTACGTGGCAGAGCCGAGACACGTCGAAGTCCAGGTTTTCGCGGACCAGCACGGAAACGCGGTTCATCTTTGGGAGAGAGATTGTTCCGTTCAGCGGAGGCACCAGAAGGTCATCGAGGAGGCACCCGCGGTTCGTTAAATCACTGTATCACAATGTTCCCCCTGCTTCAATCGAATCCCAATAGCCAATAAAACTCCCTTCGACCTTCAGCCAGGCATTTCGAACGATTTGCGAATGGAGCTGGGAGCAGCAGCGGTGAGAGCAGCCAAGGCAGTGGGCTACGTGGGTGCAGGAACCGTGGAATTCATTCTGGACCGCCACACGCACAGCTTCCACTTCATGGAGATGAACACGAGACTGCAGGTGGAGCATCCCGTCACGGAGGCCATAACCGGCACTGACTTGGTCGAGTGGCAATTGAGGGTGGCAGCTGGAGAGAAGCTCCCATTGACTCAGGAGCAGATACCTCTCAAAGGACACGCTTTCGAGGCGAGGATATACGCCGAGGTAATTCACTGTCGAAGGCCTTCTGCCTTTTCAGCTGATATACTTTTCAGACGTACATACATTCTCACTCCAGGATCCCAGGAGCGGTTTTCTACCCGGTGCTGGTCCCCTGCTTCATTTGACGACCCCAAAACCCTCGGAGGACGTCAGAGTCGAGACCGGGGTCAGGCAGGGTGACCAGGTCTCGGTCCACTACGATCCGATGATAGCCAAGCTTGTGGTATGGGGAAAGGATAGGAGCGAGGCTCTAGGCAAGCTGGGAACAAAACTTTCAGAGTACGACGTGAGTGGTGATCGATTGCCCATTACCATTACCGTTTTCAATACCGATCATGGTCTCCGCAGATCGTGGGCTTGGAAACGAACGTAGAGTTCATCAGGGATCTGGCCCGCCATCCGAAGTTCGAGAGCGGTGACGTCCACACGGGATTCATAGATGAAAATTACGACTCCCTCTTCCAAAATGTCCCGATAACAGACGAGATACTATCGCAAGGAGCCCTGGCACTGATACTGAAGGAAAATCTATCCCCAATCGGAGCTGACCCACTGGACTTTAGTCCGTTTACGCAAAATCCTGGACTCAGATTGAACCACGCGCTCGAACGCAGGTTCCATTTCACCGTCAAGGACCAGAGCTTCACCGTAGACACGAGGTACGTGGCGCCGGGTAAGTTCCTCATGAAAGTCAACGACGTTGGGATCTGGAGGAGCGTAAGTGGCAGCGCAGTCACCAAGGACAACATTTTCGAACTGAACTCCGAAATCGACGGAGCCAAGACTAGGGCTCGGGTGGTGAACAGCGAGGGGGTACTTTACCTCTTCACACACGTGAGTGCAAATAATCACAGGTAAAAAAAAAAAAAGAACAACACAGAGATTCAACCTTTTCTTTTCCTTGTTGCAAAAGGAGCGCAAGTGGCAGCTGACCATACCATCTCCGAAATTCGTGACCGAGTCATCGGGTGGCGGAGCTTCAGGATCGAGCGGTGCCGCGGTCAGCCCGATGCCAGGGGTCGTGGACAAGGTGCTCGTGGCTCAAGGTGACCTTGTCAAGAAGGGAGACCCTCTGCTGGTGATCATAGCGATGAAAATGGAGGTAGGAGGCAATTTTCTCGACCCTCAAGTCGAAGTACCATTCGCGATTCTATCTGATCGTTTGTTTCCAGCACGCAATCAAAGCCTCTTGCGACGGCCTGGTGGAAGAAGTACTTTGCGCGGCCGGTGACAACGTTCCAAAGAACAAACTCCTCGTTAAGGTGAAGGAAAGCGAAGCTGCCTGAAGACGAATTTGGATTAAAGTACAATCTCGCTAAACCATCATATAAAGTAAATACACAAGTACCTATCATATTTTTATATGTACAATAAATACTCTGACAAAGTGAACCGTCTCTATTACTAAATCACGATCTAACGGATCAGAAGATGAAAAGAGAAGAGTATACTTCTCTTCACGATTGTGAACTACTCAGATGTACGCAAAAAAGATCTTTTCAAGCTATACTACAAGTACTTTTTTCCACATTCGGACCATTCACATGTACACAAAGTACTTTCTTCAACAGCGGAGCGAAACCAGCAAGTTTCCATCCGCAAACGAGGATGGAAACCAGTCGATTGCCGGCCCTCGTTTGCGGATGGAAACTCGTCGATTCCGCTCCGCTGTTGAAGAGAATAGTATGTTCACCTCGGATAAAACTGTCGTTTGCGCCTCGTATGAAGTTGAAGACACCTCGGCTTCGCCTCGGTGCTCAACTTCATACACGGCGCGCAAACGACAGTTTTCTCGCTCGGTAAACAATGTACTATTTTACCAAGGGCAGAGCATTTTTTTGCACATCGGAATCATTCGAATGTACAGAAAAGGGTTTGCTTTATGCCTCAAAGTACTTATGTACATCTGAACTATTCAAATGTACATGAAAGTGCTTTCCCTGTATAAATGGTGTGGCTAGATGAAGTGTCGTCGAAGACGATGCAGTGCCTCGCACAGCCTTGTGAATTTTGATGTCTCCTTGATGGAATATCCGTTCGGAAAAGTTGACGTAGTAAGTTATTTGCCCGGCGCGTGAGTATAATCAATCTTGAAGTGACTGTGGCACGTAATTAATGCCACCTTCATGTAATCGATCACTTTCAAACGTATATATATGTATATGTATGTATTAACACCCGCACAAGGTGGGACTGGCGCCAACACATATTCGTACTTCTATATCGTAAATCCACGTGTATGTATATCGCCCAACAAGTTCGGCTACAACATTGCGACGGCCCGTATCCTACAGAGCTATTGTAGTTCGCACCTGGCACTATTCTCTCTCTCTTACTCTCTTTCTCGGTTTCTCCATCAGCATTTAACTACCTTCCGTATACGTACATACATGTGGACGATGGCGTGTCGGGGTAGATGGAAATAACGCGAAATTCTACCAGCACTATTCCATCAGCGGAATACATCTCACAATCAGCGAGAAATACTACCACCACTGAAGGCACATCATCCAACACTACCGTGCGATCAAACTTCTCCGCATGCGGACTCTTATTCTAACTCTGAAGTTATCCGGGCCAATCAAAGTCGGCATGTAGTACCCGAGTACGTGAAAACTTTCGACTTCGCAGCTGAGTCAAACGATATTTGACTCGAAGCCAGAAGGATCCGAGTCTCTATACTAAAAAGGGAGAAAGATAGAGAAAGAGAATGAACTTATGAAGAAAAAGGAGAGAAAAGAAAATGGAAAGAGTTGCAGCTGGAGTATAGCGTGAACGGGGTTGAAGGCTGAGGCGAGAAGGGGTCGTGCGTTTGTGTTGGGGGTTGAAAACTTCGGGGTATTTGGGGTAGGTGGTAACAATTACCGCGCCTGTATCCGCGAGCCACGATCAGCAGCTACGTTATAGTCAGGGCAGGGCAGGGCAAGGCAGGGCAGGCCGCGTGGCTCATGCCTGTCAGTCAACAGTTTTGCGCCCTGCTCGTAGGTGCTGTGATGTGGCAGGATTTTCATACGGCCAATCTACACCCAGAGGACGAAACTTTGTGATATGTTTGTGAATGTGGAAGTAAACGATCCAACCGACTGCAGCTCCGATAGTTTGATTTTTAATTAACATTCAACACGACCAGAAAGACT
The DNA here is from genome assembly GCA_963989295.1 of Ametastegia equiseti. NCBI lineage: Eukaryota > Metazoa > Arthropoda > Insecta > Hymenoptera > Tenthredinidae > Ametastegia > Ametastegia equiseti. The sequence continues at coordinate 21,460,734 of OZ022394.1, forward strand.
GCAGGAACTAGTTCGCAATTAGTCGATCATCCAACTGTCTCCACGGACACAGGCACGCCTTCCACGTCAGATCTTCCGTCTACCTTCCAGGGTATGCAATTTTGCACCCTGCATGGCTAGATCACAACTAGGAATTCGAACCGTTCCGTTTCACAAAAACTATACGTTTTGGAAAGCTGTACCTTACGAACAAGCCGTGGCCGAGGACGGAAGATTCATGAAATGGATCTAGCCTTCAGCATAAAAAAAAAATAGATCACCAGGATCGATCGAGGTGTTCGAAATTGAACGGTTTTGTTTCGCACCGTCCTGTGGGCACCAACATCAATTCTCCATTCACCACGCCTGTAATTGACGCGATCGTATTTTCCTTTCACATATTCCTTTCAATACCCAGAGTCAACATTCTCTTTTTCCGATAACTCCAGACTGGCTCTAGGATCTAGCAAAAAACGACGACACTGACAACTTGCAAAGCACGATGAACAAGCGTGTCTCAATCCGCAGAAAAACTAGCCTTTTATCATAACTAATAGAGATTTCGCGCATCGCGCATATATTTCTGCCAAACTTGGGCGGTTGAAAGGTCGATGGAAGGATGATGCTTCCAACTACAATCTGGAGCTTTCGCTGTTCTTCAAATTTCACGAAGCTATTTGCCTGTTTCTAATTAGACCGCATACTTCATCAGCCAACTAACAAAAACAACGACCACTGATTGCCATGGGCGATGATCGGGAATCATCGAGTCGAGAGAGAAGCGAAAAAAGAGGAGTTATTCCGGGAAGAGCAGCGACCGTGAAGCGGGATGTCACTCTCAGGGAGAAGCCGACTTATCTCAGGGACAGAGGTACATGTTTTGCAGAGAAAGGTTCATCGCAATGCACTCGACACCTGCAATATACCCATCTCGATGTATTACACTAGCAAATGAACCATCTGGCAAGATCGATTTGGTCCTCACCATCGAGGATCATTTCGTATCATTATTTCCCGCCTTTTTACAAGGACTCGTGAGTCGCTTGTGTACAAAGTCGAAGAAAATTACTTCAACATTTCGCAAGATCGCACGGTTTTCAGATTTTTTGACAATCAGCAAACTTCCGTATAACACCGCCTTCTTAATTATTAAGGGACGATAAAATGTGCGAAGCTAGTTGCAGGGGGACAAGTGCGGTACAGAAATGTTGATAATAATTCGCGCGTGATAACGTGCCGTAGATCCTCTGGCAGGCGACCTTATTAGGTGCATAAATCATATCCACCCGGGCTTTCACCTTCCGCTCCGAAGGTGCTTTAGACAAGGAAAGCCAGAGAAGCCGTGCCCAAAGCGAGGAGCAAACCGTCACCTATAAATTCTTCAGTCCACAAGGTTCCAAACGATCACACGCAGTGAGAGGATCGCACCAATAACATGAGGTTCACGATCATTTACAACTCCACGGAAGTTGGACACGGATCTGACACACCGATAAGAACCCGATAACGTAATTACTTCTCGGTGAAGAATTTTCTCTAGATATCATAATCTTCTTGCACGCACGTGTTTCCGAGGTTCCAGGTTCCACGATCATTCGAGCCTCAAAGCCATGATTACGGAGTAACACGCCACGTTTGTTCGTCGGAATAGCGCAAACGTATGTGTGTCCATTTGACCCACACTAGGCAGCCCTTCATTGGGAATTTCGAAGGCATGTTCCTCAAGCCGAAGTTCTGGGCTTGAAAACGATACTTTTCCCTCAAGAATAGGATCACCTTTCACGGAGTTACAGACTAGTTCGGAATACTCGAGACTTAGACCAGTGTAAGTCACACCTTGCTAGTTATAGCTAGTCGTATAGCACCTCACTCGGGGGTTTCGAGCCGAACGTCAGGGTGTTTAATCAGCGTTTAAAGTTATAGGGTATATACAGTTCAATTGAGACAATCATAGTTTAGGACGTTACTGGGTCACGTCGGATTTCCGGGGCGAAAATCGCGGTGGAATTGACACCGCCGAAATGAACCGTGTTTTAGTTCCGTGCGGCAGAATTAGTAGCTAATTCAGCCCGAGATTGCGAGGGTGTATATTATACCCGAAGTCGGCACCGCCACCTCCTCGTGTAACCATCGCCGGTATAAAACCCCGGCTATTCTTGGCTATGATTACAATCGGCCCGGTACCATTACCTAGAACGGAACGAACCTCTCTTCCACAATATACCCTAGAGATCACCTTCACGCGAGTGCTGTTCTTCGAATATGCACCTTCGATTCTCTTGTCGAAGAATCGTTCCCGCACGTCTATGCCTCGTTGCCAGTGAAAGATAGTTCGATTTTCGTCCAGTTTCTGAACAGAGGGGTCGATATCTTTCGGGTAACGACGATGCTGATGTCCAACCGCACTGCAAGATGCGCTGAGCTGATGGCCGACGATGAGCCAGACGATCAACCGCACCCAGCAGGTCTTGGCCAGGATTGATGGACGAGAATTGCACTTTGTAGCCACTACCATCGACATTTTTAACTAGCCGTAATCTCCGTTTGTTTATTTCCAGAAAGAGTCCTATACCCGAGGAGCACCAGGACTCTGGCCAAGGTTCCAGTCGTCGGGGGAATACCGATCGACGAGGAGACCTGCATGGTTGGTACATTCGTGGATAATCAGGATGCTCGTGGATTTTTTTCTGACACCAGTTTACTTCCAGACTCTGCGTCAGTTGGTCTTTGGCTCCTGCGCCAGTCCGCCAAGGAGCGAATGGGCGAGGACTGGCCTGACATTAAGGCCGGGTGGTCAAAGCATGGCTTTCGGACTGCGGGCGGCTAGGAACTCGACCCGGAGTCTAGTCACCGCCGTTCAGGCCATCATGCTGAAGCACTATCTGTTCAGGACCAACTGCGGAAGACAGGAGAGCAGCTTCCCCGGTCCCACGCCACCGGAAACGTAAGGAGCCTCGAAGTCGAACTGGATTCTTCTCCTTCTTCGTCTTCTTCTTAATAGAAAAATCATTTCATACAGACTGTTGAAGCCGAATCACGACCGGCAGGTCGAGGTGCTGAGCATCTCGATTGCGGAAGTGATATGGAGGTGCGGAGGAGGCGATGCAAAATCGAAGACCTGCGGATCAGTGGGTAACTTTTCCTGCACCGGTTCATCTCCGCAGACGATTGTATCGCCGAAGGCGATCGTGGTGCTGCCACAGGAGACGCCCTACGTTCAGCACAGCGTGCAGTACTTCCAGGATGGTATAACCGAAACGGTACGTATAATGGTCACAAACAGATATGCATTCATCGCCGAATAGTGCAGAATAACAGAAACTGTTCGTGTCTAGCTGAGGATCTACGAGTTCATGTCCCTGGAAGACCTGCAGATATTCATCAAACGGTATCTTTACCTGGTTGGTTTGGCTCTTTCGAACGAGATTTGAGTTGGTATCTTCAGACCGTTCATCTAACATTGGTCTTTTTTCAGTTCCAAGACGAGGGAGGTCCAGGGGCTAACATCCTTTTGTACAGCGCGGTTCTTTCTAGAGGAATGGCTAAGTAAGACAGTGTGAAAAATAGTCAGTATCAACCTACTAACTTCTATCTCCTACAATCTCTATCGAGCAGGGTGCGTTCGGATATGGAAGAGCCGAGGGGTTCGATACTCGGAGGTTGTCCAGAAGAAGGGCCCCTCAATGTGGCGACCTTGTTGCTCACCGGTCGGTGTTCTCCGCACCTTCACAACGGGGTACTTCACGTCGGGGACGAGAACACTTACGTAAGTGACGAGCACATCTACGAGAAACTTTCCAAGTTGGCAACAAGGAACTTCGGTACATTTACCTGTGTGATTGATCAGGCGGTGCCGAGATGGGGGGTGCTTTCTAGAAGTGAGGTGGGTATTCTGGTCCACGAAGGTGACGCCGGGGACGTGGACAGGCAGCCTGGCTCGAGGCTGAAAACCCCGAGCCTGCCGATATGGCTGACCTTGTGCCAAGGCCACTTCGGAGTTCTGTTCAACACGAACCGCGAACTATTGAGGAACTACCACGCCGAGCGAAGGTCAGAGTGCACTGCAGGGCGCGATCTAGGCCGAGAGATACGGTGCCAGCTGGTTTCGCGTTGTATTATACTCGCGATATTGCTTCCTATACGGATTTCTAACCCCAATCACAAACGTAATCCCTTCAAATCCACAGATTTGATATTCAGTATTACACCTGCGGTGGCAGTCACGCTACCCTGACCGTCGACACCAGGGCTCGGGAGGAAAACACTGTTGACAACGTGTCCTGCAGGGAGGATCAGATAGTCGACGTGGCCACCACGCCATTAGAGAAACTGATCCACACAAAGTTCGTAATATTAGTTTAGAATGCTTTTTGACCATGACTGACATTTTTTCAACACTCGTTCGCAGGTGGCAAGATGCTCAGATCCAATGGAACGGCACTCCGGTCTTGTAGACGGGCCCAGGCGGGCCGATGACAAGAAGAGGATATTATTAGGCGTAAAGAATAATTATATACATGCTGTACAATAGATACGAAATGTTATACGTAATATGTAGAAGCGTTCGGAAGAGCCAATGACTTAACAAACATGTGCACATATGTTAAATAGCACACCAAGTGTATAGAAATGATGTTGTATATTGTTTATAATTTTATAGCGTTGTATCGTGATGCATGTGTATTGTGTATATATAGAGAGAGACAATTAGTATATATTTGTTATGTAACTAAAAGAGCGAATAATAAAAATCAACCGTTACCTGCAATTACATGTATACTACATCGCACGCCATATCATAGCAAAGTGGAATTTTCTCCCTCGCACCTATCCCTCTATATTTATCCTCTCGATATACTCGATGATTGCCGCACGCTCTTTGATCACGGGATCGATGAGCAAACGTACCTTTCACCCTAGAATTACTCCATCGTCACGATATCCGTGCAATTATTCGTCGCCATGTTATGCTGGAATGTTCGGAAAGCGGAAGACATTCAGAGAAAAGAATTTGATGGACTGGTTCAGGGCTGGTGGAGACAAGATAGCATTTTTTTTTACTTGGCAGTCGAAAGCTTGACGAACACTTTCTTCATCTCTTTCCAGATTGCCGGAGTCTGATTAACGAGCAAACGTATTTCGCCATACGAACTGTCTAATTGCAAGTGAAACGTGACTCAGTAAGGCCAGGTTCAAAGAATGGGATGTGTGTTGTGTACAACTTGGCTTGATCTTTCAGCTAGATAAGAGGGAACATCAGCCTGGTATATCACGGGTCTATAAACCAAGTAGCCCAATTAACTCCGTCCCACTTGTTCCCCGACGGTTATAATATAAAACAACGCGAGAATAACTCGATTATTAATTGTCACAACCACATCAAACCCACCGTGGAGAAATCCCGCTCCATATATGATCCCCTTGCCAATTTCCATACGGCCATAAGCGCGACCTTACCGCAAAAGGGAGTAAATTTCTAATTTTTCTCAGGGAAATCACAAGTCCATTGGAGTTTTAATAACCAGATGAAAAACAGCGGCGCGATACATGGGACCGCGGTCATGAACGTACGAGTTATAATACACCGAGGAGACAGGGTCATGGGAACTGGGTTAATTCTGTTTCGTTTGAAGCCAGAGCACGGATGATCATCATGATCATCATCGTCTTTCCGCGAGACAATAACAACGGCACCGGTGAGTACCGAGGAATCATTGATCGGTATATACCGACGAACTGGATTAAATAAATACCCTCGACCATCAAACCATGAAATGGTCCCTTAGTCTCGGCACGGCACTCCCATTATATTCTTCACCGCCGCTATAAACCCGTGAGAAAACATCTGCCCGTTATGATTGGTTCGCTGTATTATAGTTTCAGGTATTACCGATCAACCTGCACCACTACAAGCTTCATGATCGGCAAATCGATCATCAATTCTCCGTAGCATATTACGGATGATCTGATACTCCGATGATTCATCCTGGATTTACTTGCTGCAGTGTCCCGAAATGCCCATGGGACATGGAAGCCGCGAGGATGTCATGGTGGTCGATGCCATGGGATGCTCATGACTGATGGAAAAAAATGATTACGGTTGATGGGTGCGTTGCGAGTAGTTCCCCCTGTATTCGTTGGTTGGTTGGTTGACTGGTTAGTCCGTTGCAGGTTCGTTCGAACACCTGTCGTGCGGCCCCATCGTCGTCGTTCGTTGGTAGCCCCACTTACTTCCTGCCTTAGCCCACAACAGAGAGTATACTCGAGTAACCCCGTATAGTCCTGTGACTCGCTATCCGGTCTACAGTTGTTTTGTCCAGAGGCAAAGAGACGGACCTCCGCTTCTTCCTAATTCCATAAAGAAACAGGAAAAGAAACGGTTTCCTATTTTTATTCTGTATTTTTGATAGATTGCGATATTCAGTGTCCGTGCATAAGTAAGCATATAGTATATTGTGACTAAATCGGGAACGACCGGTGTGAGAAATTCCCTCCATGCTTGAGGAGAGGAAGAGTAAAAAAAGGGGAGAAAATACCGGATTTTCGGATTACGGTGCATGGTTGAAAATGTCGTGTGATATTGTGCAATACCCTAGCTACGCGGCTTGAGACTCTGGAAAAATTTTCTTACCGCGCGGATTTCATCGATTCTCACGATTTCGAGTGTGATTCATGGATATATTTCACCGTGGTGAGTACTCGACCGATGCCCAAAACAAGCTGCACGAATTCGGTGCTTTTCATACCATTACATATTCACACCGTACGTTATCTAGAACATCGTACATGGATATCCCCCGGTTAAAAACAATCCTACCGATTCTTGTGAATTATTAACGAGAATTCGGAGTTTCGCAGTTCTTTGTTTAAAAAATTGTAGGTTTTTTTTATCGACGAGGATATAACGACTCTGTTTTCTTCGAATAAAAACCCAATAGAATTTACAATTTTTTCGTGACAAACTACCAGAATTAGAATTCATACATAAAAACAATTGAGAAAACTATGAAAAACTACAATTTTCAAATGAAAACTACAAAAAAGTGAAATTTCTTTTTTGATAAACTGCGAAAAACTACAATCTTTGTAGGGCAATTAACTCAAAAATTTACAATTTTTCATTGAAAACTACGAAAAACTACAATTCTTAGGACGGAAAACTGCGAAAAACTACAATTCTTTGTACGAAAAATTGTGGAAAATTACAAGTTTTGTTCGTGAAACTCCAGAAAACTACAATTTCAAAATGAAAAACTAGGGCAAGCTGGATTTTCGATAATGAAAAGCTAGGAAAATTCAGTGAAATTCGCTGAGAAATGGTATGCAAAAATTCATATAGAGTTAGAAACGTCCACGAGGGGGATATCCAAAGGTGTTTCTTACATCCGGCGAGAGACAAAAGATGCAAAAGTGGTATCGTCGCAATCGCGGAACTGAGATGTCGGTGAACAATTGATAATAAGAACACTAAATAAAGAGATGCTCGCAAGAGATGTACGTATACATATGCGGATGTGAGTAACGCACAACACTGCATACAGTATAACATATGAAATTGTGCCGGTATAAGTCCCACACACTTCACCATGGACGCATATCGGTGCGGTAAAGTTTCACCGCATGCTTTCTAGCCACGCGTACTTCCCTCTTCAATACCTTACAGCGGGATAATAGCCACCCATACACGCACACACATACACACACGTCTCCATGTGTACTAAGTTTTGGTCGTATGTATAATTACTGCAAGTTCTCTCCGAGCGATCGGCCACCGGTGCCTACAGTGATACCGACACTTCTCCCGGGACTCCATGTCTTGCTGCTTATTGTATAATTTATTTTGCACAAAGATCCTTCGGTGATTGATTGACTGATTGATTGATCGATTGGATAGAACTTGCTGGCCAAAGACCGCGAATCTACAAATAAAATCCTATTTTGTTAAAAACATTGCTAGATGAGTGAAGAACGTTTCGCACCCCTGACGGATGGAGACCTCGATACGATATGGAGGTAGAAACTCTGCTGAAGATTATAATAACGCTACTCTACTATTCCGTCGTCGTTCAGCCGACCTCGTCTCAGCGTGAGTATGAATTTCCGTATTTATAAGGATCCTGGCCCGAAAATCTATCCTCGGACTCCTGCATGCGTTATGGAGTAATTCCCATAGCATGAAGTTCGGAAGAACCGAGGAGTGATCATTTTTATAGAATTCATATACTTGGGGAAGAATTATAGAAGACCGAAGACCGATTACGTACATGCGGTTATTAGTTTATTGCGCGCATATATCAACATCGTAGCTGTAAAAACGGACTACAGTTGTCTTTTAAAAATTATGCGGAAAGCTAGAGACGTGTCTAGGCATATCGCAATTAGTTATGGTCAGGCGATCGGTTCTTGCGAGCGATTAAAGCCATACAAAAGTAGAATAAACGTGAATTACGTGTGTCGAAAGAACCGGAAAAGATTCTCTCCAACCTAAGAAACGTTGAACTCTCGTTTGCTAATATGAAAAATCATGTACGAAATCATCGAGGATGAGAATGAAAAAAAAAGAAAAATTAAAAATACCAAAAAGTATACGTTTCTATACAACGAGAAGCAAACAACGCCGAGCTATGGCGTCGCGGGTTCGAATGCGCCTACGCGATCCAGCCAGGCAGCGAGCCTTGGCCGGAAGTTCGCTCCAAGGAAGCGCGAATCTAGGTATCTATATACATATACAATCCATGTACAAGTATAGATATTTTATATACTATATAGAAGGCGGGATTCATTTTAACCATATACTGTACACTACAGCATGGCATTATCGTTGGCGCTGCGCGTGCCACGTTAAGACATGCACAGGTGTGTAAATTTGTATAACAGGGTACGTAGGTGTGTTTGCAACACAATCGCCAGTGCCTATAGAAATTACCCATACACTCGCGCAACGTTAGATAAGTATCCTCATACTTGGAAGGTATTTTATGCAGGACGTGGCTTTCCTTCGATCAGAATAACTATATTCATACCTTTTCACCGTGCGAAAGGATAGTTTCGTTTGCCATATGGATTTCAACGACATCCCTTCATCTCTGGTAGACTCAAAGAGAAAAAAATCGATCTCCCCTGGTCTTTGATTTTTATGTCGAAGTAGAGACTTCCAGACTCCGATGATATCGTTAATAAATTAATAAATAAACGAATAAATATACAAGTTAACGCACGGATACGCGCACACACACAGTGGTTCGGGACACGCGATGTTTCCTGGAGAACGGAGCCACAGCGGCCCACTTGTTCGTCGGCGAGGAATTAGAGGTCGGAGGTATAGTCGGGACGATCGGGGTAATCGGTCAGCCCGTATCGCCAGATGACCCCGGATCCCAGGGGGACATCGAGCTCAGATTACAGGAGCGGGATAGTCCGGTGGCGATATTTCCAGGGTCGAAAAATCTCACCCTGACCAGACCACTGGACAAAGAAGGTGTCGAGGGGCCAGCCAGCGTCTACGTAAACATAATCTGCGAACGGACTCGAACCCCCGACCCGGTCAGTATAGTAGGCTCATCATTGATGGACACTATCATCATTGATGGACACTATCATCATTGATGGGCACTATCATCATTAATTGGTCACTATCATCATTAATTGGTCACTTTTCTTCAAAGTCTGATCAACCGATTCATATACATTTTCAGGGATTCGTCATACCAGTTAACATCAGAGTAACCGATGCAAACGACAACGCTCCTCAGTTTGTGAACGCCCCGTATGTCCTGAACATTTCAGAGGTAACTGGACACCTGACATAAGATACGTTGGGGTGGGTGCGGCTTGGGATCGTGTTTTATGATCCTTTCGAATATTTTTCAGGTTACGGTTGTCGGTACGAGAGTCCTCCAGGGCGTCAGAGCCGTCGACGCCGATCAACCTGGACCCTACTCGACCGTGGAGTACTCGGTATTGCCTGGACCGCACGCGGTAAGCCATAAGGATCGATTCGCGATTTTATTTGATTAACTTTTGAGAAGATGTCAATTGCGTTACGCACTCATTGTCAGTATATCCTCTTCCATTTGGCGCATTTAGCCAGCTGTATTTGTGGACGGGGAGAGACTCCCTCTTCAGGTATCTACAACGCGACGATTATATCCACCCTGATGAAATTCCAAAATAGTATAATCCAATGTGCTAAATCAAATCCTCTTTCACGATAATTCAGGACTTTTTCGTATTCGTCAACGCGCTCGAGGGAACACTGGTGCTACGAAAGCCGCTGGACTACGAAACCCTGAGTAATTTCTCCGTGGGAATTCGAGCCCAGGTAATAGTCTAATTCGCTTTTCTTCTCTGTATGAAAACCGTATGATCGGAACTAACGTTTTGCCAATTCTGCCACTCTTCAGGATCAAGGAAATCCCCCACGATCATCGGACACTGTGCTCAGGGTGAACGTGATCGACGCCGATGATCAGAACCCGGCATTCCTTAACGATCAGTACAGAATCACTATACCGAGTGGTGCAAAAAGCGTAAGACACTAATTACTGATCTCTAAGAAGATGATGATTACTAATCAAGCTTCTCCGTATACAGGGTACAGTCTTGAGAGTAGACCCAACCGCCATAAAAGCCGTCGACCAAGACACGGGGATCAATTCTCCGGTAAGATATTCCCTCCAGGGCAGTGCCGTTTCGTTTCTGAACCTGAACCCTGGAACCGGAGTCGTCGTTCTCGCCAGGCCACCGAAAGACCACGAGCTTCTTGCCCCAGCCACGCTGGTCATCAAGGTAATGGTAGTATAGTGGCTTAATGGACATTCATTGATGAATCATATATGGACATTTTCTCACCTATGTGATCGGGTTCTTTGTTCGCCAGGCTACGCAGGTTGACAATCCAGACAGGTACGCGTTGGCGACTGTCGTAGTGTCACGGGATGGCGGATTGGGCGCGGAGCCTACGGCTGGTGAGTAAAAATGATCAACATTACGACCTCGAAATTTTCAGTCATGTGGTAGGTTCCACATTTACGTGAAAACTGATCAACAGGCGGTCGACTACCGGTGCGCTTTGTGCTGAGGGACTACAGAGCGAGTGTACCGGAAAACACCCCGCCAGGAAGCATCCTGCTCACTGCTGGTGTCAACAAAATAGACCCCGTGAGTTTGTCACGCGTTTTATGGATGACGTTCGCGTTTAGGTCGTTTGAATTACGAATCCTTTTCTTTGGTATACAGAATTTGAGATTCTGGCTCGTCGGGGCTACCGAGGATCTCGAAAGGTTTGCCGTGACGAGATCTGGGGAGTTGATCCTGAAGGGTACCCTGGATTACGAGCGTCGTATTCAGCACAGCTTCCTCGTGCACGTGACCGACGGTCATCACGTAAGGCATTTGCGATTTCGTATTCATCCGAGAGTTCATTTCGTTCACATATTGACCGCATAAATTCCCATTGTTAAATTCAGAACGACACCGCAAGGGTAAACGTCTCCGTGGAAGACGTCAACGAGTGGGAACCCAGGTTCCGTCATCCACGCTACGAGCTACACGCAAGGAGCTTGCGACAAGGATCCATCGTCGGTCAGTATTCCCGATTTCACCGCACTGCTTATAGAACATTCCTCGTTGATTATTATATTTGACCATATTAATTCTTCAAATTCGCAGGAAGGCTTGAGGCCGCAGACGGTGACAGAGGCGACAGGGTCACTTTGTCCTTGAGGGGCCCCGACGCCAGGTAATAGCATAATACCGATTCGTAGCACTGCCTCAAGGCAGTACTTCTACTTCGTTCCTAACATTCTCAATATTCATAACACGTCGATTGACATTGCTCAACAGATCCTTCGAGATCCGTGACAACGGAGAACTGATATTGAGGTCTTCCGGTCCCTTCAACGGAACCACAGCTCGACTGGTTGCGATAGCTTCGGACTCTGGTCGCCCGCCAAGGTGAGTGCCATGGCTGGGACGATGAATCGGTCCAGCTGTTATTCATACTCACCGAGTATGTATATTTCCAGATCGAGCATGGTCCCAGTGATCGTTCACCTTCCGACCACTGGCTCTTTGCCGATCGCAGCTAGGGCTGCACCGGCCTGGCTAGGCAGCAGCGTTCTTCTCGTAGCCGTCTTCGGCGCGGTCCTCGGACTCCTGGGCGTCGTGATCCTAGTTTTGATACTTTACATTTACAAACAGTGAGTAGTAGTAATGGTAATTCTGGATTTTGGTGCATTCAGAAAAGGTTCTCTAGTTTTCATTCAACTTGAACTTTTCTCGTTCATGCTTCAAGCAAAAGGCCGAAAAGCAGCGGATCCGTGAGCTCGACGGATACCGGATACAGAGACAAGTCTCCGATCCCTTCAGCCCTCAGTCCAACACCTCGAGTCCTGGGGGCCAGTGCCCTTCGCGATACGCAAGACGATCGTTTGCGGGATATTTCCCACGGGAAGGTTAACAACGACGTGGACAACCCGGTATTCGGGGACGACAACGACAGCACCTACACGGCGACTATCAAAAGTATATGCACTTTGATTTTGATATTTACGGTGATTAGCGTCTGACTCGTACGGAAATGTACAATTTTGCTATAATTCCAGGTGTGACGTCCGCGAGACAAATGCCGCAACTTTGCGCTCGTCACAAAGTGGCGCCTCTTGTTATGCCCCCGATGCCGCCAACCCTAGCGGCCACTAGCCACATACCGAACCTCGGAGGGCTGGTGAACAACATAAACAATTTGGGAGGAGGTGGTAGCGGAGGGGGCCTAAACCACCGTGGAAACGTCAGATCAATCGATGTCGGATCGATCTGCAACGATTCCTCAAACTACTCAGGCGATCCTCCTGACTCTCTTCAGGCGACTGTCGTCTCCCAATCGGCTTGGCCTTCCGGTTCGGTATCGAGAAGGGTAAAAAAACTCTCCTGGGACGACGACGACGAGGATGATGACGCGGCTGGTGATCGCGGACAGAACGACGCCGACGTCGACAAGGTTCGTTGACCTTTTCAGTCTCAAGTTTTCTCAGTTTGTGTACAATGTCTCGATTCACTTCAATCCCCCAGGCCGTCGAGAGCGTCGACATTGCAGCTGACGTACGGAGAAGCAACTGTCCGACCGGAAGTGACCAGTTGAATCTCACCGTTTACTTTTGAGAAGCAACTAATTGTCCCAGGGGAAGACGGAAATAGACGAAAAAACGAATTGTATACCCATATACCTATTTAATAAACACATGATATGCTGTATATCTGGTAGATTGTATATTACACCTGATATTCCTGTACATATGTGTGTGATAAATGACTCGAAACGCGTCCGAAGAGCATTCACACATTTAACAAAGGTGCGAAGAGGCGCGTTGATGATTATAGGCCCGCGATCTGGTAACCGGAGGTGAGTATAAGTTTCTAGGTCAATGGGTCAACGGGCCACTGGGTCATCGGGCTTGCTAAAATCGAGCGAATTTGTTCCCCTGATCGTGGTAATCAATCGGGTTTTCATATGATGGTACGAGACTGGAACGATAATTAATCATCGATCGATCGGTCTTCATGTTTTGCTAGTCGTTATAAGTTGCACAACAAACACGACCGGAGATCCCCGACTAATTGACATCCGGCTGATAGTCGAAGAAAGCGCGTGTGGCTCTGAGCCGAACGACTGACTGGCCATGCCAGGACGATCAGGTGGGGATTGAGAATCCGTAAGGTAGTCCACAGGTAGTCAGGTGCAAAGTCAGCCAGCACTTGCCAGTCAGTTCAGAGAAGGTACGAGTCATCGGAGGAGGCTGCAGAGCCACATTCGTATAACTTGTAGTACATACATACATATACACCAGTAACAGCTACAGACCGGTAATTCGATCGCCAGAAGTGCTCAAGATCCGTGAATCGATCTCGTTCCTCATTGCAGATATTCGCGAAATTCGAACCGGCCAATTATCAACGCTCCGAAAGAAATCCACAGTGAGTATTCATCGATATGATCCGAACCGTTGCGAAAAGAAAAAAGAACCCCGAACGTGTTGTAATTAGGTAACGGATGCGGGTTTGACGATCGTACTGCTATTACCTACCATACGGTAGATACATTGCGATGGCTGGAAATTTCCGGGAGAAAGTTTTCCAGGCATGGGCACGTTTATTTCGTTCGAATTTCTAGCCGGGGCATGAGTCAGGGGCAGTTTGTTTTCGAGAATATGAATCACCCATCTTTTATAATCAAATTCCCATTCTTCTTAATCTTCTTCTTCGTACCGCCAACAGCACAGCTGGTGAGGAATCATCTTTTATCGTTCCAAAGCTTGATTGACATTTTCAAAGGATGGATCTGAGCTCGGGGGCGGCTTGGGCCGTCTTTCTAGCCATCTGGACCACGAATGCGATTCACGCTGACGGTAAGTCTTTCAGGGTTTGAAAAACCTCCAGTAATCTCTTCGAAGGATCATCCTGACTACCTTTGAAACCCGTTCGTTAATTGCACAGCGATATACTTGCCCTCGAACGCTACTTCCATCTACCAGGACTCGTCCTTGTGCAGAGGTGACTCCCCGGGTCCTTGGAGCGGTATTTTAGAGGATTGGGCCCTTGGCGGAGGCGCCTCGTCGAGAACCTCGAGGGTGATGAAGATCGGCGATAATTCTGTGACGGTATCGCCGTCGGGGAACACGCAGAACAAGAGGGACGTTTCCGAGACTGACCTCTACCTCCTCGGTGGGTTCAAAATCGGATTGGACCAGGGAATCTTCGACCCCAGACTAAAATCTCGACTCTATTTCTACGATTTTCCCAATTCTTTCTTACAGGAGCCATCGAGAAACTTGTCTACAGGGTGGACTTCATGGAAAAACGACTTAGGAGGGCCGAGGAGCTGCTCTACTACGTAATTTCCGGTAACAATCAGGCGAAAGGTAATCTACCAATGCTTAGTTAACGGTCGTTGAGAATCGATAAAAGCCCGTGAAAACCGTTGACCTTTTATTTCTCGTAAAACTAGACCCGTGCCCGAGCAACTACACGCGGATTGGAAAGAACTGCTACCACTTCAGCAGTCGGGAATTCGACTGGAAGTCGTCAGCCAGTCTGTGCCGAGGTCTGGGTGGTAATCTGGTAGAGTTAGAGACTGTGGAGGAGAACCAGGACCTCATCGCCCATCTCCAAACAGACAAAAAGGTCAGAGGGAAGAGTTTCTGGACCGGAGGATTGAACCCTGGGCTGCTTTGGATCTGGGCAGGTAGCGCGAGGCCAGTTCATCAGGACACGAAGCAGACCGTCGAGGGGGATGGCAGGCTAGTATTTATTTTCATAGGAAAGCGCTGTCAATTTTTTCATGGGATTGCTAACAGGACAGATTTTAAAAAACCCGCAGGTGTCTCAGACTCGAGTACAACCCCGCGTCTAGGATATATTCTTACAAAGGTGAGGACTGCGGTTCAAGGCTGCGATACATCTGCGAATTGTCTAAAGACGACGAGTCGGTGAACAAACTAGAAAGGACGGCTCGCGAGCTGATACCTTCAGTCGACTGACGACCATGATATTTATTTTCTCTTTACGAAGAAATTTGTATATTCATATTGTTATAAGTAAGTATTTATTTAATTATCGTAACGCGTTTAGTATAGTTTCGTTCATACCCTGACTGGAAGGTGTTCCAGAAGCGAAAGATTTGTATCCACAGTGAGAAGACACTGATTTTCTTTAAAAAAAAAAAAAAAAAAAAAAAAAAACCCGAGCGATCAGACAGACACATTGTTGAATAAAAGTCACTCGGACTATTTTGCCATAATATTGCTTAAAAGTGAATAAAATCTAATAACTAGTAACTCGGACTTACCTGTAAGTGTAAAAGCGTTGAAAAAACATCTCCGCAAAGGTTTAATAAACGTTTCATAAAATAGAGGATTGATATTACGGGTCTGAAAGGTATTGCGACAAAAAGTCAAAGACTCGGGAAAATTTGTTCTCAGCTTCATGTATTCAACGACTACGCGTTTTACTTCTCAGATATTCAAGTACACAGTTTACACATACAATACACGACGAAGGTAAACCCGTAATAAATAATAAATAGGTAATAATAGCCAGTCAGCAATACTGAAAATATTGTGTCAACTTTTATCCGCAGCTATGAGATAAGTTAGCATTTTGGAAAGGCATTCGCGTGATTTGTTATTTCTATACTTGATTTTTTTCTCTTTTTAGTTACACTCTATTCGTACGTATTTATTTATTTATTCATATGTATATCATTGATATTTTATTTATACCCTGATACGTGTAGCATGGACGGTTACTTTGGTTCTGTAATATACATATAATTACTGCTCGCCTGTATACTAGAAAAATAGGAACAAAATTAAGTAACTGAAAGGAAACGTTGACCTTGTGTAAGGTGAGAAAAAGTAGAAATAAAACTCACACCGATCTACAGGAAAAAGCTGTTCCTCCAGCTTATTCAGTTCCGAAAAAACTGATAGTACGAGTTACGATCGGTTAGATCGAGAGACAATCAACTTTGACATTCGTTTTCAAAGCGCAACGTTTGTTATATCGTTATCTCTGCAAAAAGCGAATAATTAAGGACCCACGAGAAATATAGAGATAAAGAGAGAGAGCGATAAGTACAGAGAAGAATGTTTGGGAAGATAGTCCGAGGAGAAAATCTCACCCGTGTAATACTATAAGATACTAGGAACAAGATCATCTACGCAAATATGCACGATAATCGGCGATAAGCGTCGCGGTGGTTTTGTGCTAAATGTCATTGAAACCGATTTTAATTCGACTATTCAGCCTCGTCGAGAGGCTTAAGCTTCTTGGCCAACGACCTGGCGAGCTGTAGAGCCATAACAAGGCTGCGAGATTCTCCCGATACGAGTTTCGGGACGTATTCAGAGTCTGTGAGAAATCCGCCGTTGTCTTCTATGAGCCTCCGCGCCTCCTGGACATCCACTGGGTCTACTCCTCGGCAACAATCTTCGATTACTGCCAATCTGTACCCGAATCGTAAGCCATCGAGGCAGGTCGCCCTCACGCAGACGTCGTATGCCAAACCGCAAACGTATACGTCAGTCGCCCCAATTCCCTCCAGGATATTCAAAAGCTCTCTGGAACCCTCGCAGTTGTTGTCTGCAAAGACGGAGTACGCCTCCATGTCGGGGTGCTTTCCCTTTCGAACCTGGACAGACGGAAGCCAAGAATTTCCACTTTTTATCCCAATTTTCGATCTCTTTTCTATTTGTTGGTGAAAAAAATGGTTGTTTTCGGGATTCGGTACATAAGACTGAAGTTTATTGGGGTTTTAGAAAAGGGCCTAGCCGGGTAAGCATATTAAAATTGCCCCCAAAGCTATCGAATTCGCGTTTCGACCTAAAGTTTTCACATCACTAGAAAATATTTTCCACCAAGTTTCAAACCTGCATCTTCATTCTCTGCTCATATACATCGAATAACGTGTTTTTCGGTTTTTATTTCGTTTCCCGTCTTGTGTTAAAGATATCCTAATAACCCGGATCAACCATCAAACAGTTTTCAAAATACGTACAAAAATATTTTTTGCGTCCATTTTGGCGGGAAATTGTATCCATACGAAAGCTTAGAATATTTGAAATCGGCTTTTTCCTATGATCCCATCATTTCGCAAACACCGAAATATTCTGCAAAGCGTACCTTTACGCGGTACTCCTCCCCAAATTTTTACAGAATTTTCGCAGTGGTGGGCCATACTGAAAACAAATGAAAACTCCTTTTTTTGTGTATTTTGAAGGCTCGAGAGGGACCTCAATGTTTCGGAAGATATTTCATCACCTGAAATCACCTGATTATCTGAAAATGTATTCGAATTTCAGAAATTTTTTCACTCAATTTCGAACCCGGATGATAATATTTTATTTTAACCATTACACGTTAGAGGCATAAATACTGGAGAATTTTTTGTTTCTTTTATTCAAATCTGATTGTGCCTACTCAATAGTCGATAAATACAGAACTTACTCAAAAATCAAGCGGTTGTATGGGTTATTTTCAACAAGCCGTTACAATAGTAGGTAGCACTACGTTATAATGAAACGATCAGAAAAGATAGGCGTGCACATGTCGGTTACTTCTATTCAGCATTTTTCAGTTCTGCATCGAGTAAGTAATTTCTTATTTTCAATTAATTTCTGTGTTTATCGACTATATTGAGTGGAGGGATCCTTTAATATCCACTTTTGAATCGATCTATCGATGCATTAGTTGTGTTCAACACAAACAAATTACATATACGCATCTCAGAATTTTGTGAGTTCTTCTTCCACATAGATTATACAGGGTGGTCCATTTTAATCGCTCCAGGCGAATATCTCAGAACATAGGAAAGATACTAAAAAAATTCGGCTACAAAAGTTAAAGGCATTCACGGGGAAAATATAATGATGATATATGTTGACTTGTGAATTTTATCTCTTCCGAGATTTTGCTAGTAACTCCAGATTTTAGATAGGGAACACACGTTTTGGATATGAGCAGCTAATAGCAAGATCAACGACTGATTCAAATACGGAAAGCCAAAGCGATGTTGATTTTTATTCAATTTTTATTTTTTTAATAATTTTTGTTTCGTTTTTATTTCAAATTCAAATTGTTTTTTTGCTAGGGTTTTGAAGTTATCTCAAAGTCCGCTATTATTCCGATCTACAGAGAATGCAAAAATTGAGAGGAAAAAAAAAATTGAATTATAAAAAATGAATTTCAAAAATTATAACAATAAATTGCAAATTAAAAATTGGATTACAATATTTTGTGCTTCTTGTATTTGAATGAGTCTTCGATCTCTATTATTATTCTATTAGCTACAACATATCAACACAATCAAATTTGAATGAAAAAAAAAGTACTCCAGTATCTTTGCCTCCAAAGTGTAATGGTTCAAATTACATGTTATCATCCGGGTTTGAAATTGAGTGAAAAAATTTCTGAAATTCGAATACATTTTCAGATAATCAGGTAATTTCAGGTGATGAAATATGTTCCGAAACATTGAGGTCCCTCTCGAGCCTTCAGAATGCACAAAAAAAGGAGTTTTCATTTGTTTTCAGTATGGCCCACCACTGCGAAAATTCTGTAAAAATTTGGGGAGGAGTACCGCGTAAAGGTACGCTTTGCAGAATATTTCGGTGTTTGCGAAATGATGGGATCATAGGAAAAAGCCGATTTGAAATATTCTAAGCTTTCGTATGGATACAATTTCCCGCCACAATGGACGCAAAAAATATTTTTGTACGTATTTTGAAAACTGTTTGATGGTTGATCCGGGTTATTAGGATATCTTTAACACAAGACGGGAAACGAAATAAAAACCGAAAAACACGTTATTCGATGTATATGAGCAGAGAATGAAGATGCAGATTTGAAACTTGGTGGAAAATATTTTCTAGTGATGTGAAAACTTTGAATCGAAATACGAATTTGATAGCTTTGGGGGCAATTTTCACATGCTTACCCGGCTAGGCCCTTTAGAAATCTTAGAGAAGCTTCAAATTTCGGTTTCAAGATTGTGTCTCTAAAATTGATCTATAGTTGAGTTTACTCATACTGAGTGAATATCAACAAAAAGTCAAGAATTAGTATATTACGCAACGAGTGCGCAGAATAGGTGATTCCCGCACGAGTCGATTTTGTCGCCCAAGCGCAGCGAGGCACGAGTTTCGTATACTATTTTTGAGAACTGAGTATGCAAAATGAGATGTGCGGGAAGGTAGTGCGCGAAATTATATTCTTGTCACTTCTACAGTATTTTGCGTACTGGAATCTCATTTTGCACCCGCGAATCTCATTTTGCGCACGCAAATCTTATTTTGCACCCGCGGGTCTCATTTTGCGTACGCAAATCTCATTCTGCACCCGCAAATCTCATTTTGCACCCACAAATTTCATTTTGCACCCGCGAATTTCATTTTGCGCACGCTCACAAAATGCGTTAGGAAATCTAACATTTTGCGCACTCGACTTAGTACGCAAAATCGAATTTTGCACACTCAGTTAGGAAATAGTACATTACGATACGAGTACGGAAAGGCTTATTTGTTCGGCTCGTGCCGTAAACCTCTCGTTTCGTCAAAAAGCCTTTACGTACGAGTGACGATCATTATTTTTCATCGTGAGAGCCGTGAAATCGCGACGAAGTTGCGATTTTGAGGTTAGAATGATGGAAAAGTATTTAAAAGAAACAGAAAAAAAAGAACAATAATTAAAAACTCGTCTCTGGGATTCGGAAAAAATCTTTTGAATTTTTAAAACTCAAGCTTGGATTTTTCCGTTCAAAACGCCGAGTTGTCGGACTTTGAATGACGCTTTACGAATTATAATAAAATCTATATTCCGGTGATAATAATCAGAGCATAAAGTAGCACTCGCGTCATATACATTGTGATTCTTATCTAGAAAATTTGCTAATCAATATATACAGGCGGTGTATAAGTCAAATAAGCGGTTAAAATCGGTAGTTTGGTAACGGAAACTAGAGGATCGTCTATTACCTGATCAGACCCAGCGACAATGACAAGGTCCTTGTGAAGCTGTGCCCCCCACGAGTCGATTACGCAATGTCTGGGCCATAGGCGTTGTTCCATGTTGGGCTCGAGGAAGAGGACCGTGTCGAAAGGCTTGGCTTCCTCCTTGGCGATCTGACGAAACGTTACGTAAATATGATACTATCATTATGATTATCGTTGACAGGAAGAGGGCGAGGCCCCGAGTTGAAAAAATAGCGTACCTTCGAGTCCGGATGAACTTGGCGAATGTTCAAATTCTCGTAAAACCCGATATGATTTTCCGGATGCCAGTCGAGGGAATAGACGACTTTGTCCCACCGAACTTGTTCGAGTAGCCGATTTATCGGCTCGACAACGTCGGCCCCGTCTTGTCCCTTCCCGCAGTCCCTGAGCGCCAAAGTACCGCCGATAAAATCGTTCTGGACGTCAACGACGATCATTACGTTCACGGGATTTACCACAACGGATATCCAATCCTTGCAGCATCTGCGACGACGATTAGAAGTGAATAAGGTAATCGGAACTATTTATTTATTCATTTATCACCACGATCGCGAGTCTTTTGATACATCGAATTGTAGAAGACAAAAATCAATAGGTACTTTCGCGTATTCATATCGGCAAAAAGAAAAGAAAGAAAGAAAAAAAAGAAAAAAATTAGTGTCAATGTAGAAAGTAAAAGTGGAGAATATACCTGAGCCATTCATCGGAGTTCAGGGCTCCATCCTCGTCGGTATCGAAGATATCGAAAATGTCGCGAGCCCTGTACTCGTGACGTTCGAGTTCGTCCTCCCCAAATAGGTGAATGCAGAGATTTCGGAATTCATGAAAATCGACGAGTCCGTCTTTGTTGGCGTCGAATTTATCTAGGATAAGATCAGGCGATTCCCAGAGCGTATTTTCCTCCATGTCGATATCCTGCGTATCGTGCGATAAACAAACAAATAGATGAATAACAGTAGGTAGTCGGGTGTTGAATGCGGCCTGACGTTAACCAAACGGTTGTAAACCGGGGAGCGCGAACCTCGATCCACCAAAGGCTCGGTCAAAGTGCGAGTCGATTTGCATGACAAGCGATAGACGTTTATACCCGAGTACGTATAGACGCGTACGTATCTATACCTAATACCTACGTAATATAGCCCACAGATATACCTACATACGTACAGGGAAGTATAAAGCCGAAAGGGGGGAAAGGGAAAGGGAAAGGGAAAGGGAAAGGGAAAGAGACGAGGATCGGGTTTTATATCGACAAAACAAATGCAAGCTTTGGGACTAGCCGGGGGTTTCCCCTCGCAACCTCGGTGATTCGCGAGCGAACGCGACCGGAAGAAGGCGAGAATCGCGGGAAATTAGCGACGGGAGGATAAACGAGAGAGGCGGGGGGAGTCCTTGCGTAACTATAGTAGAATTTGCCGCATGCGGTTTATAGCGGCTAGCGTGTGGACGAATTAGCGAGAAAGAAAGAGAGAGAGAGGGGGGGACAAGCTCACTCACGTCACGGTCGGTCCGGATCTGACGATCAGCGGAGAAGTAAGTCCCGAGTATTTGAGGAAATAAAAAGAAGAAGAAGAAGAAGAAGAAAAGGAAGAAGAAGAAGCTCTGATCCGTTCGGCGGGCCCGTTGGAAATAAACGACCAATCGTTCGCTCGTGGGTCGTAGGGCGATCGTTACCTCGGTCGTTCGGAAGCTTACCCTAGAGGGATGGAGAGAGACAGAGAAAGAAATAGATAGCGAGAGAGAGAGAGAGAGAGAGAGAGAGAGAGAGAGAGAGAGAGAGAGAGAGAAAAAGAGAGTACGGCCACGGTCTTCGATACGAATATACATATGTGTGTACGACGGGGCGCACGAAACCTGCGATGCATATATACGCGTATGGATACGAGAAGAAGACGAAGGAAAAGTGGAATTGGAATAGGACGAAAGGGGATGAAATAGAGCATATATTATACCATATCGGGCCTAATTAATGCGGCATACGATAGCGTTCTATGTACAGGATATCCTTGTACATACATACGGGTATATATGCATATACGACATGACTGCAGGTGCAGTTTTATCTCTAATAGTCGAAAACCGTGTGGCGTATCAGAAACACGGCGACGAGGTCGTCCGTATTCTGTATAATAATAATATATATCGATGTATAGAACAATTTACGTTATAGAATACTGGAAAAAAAAAATGGAAACAAAAATCAAACAACAACAATAATATATACATGTATTACAAAATAGGTAATAAATAACTAATAAAACGAACGTTTAATCCTATATTATGTATATTTTTGGTTTTTTTTTCTTACTTACTTCGATCAAATTTCGATCAATTTTTCCTTCTCTACGGTTCGCTATACGGTTATTTTCTGTATATAATGCTTTATCTTATTTTCTTTTCTTTTTTCTTTGCTTCCGATGGGTTTTTTTCCCCTTGTTCTCGTGTAAATCGTACGGGCTTCATTGCTTATATTAATCTTCGTACGCTGATTTGTATAGATCGTATGAATATGCCTATATACGCTGCAGACGTGTATATAAACTTTGATTTTGTCAGATTCACGCGATCGACGATTAAAAAGAATCGTTCGCGATCCTCCCTTCATATTTCACTATTTTCTATTTTCTATTGTTTTTTTTCTATCTTCTTTTTTGTATGCAGAACAAGAAAAAGAGCATCGTCGAACGTACGAAGGATCGAAGAATGAATGAATGAATGAATAAATGAATGAAGAAATCAATAAATAAATCAACGAATCCGCGATCGATGAACGAACGAATGAATGATTGAACGGCTTATAGCGGATAAATGAATAGGTATTTGGTTGTTTTTACTCACCTGAGCTTTGGCTGATTGTGAGTGAGGTGGGTAGAGAGAGAGTAAGGTATTTACTCGAGCTTTTGACTTATAAGTAAATATCGATCGATCGCACACAAATTTACCATATATTTATGTGGGTATGTTTGTACGTACTTGCGGTATGTATACCCGTGTACATACTGTATATTTATAAGATGTTCGTAGATAATGTATACAGGTTTGTCTGCCTATGTGTCGTATACGCTTTCTGGCTCTTGGTATTTTTTCGTTTCATTTTTATTTTTTTCTCGTTTTTCGCCCAATTGCTCCTTCTGTTTCTTACGTACTTGCAATGATACTCGATCTCTTTTTTTATATTCAATTTTGATTCATTTACTTACTTCTTTTTCAAATCACGTATATAATACAGTGATCCCAATGTTTTTCAACTTTCATTTCGCTTTTCTTGTTGTTTTATCTTATTTTATTTTTTTGCGTTTTCTTCTTCTTGTTCAATGGAAGTTTAGTACAATTTTTTTTTTCTTCATGTCATCCGGTATTTGGATCGTTAATTACTACGTATGTATTCATATACAGAAAAATCATCTAAATCGTAACTAGATTGGACAAATCCAGATGAAATATAATTCCAAAGATATTGAATTGATTGCTATCTTGATTCTCGTTATTATTATTCGATACTTGTAACGGTGATACCGGAAGTTTGTAATTTTTCTCATTTTGTCCCTCGAAATAACTTCGTTTTCCCCAAACATTACGATTTTATGAATGGTTCCTTTCTTG
Organism: Ametastegia equiseti; assembly: GCA_963989295.1. Classification (NCBI taxonomy): domain Eukaryota; kingdom Metazoa; phylum Arthropoda; class Insecta; order Hymenoptera; family Tenthredinidae; genus Ametastegia; species Ametastegia equiseti. The sequence continues at coordinate 21,484,859 of OZ022394.1, forward strand.
CTGATAAAAACACGAGTCATGGTTTATATCGTTCGTTTCCTTTATATATTCATGATGCATAGTTTGCTTCATTTTTTATGCAAAATTGTTTGTTGTTGTTTTTTGCTATTCTTCCTTATTTTTCACTATATTGTCACACGCCTGTGAAAGAAACTCGTTATTTTTCATTTTTTATTTTTTGGCGTGGAAATTCTTTCCACCGCCGCACTCATTGTTCATGAATAACTCGAATAAATATAACATGAGAAACATCAGAAAACATAATCCAGATTAGTAATAACTGGAATTGTATGATTTTTGTTTTGTTTTTGAAATATCAATCGCTCGCTTGCAATCTGTTTCTCTTCTTTGTTTCTACGATCGTACATTAAATCTTTATGTATGTACCAACTACAGCACGATTTGGAACCAATTGAAAAATTATCAGACTCGAATTGAAAAGAAAGGAGAAAAGAAAAAAAAGAAAAATAGAAAAGTTACCAACGATTTCAACAACGCGATTCAATTCACTCAAAAACTAATAAAGAAACTAAATTGAGAATTGTACAATTGTAATCAAGTAATTTTCTGCTCTTTGAGTCTGTTGACTGGTCTTTTCTTTTGCTTTCTTATTTTTCACTATAAAATATCATACTATATACTTGCGGTCATCTTTGATAATATGTACAACTCTATCACTTTTCATCGATTGATCGATAAATTCTGATCAATTATTGATAATGTATCTTGGGCCAAATTGGTTGATTGTTCATCAATTTGCTTGATAGGTAATTTTGTAGTCTCCGCCATAAAATTGGTTGTGCCGGTATCCTAGGGCAGTTGCTGGTTATTATTTGCATATATCATATAATTAATAATTATGTAAGTAAATAAGTAATCAAGTATATTGTATGTCTATCAACTAATTCATACTTGCGACTGGAGTGAGAGAGATTAATTAATAGAAGGTGAGGTGGTAATAAATATGAAAATAATTAATTTCCTTTGTGAGAATTATTCTTTCTCATTGTTTTTCTTTTCTTTTCCTTTTTTTTTTTTTTTATATAATTTCAATCGTTTCATATATCTTATTTCATTTCATTTTTCTTCCATTGCTTATATACATATATAATTGTATTAATTAAATCGGTAAACAACACTACTATACTTCTGCAAAAGGAAGAATAAGCAGAAGAAGAAGAAGAAGAGGAAGTGGGAGAAAAATACAGAAAGAAAAAAATAAAATAAAAATCGATAAAATGAAAAGAAAATAATAAAAATGACATACGACTAGAGTATGAAATAGTATGAATTGGTTGTTCTGAAATGCGTGATGTAATAAAAGACGAGATAAAGGTAGATTGTAGAGTAGTTATCGATTATGTTGTTAATTAATCAAAATTAATCAATTATTTATCAATTTTCATTTATTCACTTATTCATTTTTATATTAACACAATTGTATCATGTATAGTAATGCGTAGTTGAACTTTTGTCAAAACCACCTAGATCCTAAGTTCCCTTTCTTTAATCAATCTTTATATAATATTCATTGAATGTGCGTCGACTCCAAATTTGGTAAAACTCCATTTGCCCCAGAAAATTGTAAATTCAGAGTAAGCACGTCTCTCTGCCAACGCAATGATTTCGATTTAAATATAATTCTTTCTTCCCTCGTTTGCCGTCGTATTTCATCTTCCGACTAAAATTCTCGGCTGCTTGTTCGTATCCACTTGTATGTGTATTATAAATAAATCATACCGACAAACTTTAGCCAATAGTATTTCATAGAATTGAATTAACACACAAAGTCGGTTGCCTACATACTTAAATTGTACATTATATGTATTGTATTCAGATGCAGAGGGGCGGAGGAATATTGTCCTCGGTTCGTATATTATTCTCTTTGCTATTATAATTCGTTATCGTAACACTTTTCCATCGCCGATCTTAGCCTTTCGCGTGCCAAAATCAATCAAACGATCAAATACCATTTGCTATCTCTTTGAATCTCTGTTGAAATTGTCCAACAGTTTCTAGACAATAGCATTTCATTGTATTCTTAACATTCCACGATAACTTATACATGTATATATCTAAAGAATTCCCAATATCAGAGGCCAGAGAAAAGAAACGAGATGAGAAACACGCCTCCTCTTCCTTCTCCTCAACCCTTCTAATTCTCTAAAATATTTAATACGTCTCTTAAAATTGTCTCTTATCATCTATCCCTGTCTCTCTGCCAGTCAGTTATAAAAGTTTTGTGATTTTTTTATTCTTCGTATTTTTTTTTTTTCAGTGAGTTTTTTTCACTCTGTTTTCTTTGTCGTTATCTGAATTTCACAGCGAAAATATGCATAGATGTGTATTTCTGTATTTATATTATATATATCCATATTATTCCGCCAAAAAACTAGGCATGGTTTGTCGACCGTGCATCCACGTATCCTTCTCTCTTTTCTTCTTACTCATTTCGTTTTTAGTTTTAATCATTCCCCCCCCCCCCCCCCCCGTCAAGAATCATGCGATCACAGTGATAATAATAATAATAATAATAATAATAATAATAATAATGCTAATAAGTCTCTGGGTCTAAAATAATTCAATCGTAATGACAATAATTTATGTTGAGTGAAGACAGTAAAGACTTTAGTCAATTATTTGATAGGTTGACAACGGAGATGAATAAATAGAGGAGAAAAAGGAGAAGAAGAAATGTTTTTAAACGGTCGACAAACCGAAACGTCGTTAATTGTTATTAGTTATTAATAGTTGTGTGTTTTCTTTGTTTTGTTGTTTGTTTCTTAAGATGGTGAGAGAAAAAACCAAATGTGTTATCTAACATTTACATTTAAATATTTGAATAGTTGTTGTTTCTTTTTTGTTTTTTTTTTTCATTTTTTTGTTTTTGTATTTGTTTTTGATAATTAATTAATTAATAGCGTCGCTGAGACTGGGCGTTTTGGTAACCAGCACTGCCACCTGCAAACAACCAACCATACCTCCTCCGTTCAATTTCATTTTGCACAATATTATTCCATCGGAACAAACGTTCTTTTTTTTTTTTTATTTTTTTTCATTTTTTGCTCTATGCATGTAATTATTAGTTATATACAAATTAATATCTCATATCAATTAGATACTTCACCATTTAGGTAGGAAGTTACATTTCCCGTTTCTGTTCTGTTTTTTTTTTTTTTTTTTCTCCAATTTTTTGCCTCTAATTGGAAAAAATATTGGAAAAGAAAAATGAAAAAATTGTAAATAAAAATCTAAAACAAATAAAATAAGGCGTTCTATGCGCTTGGACAAATGTTTTATAATTGTTGCTTTTCAGTGTATTTATAATCATATGAAAATTGATCTGTTTCTGCATATAGAGAATAAATAGTAACGCGTGCTTCGATTGCGTCTCTTAGATTCAAAAGGAGAGGGTAAAAAAAGTTGAAAAAACACGCAAAAGTAGGGCGATAGGATATCTGGACATCTAGCCAGAGATTGTACCAAACTTGATGAGTTTTCAAAGTTAAATAATTATTCTTCGAATGCCAATTTTCAAAAGCTTTCTAAACTTGTGTGCAAACAATTTACGCACGTTAATCAAATTCTATAGTTGATTATACTAATTTACTATATCAAGTCGGCGCTACGTCAATTATTCATACGCCGACCTGTTCTTTCGCTCGTATGTAACTCGATTTCTAACTGTTGACTATTCCTTAAAATTACTAACTACTTATTACTTTCCTTTTCTCTTCTCTTCTTCATATTATTAACATCCCATCAGTATTTCCACGTATCTTTATTCTTAATCGTCTAAGCAGTAGTAGATTAATGATCATCCCTCTTACAAACCTATCTATATTCTGCCTTTTTCGTATTTCCCATTTGTAATTTATTTAACTCTGTTGTATTTTTTGTAATGTACGATTTACAACGCGACTATTTTGTTCACGCCATAGATATAATCGTAGGATAATTATTTCTAAAATTCTGATAAAGCGCGTATTTTGAAAAGAGATTCAGTACCGTTCTATGTGATATGTATAAATAATACGACTGTCTCGTAAATTGTTTAGAACCTGAGAGCGGTTTTCTTTAAAATAAAAAAACGTTCACTAATTAGATCAGTTAAATCGCGTGATTATGTTAGTCGCCAGCTAAAGTAAACCAGTCATACATGTGTAGTTAAGTCTAGAAATAATTTCTCGGATGATGGAATTGTAACTTACCATAATCCTGTTTCCCATACCCGCCGTCTTGGCTCGGATAGTCTGCAACCAAACAATTGCGTGTTGATTAAGTAACGAGTATCGAAAATCCGTTCGTTCTACCAGAATGAATATCAACGACGGTTTAGCTGAGAGTCGATATCTCTGAAAAGAATTGTTTAGAGAAAGTCTCTTCCGAGACATCGACTCTCTATTGGTTCCTACGGGATAAACAAAGTGATAGTAATTTCCATGAAATGAGGAGGAAGAACAACAAGCCCCCTAGTCAAGTGAACATCTCGACTTGATGAGCCTGTGAGAATATCTTGGCGATATGTATTAACAATCGAGTATATGTATAGATAATGGACAAAGTATGTAAAAACATACGTATGCTAAGGAACAACGGACGGTATGATGATCGACAGTCAATGTTCATAAAAATCCAAATAGACAAAAGCAAGCCGTAGGGAATGACTAACCGTAGGATTGCGTAGAGTAGCCACCGCCGGTTGGTACGGTGGTGGCGTTAGAGGATCTGTCGTCATAGGGGTTGGCAGGGGCGTAACCGCCACCTCCAGCTGCTGCAGCTGCTGCAGCCCCCTGCTGATAACCGGCTGCGTACGGGTCACCTGGTATTATATTTCATTTCATTTTATTTCCATATTCAATAGACGACGATAGTTATCCATTCTCTCGTTAGACAGTAAAACTCATTGCCGTTACTTCATGTTTTCAAAAATATTCAGACTCTCTTTTTCTTTCTCATTATTAGTAGATATTGAATCATCTTCAGGCTTGAAGAAGAAAAAAAGACTCTCGTTCAGCCAAGATATTGAAAACAAGCTCTATTGATTGAACTGAGACTGGACGCACAATAAATTGGTTCATTTTTGTGCCTTCAATGTCATTTGTGTTTTTGTCAAATTTCAAATCAATAACATCAATCACTCTGTTCCTCTACCGCCATGCGAGTAGAAACAGAAACTAGAACGACGATTATTACACATTGGAGAATAAACATGGATAGAAGGGAGGGTAAGGCATAGAAGAGTGTTTTGTAAATTGTAAAAACAAACTGAAATTGTACTGAATTATCGTTTCTCTTTGGGTCGGAGGTCGTTAGGCAAGGCTTTGTGAGTGTGAAAATAAAGAAGCTCACCTGTTGCGGACGGTTTTCCATATCCGTAAGGATCGGGCTGGTTATAGGACGGCGCTGGTGGTCCTGCAGGTGCTCCTCCGTATCTTCCATCCGTTGGAGCAGGTGCCGCGTATCCCTTTGGGGAATAAAATTACTCACATACTCTCCATTAAGTAAAAAGCATTTCATTTTCTTATTCGAATCAAGAATATGAAATTTATCAATCGTCGGGAACTCGAGGGACGGACTCTAATCCTCTCAATCCCTATCTCTCTCTCCATTCCTCTTCTATTCCTATTGACTATCCTAGAAATTGATATCCCTATCCTACGGAATTTGCATATATTTAGATACCTTCCGCATACCCGAAAAAGGGTCGGATAACTTACGGTCTGCTGGGCGTAGTCAGGTGGCTGTTGATAACTTTCGTATCCCGAATAGGGCTGAGCGTAGGGTCCCTGCTGTGCAGAATATCCGCCATATCCTCCACCCGGTTGTTGCTGCTGTTGTGGCGGCTGCTGTTGCTGCTGAGAGCCGTAACCATTTCCTGACGAACCGCCTCCGTATCCTTGGCTGTTTGTACGTTCGTTGATTTTTTTCAATTGTTATTTGTTCAAGAAAACGGCGAAAGACACAAATTGACAAAGAGAATAGAATACAGTCATTACTGACTACAATAAATGAATTTTCTTAAAAAATAACTGGATTCCAGTCGATCCCACTCACTTATTTGGTGGCGCAGAATAGCCGTTTGAATTCTGCGAAGGTGCCTGATCGAACCTCGGCCTTTTTGCTGGTCCTCCGGCTCCGGGTGGTCCTCCGCCTCTCTTCATGGCTCCTCTGCCTCCCCCACCGCCACCGCCACCACCTCCTCGACCTCCTCTATCACCAAAGCCACCTCTGCCTCCGAGACCTCCTAAACCTCCTCTGACTGAGCCGCCACCTCTGCGAGAGAAGAAGAAGAAGAAGAAGAAGAATGTAGCTTCGAGTTTTGATGTACTTTGGGTCTTTTTTTCCCTGTTTCTGTTCATATATTTCTAGGAAAAGAATTCGAGGTCGGTAGTTTGGTTGAGCTTACCCTCGGCCACCTCCTCTGCCGCCACCGCGATCCATGCCACCTCCTCGTCCTCTGAAGCCACCGCCACCCCCTCGCATATCACCTCTACCAAAATCTCCTCTTCCTCTTCCGCGGAAACTTCCGACTCCACCACCCCCTCGACCTCCTCTAGGAGGACCTGGCATTCCTGGAGGGGGTGGTCCGCCTCCTGGACCAGCTACCATTCCTACGTCTGGAGGACCTCTACATTCGTATCAAACAATTGGAAGATTAGAGATCTGAGATCCTTAGGTAGTGCGAGGAAATTCTGCCAAACAAACAGATTCTCCACAATTTCCAATTGGATCTGTTTTTTTGATCGATGATTCATCGATCTAACGCAAGACCTTGTAGAATCATCAAACTGGATTGTAATCAAGCCTAGTCTATTAATACGCAGATTACCCAGGTGGAAAGTGTCCCCCACGTCCCCCTCGCCCTGGGGGTCCGCCTCTGCCTCTCATTCCTGGTGGTCCACCTCTCATTCCCCCAGGACCTCCAGGGCCACCGCCACGTCCGCCTCTCATCATAACGCCTCCTCTTGGTGGACCGCCGCTGTTTAAATTTGTATCAAAAATGTTATATTCTCAATCCAAGTTAAGCGAGGGAGAGAATTTAGTGGATTCGGAGAAACTCTAAGAAGATAAGCAAATAGGATTCGAAATAGTAGGATATTTGGATTAGACAAGAGTGATAAGTCGGGCAAAAGATGAAAAGGATCTTGAGATATCCTTGGATCGAATTGATAATAAACCCTCACCGTCCTCTGTCTCCAAAACCGCCGCGTCCCCTGATCGGGGGTCCGCCGGGTCCGCCACCACGACCGCGAAACCCTCCTCTGCCGGCGGGACAATCCATCATGTGTTTTTAAACTGTGTGTGGAAAAGAAAAAGAGAGTTTTGATCGATAGAAGAAGCCGGGGTAAAGCGGTTGTCGTATGTAGTGTCGTTTTGGCCCAGGGAACAATGCTTTGAATCGTACGATCAGCGTCGTCGCGAGGAGGCATATACTAACCGCCATCACCGACGCCGCGATATTTAGGATGAATAAACGATCACTGGTTAGAGTTATATCGAGTTGTTATTCACTGAGATCTACAAGGGTTACATTCACTCGTTCAGTAATTCGGACTCTGAGCCAACCGACAGCGATATTGGAATTATTTTCATCGTATAACTTACGTTTTCGCAGAGTTTCTTCGATGTAATTTATTTCTCACCGATTACGGACGCGCCGACTTTAGCGGACCAGGAAACGCGGGTAAAATGGACGCCGGAAAAAGACTCGCTCGGGGCTCGGCTGCGGCTAGCGAAACTCAGAGATATAGTTCGGTACGCGGCCGTCGACGGCGCTTCGGACGACCAAATTCTTAAAATTTATAGTGTGGCGAAAGCGCGATTGTGCTTTCTTAATGGCCACGCATACATTATACTTTTCATCGTTTTCACGGTGAATGGTTCGCTTTTCAGTCGCAAGAAAATCCAGAGAAGAGACTTTGCTCTTTGGGATTTGAAACGGAATTCATTGTGTCTAACTTCTTCGTCTAATTTGTTTTACAATCAATGCGAGTTATCCGTTGACGTTATAGTCGCACACGTTCGATTTGGCTACTTCCCGAAAGGGTATAAGCCCATCAACGGATCTGAATGAATGAATACACACGTTCGATTGAATTTCAAACAGTTTCTTAAACTCTCAAAATCCGCACATTTAGTTTATTAATACTGTCACTTATTTCAGTGGTTCGATCGGGAAAATCATACCACGAACTCGTTTATACGGAGCGATATATTATGTTAGAAGATCGTTTGAAAAATACATACATGCAGGTATACTTATAGTATATTGTATCACATTGCAGTAAATAAATATAGGGCGAGTTTTCTCTGGCTCCGAGCGAGGGAGGAGCCTATTCTATACTCATACTTATTCTTGTCTGAATGAGAATTCCTGTTTAGATAATCTCACACAACACCCCTGCTAAAAAAAATCGATTGAGAACGATTAGAAAAAAGTCAATTGTGATCAATCGCGTTTCTTGTTTCGAAATTTCAAATAAAATACAATTATTACTTTCGTTCAATTGCTCCTTATTGTGAATTCGTCATTCAAATTTAATTGTTTCTAATACGTAAAAAATGAAGCCAATCGCAATCAATCGTCAGTTCCTTATCGGAACCCAAAAGTACAGAAGGGGCTGCCGGATCAAAATCTATCGAGATTTTCCTAATCAAAAAATTCAATTCCATTTTTATAAACCTATGGAGTTCCGAAATAATCCATATGAAAGTTCAACAATAAAAATGGATGGCGGTCATGTATATTCGAAAATTTTCAAATTATGCATAGTTACAAATTTCTTAATATTTGCCAAATTGCAAAATGTTTTCAAAACATAAGATGGGATATCCATTTCTTTCATGTGAAAGTTTCGCCACGCAATTCTAATGTGCGAGTTATGTGTCATAGATGGGCTGAAGATGCCTCAGGCCTAGGTAACTCAGCGTATACGAATAATTGCGAGAGAAAAACAGGCTGTCAAGCATCTATCGGCATGGCATGGTACTATACTAACTGAGGCTTGATTGCAATTGATTCCAATTGCCAATATTTCTTATTGGTTCGAATATAAGAACATATTTCCAAAATCCCAATTGAAACTAATTCCAAACTAATCAGAAGTGTATCGTTTTCATTTGATTACTCCTCGATGCATAAATCGTATTGAATCTCATAAAATTTCAGTTAAAAATCGACAGGACATTGATTAGTTTTTATTGGTTTCCATTAAATTTTTTTAGCTAAATTTGAACCCATTTAAAATCGCTGATTCAAACTCAATCGTATACATTTGATCATTGAGATAAACTTCCTATTCTATAACAATCAATGAAGATAGCTAACGGAAAATTGACGAAGAACTTCATTTTTTATATCAAAACGTGTTTTAGAATACTTTTTAGAAATGGCTCGACATTGGAACTAACTGAAAAGTGTATGAACCTGATACCTGGATATTTCAATTTTTCATGATTCCGATTCCGATTCCGATTAAGTTTCGGATTACACGTACTATGGAACTCAATAATTGGCTTTACATTAGAACCGATTGGAAATTAGATGGAATACAAACATGAATTTCCGTTTCATATTGATTCCGATCACATATATGCAGTTAAGCCTAAGGTTACACACATTCGATCGAATTGGTACCTTACATAGCTATTTTCCGACTCGAATCGATAGAATTTCTACACGGAATCGGGACACATTAAAAACCATTGGGATACGATTTATATTTTCCAATTCAGTGACTTTGGTATTTTCGGATAATTGTGACTAATTAGAACTTATCCAGCGAAAAATGTATTCATACAATTATATCTTTTTCCCGGGAGTCTTCTGATTAATGACCATTAGAACTAATTGAACATTAATACAGAATTCGCCATTAAACGCTATTCCCTATTGAAACTCATACATTACGTTTCAGTTGCAATGGGCAACAAACTTTCTGACCGATTGGACTAATTCAGAATAATTAAAACTATTTGGAATATAATAGGTTTCAATCATTTCCTATTGATTTTTTTTAGCAGGGACAGGTATACCTGAATTGTCAGTTGTGTGGTGATTGGCATTCGGCATTGGCAGACGATGATAAGTATGGGTAAAATAGGGCCCTTCCTCGCTCGGAGCCGGAGAAAACTCACCCTAGGTATATGCATACATTTTCCAGTCCACGTAACAATTGAGCGTTCGCTGTAACGTATGTACAATCTGAAGGAAAATAAATAGAGAGAGAAATGGAAAAAGAAGGAGAATAAGTGACAAAGAGCAGCATGATTATACTCCCTAAAATAAACAGCCTCTTCGTAAGCAGGATGCGCCCGACCTCCAACCTATACCCCACGAAATTAGCAAAGAGGTCAGGAATAGTATATTTCGTAACAAGGGCGTAAAATTTTACACCCGCGTGTGATCGCCGTTCACAAGGGTTGGCGAAGCGGGCCCGAGTGATACGGCATTACACAAGGGTGTAAAGTATTACGCCCGTGTTGCGAACGATATTTTTCGATGCAGTTCGCTTAAATTTGATCTTATCTAAGCATAACAATGCGTAAAATCGGATTTTACGCGCACTGTGTCGACAAAGTCTTATTCTACTCATTCGAGCGATCGAGCACATTATATTATACTGACGATCACCCTGAAAAATATCCGGCTATTTCGAATTAGATGGGATAATCCGGTGAATTATCCCACAGCAAAAATATCATACGACAACAATATCCAACAATGTAAACATCCAATGTCAAATTATCCCATTACCAAAGAATTTCATCGCATGCGAAACTTACCGGGCTGGATCTCGGGACGAACAGCATCGGCGAACGCCTATATCCAATAATTGGGGGTTCACTGAAATCACTGCACTGCACATATTTTATATATATGCATTCCATACGTTGGGGAAGATTTAGACAACACTCCACTATGCAGCACTCGACACTGAACACATTATTCAATATTTATATATCTGTACGAATTACATCCGGTGCAGGGTATTAGATTTTACAAAACACGGAAATCTCGATTCTATGTATTCAATTAGGCAGTAAGTTTGACCGAGACACCGAGGGATGGCGACAGGGTAGGTAAACAAACGGCGAGGTAAACAAACTTGGCCTTGACGAGCCAATTTTTAGTATTTCACCGCGGCATCGCGAATACTGAATACACAAAAACCATCACAATTAGAATATAATAATCAGCGGAGGTACGCGTATTGTTTCCCATCGCAGGATTACCGCCGAGATCGACAACCGAAATCACTCGAGGAACATTTCGCGAACGAAAAATAAAAAACACTGCAATCTCCGACGTCGTACAGTTTCAGAAGAGAGGGAAAACGAGTTTTTAACTCTCGGTACGCACATTTTTGCGAGGAAACTACCGGGGAGGCGGTTATTTTTTCGAACCGACACAATAGCCGTGCGTCGATAAACAAATGCGACGCGAAAAGTCGAAACGGAAAATTTTAGGCGGGAAGCTGAGGCCGCGCCGCGACGCGAGGTTCACTTCCGACGAATGCCGCAATCAGACTAACTCGTTTCGCTTAGAACTTTGATGCACTCGCGCGAATTAGTCGAACTAACGATTGGTCGAAGCATCCGCAATTGGCAAACAATTAATCGAGTCGAATTTCAAATCCGTGAGGGAGCAAGTAACGCGAACTGATTCCACCCTCTGGCAGAACGTAACAGAAGTCGGCACCCTTCCCGCCGCGGGGGCTCCCGGGAGCGATGACTCTTCCCTATCGGCGACAATCGCTGCGTTTTTGTTTTAACAACTGTTCGTTAATTTCCACAAATCGAAGAGATCTCATTATTGCACTATTACAACATTTAAGCAAAGATCTGTTCACGTTTTAATCTATCTCCTTCGTTAACTTATCAGTTAATCGGAAACTAAAAACGAGGTGATCGTTGTCGGTAAGGAAGAGCCACCGGTCCCGTCAGCCCCCGCGGCGGGAAGGCGGCCGACTTCAGTTGCCTTCAGCCAGAGGATGGAATCGGTTTGAGTTCCTAGAATACAGAGTTGAGTCAATCGATGATTCCTTTTGATTGGCTCTTCAACTTCGGCACGTAATGGCGTAGACGGGCGAATATTTGAATATAAACATCCTCAATATCTAATCAACGATCATTTTCATCATGGTCAAAAGTGTCTTATACAGGTTATCGTGAAATAATGCTTTTTCACGAAGTTTTTATGATAATATCAAGAGTCTTTAACCCGGATTATCTTTTCGACCTTGATCCTAAAGTATCGCGTTAACATAACCTCAAATATCGCAATGCCACCAACAACGTCGTTAGTGAAACCGTGTTCGATGTTCCGAGGAATTTCCAAAAACAAAATAGCCGAAATGAAAAATTCAATCATGAAAGAGCTCGTAATCCAGTTATTCACAATTATCAACGTTATATTACTTCCTTACATCAGTTTCAAACTTCCCGCAATTTTACTTCGGTACAGAATGGCGGCAATTGACTCAACTCTGTATTCTAGGAACTCTAGAATCGGTTCGCGTTCTTTGCTCCCTCTCGGATTTAAGATTCGATTTAATTGATTGTTCGGTAATTACAAGTGATTCGACTAATCGCGAGTCCGCGGACTAAGTCGCGCGAGTGGATCAAAGTTATAAGCTTTCGCGAGTCACTTCATGATTGCAGCATTTGTCGGAAGTGCACCTCGCGTCGCGTCCTCTGCTTCCCGCCTAAAATTTTCCGTTTCGGCTCTTCGCGTTGCATTTGTTTATCGACGCACGGCTTTTGTGTGGATTCAAAAAAATAACCGCCTTCCCGGTAGCTTCCTCGCAAAAATATGCATGCCGAGAATTAAAAACTCGTTTTTTCTCTCTTCTGAAACTGTACGACGTTGGAGATTGCAGTGTTTTTTATTTTCCGTTCGCAAAATGTTCCTCGAGTGATTCCCGCTGTCGATCTCGGCGGTAATCTCGCAGTGGGAAACAATACGCGTACATTATATTCTAATTGTGACGGTTTTTGTGTATTCGCGATGCTGCGGGGAAATAAAAATTAGCTCGTCAAGGCCAAGTTTGTTTACCTCGCGCCCCCCAGTCGCCCTCCCTGTCGCCATCCCTCGGTGTCTCGGTCAAACTTACTGCCTAATTTAATACATAGAATCGAGATTTCCGTGTTTTGTAAAATCTATAATACCCTGCACCGGATGTAATTCGTACAGATATATAAATATTGAATAATAGGCCTGTTCGTTGCTCTTACACTTGTCTACACTTTCTACACTAGTGTAGGAAATATGATTCCTGGTTGGTCGATTTCTACACTATTGTGAAAAGTGTAGCTAAGTGTAAGAGCAACGAACAGGCCTAATGTGTTCAGTGTCGAGTGCTGCATAGTGGAGTGTTGTCTAAATCTTACCCAACGTATGGAATGCATACATATAAAATATGTGCAGTGCAGTGATATCAGTGAACCCCCTACTTGGATATAGGCGTTCGCCGATGCTGTTTGTCCCGAGATCCAGCTCGGTAAGTTTCGCATGCGATGAAATTCTTTGGTTACGGCATATTTTGTTGTTGGATATTTTTGTTAGGAAATGTTTTTGTCATTCGGACGAATTTGGTATCCAGCCGGATAGAATTACCAACGTAATCTGCGACCGGAAAATCCCAATCGCGAGCATGACTGGTTTATCCACTTCAACTCGCAAAAGCTGTTTTTTTTTTTCTTTTTTTTTTCATCTATCACTTTAGATAGCCGCTATTTTGGACCAACTTTCGAATATCTGGTGATACCAGACGCTTTGCTATGCGTTGACTTCGAAATGTATCAGCCCATACCTATAAAGTTTCTTGATTTGAACTTACTTTCCGCGTTACTATTGCCGAGTTACCGACACTCGCTCTACCAGTTGGATGGTATTTGTCGTTTCAAGGCGCCTCTGCCGCGAGGGCAGCACATGAACACCTAAAAAAGGATCGTTCTTCTCACTGATCTCTCTTCTCCTCCTCCAATCTTCGTCGTAATCTCCCCCACTAGCTCTCGTAGGTTATTGTTCCGCAGCGCTGTCGCGGCGTCAGCACACGCCTGGACTGACTCGCGACTCGCAAGGCACGACAGTACGACACCGACTGTTCCACAACGGTTCGTGAAAGGATCGTATTTTTCATTTTCTTCTCCTTCGACAATAAACCGCTGACGTTTGGAATTATTCAACGTCGTCACCGCAACAGCTGACCCATATCGCTATACTCTATATTCGACATTGTCGTCAAGTTGTTAATGTCCGATGTCGATCGTAGTATATATAACCTCCAAGTCAAGTCACGAAAACAAGTCAAATAATACATCGAACGTTGAATAAAAAGCCTCGACTCAAATTTTCCACATTCCAATACGCGGATCGAAATTTGTAATTGCCTTGGAGAAAGAACGGCAATGCATTGACGCAACCGATATGCTTGAATCGAGTAAATCGTCGTCGGTCGCTAGCTCCAGCGACAACTGCATAATACCGTAAAAAATATATACAAGTCGTAATCTAATCGCCATAACAATTATTAACAACGACGTACCACCGCGGAGCGGAGCGCAATCCTGTATACAAATTCAAATCTAATTATACGAATAAGCAGTGATACCGACTGTGCGTATAAAAAAATGTCGAGGACGGATCTGAAGAATTGGCCAGTATTTAGCTTACTGGAACCAGAATTTGTCACCAAAATACACCTGGTTGTCGTTTACGGTAAGCTCATTACCATCCTTCAGATTAGAATCGATTCGTTACGATAATTGTTTCTCCATTCTTATGCGTGCGTATGTGTGTAGTGGGATGTATCTCTTGTTTTGACAAAGCAGAAGCGGCTAGAGAAGAACAAAGAAATTTTCACGATACGCACGCATACCTATGTAGAATGTGACGTTGCAAACGTGAACACGCGATCGCGTATGGCTGGATTTTCATAGGCAGCAAAATACTGCCGCGTCAAAATACTGCCGCAGCGCCATGACGCGGCAGCGAAATACTGCCCATGAAAATGCGCCGGCAACAGGCAGCAAATTACTGCCCATCCAGCGCGGGTGGGTTGATCACGTGGTGCATCAGAGGCGCTCAATTCACAAGATCTGAACAGAAGAAGGAGATTCGAATTGTGCCAGTGTTCCGACACGATTGTTGTACGACAAAGGCCAGTAATATATTGACAGCTGTCAATAGTTTGCTTGTTTCCATGCATAACTATGACAAGTACCGAATAATGCGACAAAAATGGAATTGTCCTTTTTCCTTGGATGCCTATTTTGTCGTGTTTTTTTTACATATTTTACTATCCTTTGTCGTACAACAATCGTGTCGGAACACTGGCACAATTCGAATCTCTTTCTTCTGTTCAGATCTTGTGAATTGAGCGCCTCTGATGCACCACGTGATCAACCCACCCGCGCTGGATGGGCAGTAATTTGCTGCCTGTGGCCGGCGCATTTTCATGGGCAGTATTTCGCTGCCGCGTCATGGCGCTGCGGCAGTATTTTGACGCGGCAGTATTTTGCTGCCTATGAAAATCCAGCCTATCGCGTCCGGCGCCGATATATTCAAACGACCGACCGCGACGCTGCGTCCCAAGCGGCGGGCTTTTCAAATATTTTCAAATTTCGAATCTATCACATTCTTCGAGAAGTTTTAGATAGAAAAATAAAGAATAACTTGAAAACAGGGAACCTCGGAAACGAGGCATTGATCGTGACCAGGGATGACATGGTTTACGCTTTGGGCAGCAATACGACCGGCTGTCTAGGCACTGGCGATTCTCACAGCACGCTGGTTCCAAAGAAGGTTGAAGCTCTGTGCGAAAAAAAGGTGAAGACATTCGCCTACGGCAGTGGACCTCACGTTCTCGCACTCACGCATACTGGGGAGGTAATAGACAATCTACTGCTGAGGATTCGAGAGAAATATCGAATGAAACGACCAACTATGAATTATTCGGTCGTTAATTCATACTCAAATGGGTTGTTATTATATTCTTTCAAGGTATACTCCTGGGGACATAATGGTTACTTTGAATTGGGTAATGGGACTTCCAATCAGGGTCTCACCCCGACTGTCGTTGGGCTTCATCCAGGTGGTAAAATTGTTGTCGACGTAGCTTGCGGTAGTCATCATTCTCTGGCTCTTACCGACGACGGAGAGGTGAATAACGGAAGCAAATGTTACACATTTCTGGCTGTTTTCATTGTCCAAAATTTATCTATATGGGGTATTCCACACCAACTCTACCAGCCTTCGATCCCCACTTTTTTTTATTTGCCTAATCTTTTTTTTCTCCATATTGACCTCATCGTACAAAGTATCCCTGAATTGTTTCAGAATTTTTTTACTGAATTTGAATCGAAATTTAATTTAATTAATTGAAATTCTTCCAAAAATTGGTTTCTCAATTTTCAACAGGATTTGAAACAAAATTCAAATTGAATTGATTAAAATTCCAATCAGAATTGAGAAAAAATTCGAATCAAATTGATTGAAATTCTGTGAAAAATGGGGAAAAAATCGAGGCATCCATGGTTCAAAGTTTTTGTATCAAGAGTAGAATTTTTGAGACTTGTTTCGAGAAAATTGATCGTGGAACTTGGAAAGAATTCAATTTTTCCACTTTCTTATTGGAAATATCGTTCCTGACGAAATTAAAATTTGTGGCAAAACATGCATATGAAAGTACATGTCAAGACGAACAATTGGATGTTCTATTTCCTTCTACTTTCGCTCAATGTTAAAAACTCTCAGGTATACGCTTGGGGGCAAAATAACTGCGGTCAAGTAGGCAGCGGGATAAGTTCCCACCAAGGAGCACCTAGGAAAGTGAATTCAGGTCTGTCCGGTAAAAAGGTAGTGTCTGTCGTTTGTGGGCAAACTTCTAGCGTCGCAGTTACCGAAGGTGGAGAAGTTTACGGATGGGGATACAACGGCGTAGGTCAACTGGGTATAGGAAATTACGTGAATCAGCTAAATCCCAGCAAAGTGACAGCCCTCGCTACGGTAGTTATAGGCAAGCAAAATACTCCTCTAAGCATTTTCCCATTCTATTTCATAAATTGCATGATACAATACAAAAGAATCGAATAAACATATGCAATTTTTAGAAAAAGTTGCCTGCGGCTATGCCCACACGTTAGCTCTGAGCGATGAAGGAACACTCTACGTTTGGGGAGGGAACAGTTACGGTCAACTCGGTCTTGGGAATAAAGCAAATGCTTCCAGTCCTGTGAAGGTGAAAAAAAAAATCAGAACAAGTTTCTCCGATTGTGAGCTAAGGAACAAGCAAGCGATCGACTGACGATGAATATCTTTGATCGCAAGGTGACCGTGGCTGAGATGGGCAGGGTGTCGGATATTGCTGCTGTCCATTACAATCATATTAGCGTAGCAGTCGGTCAGGGTGGATGCGTTTTTATGTGGGGCCAGTGCAGGGGGCAAAGTGTAACTTGGCCAACGGCAACTCGACTTTTGCATCCTCACGACGCTCTAGCTTTTTACGCAACTCCCAGCGTAATGCACAAGCCGCTACTCCTCCACGCAGAAGAAGAAAGTGGAATTTTGGACTGTCTGAAGCAGGCTTTTGACGACTCGGTTGGTTTTGTATCTGAATCTGGTCCAACTTCCATATCTGCATTGTCTAGAAGTTTGAATTATCGTAATTTGCAGACTACGAGCGACCTCGTCATCCAAGTACAGGGGAAACCGATTCACGTTCATAAATCTGTGCTCAAAATTCGCTGTCAACACTTCAGGTCAATGTTTCAAGAACACTGGGCAGAAGACAGTCAAAAGTACAGTTTCTTCACATTGTCAAACGGCATCTCGGTACCTTCCATAAGTTTGAGGATATCACTTTAGGGCTGAGAGACATAGTAGAGAGAAATTCGAAAACCAATTTCAGCTGGAGAAAAAAAAGCCTTCTGTAAAACATTCTTACAATTTTGTCTCGCAAAGTGATCCCGACTTACGGATGGCACTGGGAATTCTTAATTCAGGGGTTTTATTCTTCCAAATTACAGTATCGTCCAGCTGGACCAATTCTCCCACGCAGTATACAAATCGTTTCTGCGATACCTGTACACCGACGAGGTGGATTTACCTGCGGAAAATGCACTGGGTACGCTTGTTAATGTTCATTTCTAGAGTCCCTTTGTTAAGTTTTGTTTATTTTCTCTGATTGGTCGATTGTCGAATTTGGTTCGCAGAACTTCTCGACTTGGCTAACGCCTACTGCGAGAGTCAGCTGAAGAGACGATGCGTGCAAATGATAAAGAGAGGAATAACTGTCGAGAACGCGGCGTTTCTTTACAGTACAGCGATAGAGTACAATGCCCAGGTGAGAGGATAGCGTTGTGTTTTCAGACCTTGGATTATATCGCGTTTAGAGGTAACCTTCAGCTATTATAGAGACTCGGGAGGGCAGTTGCGATGTCGAAAAACGTCATTTGTTTACAGGAATTGGAAGAATTCTGTTTCAAATTCGCCCTCAATCACATGACCGCTGTTATACAAACAATGAATTTTGCCAACCTCGACGAAGCGACGCTTAAAACTTTTATACTCAAGGCTGCTCAGTCGGGTGCCTTCAAGACGTAAAGAAGACTGAAGGGGCTGCGATTACTGCCTCCTTTATCCATGGTCGCTTCCAAGCAATAACAATAATTATTCTTTCAAGAAGAAAACCAAGAAGAAGAAGAAGATGATATTTTTTTATACCACACAGTTGGGTGTAGAACTTGTGTATATCGTTTTATAGAATACAAGAATTAGCATAATAACGAGAACGCCGTTACATTCGAAGAGAACAAACTACTTATCTTTTTCGAGACTGGGACGATAATTAATCATCATTTTTAGCTTAATTATCGTCAATTTGACTAGATATTCATTCCTTATCGATGCATTTATATTATTACACAATATCCTGTACGTATTGTTAGATTAGGAATTATATGGTATCTCTTAGACGCAAAGGTTTTTTATCTCTGTAGTTTTTTGTTTTTGTTTCTACCTCAATAACGATGTATAAGACGAATGCAGATTTATGAGGTGAATAAATGAATGAATACAAATAGTTTCTCCCTTTAAATGCACCTACAATATGTTATAGTTTGTTTAATGCATACATAGGTATGTAATATGTATGTATTGCGCATACTCACCTGGGGACGATGATTTTCATAATTCCAATATCGTTTGGTACTCCACATTTGTTTTCATTATAATTATACTACATAGGCAGGAGGTATGATAATAATGATAATAAGTTATAATCAAGATATCTTGGCAATATATATGTATGTATATATACAAGCAATAGATTACTTTATTTATGTGTATAGGTAGGTAGGTACTTAGGTAGGTAGGTTATAGGTATGTAGAGGTTTCGCGGTCGGGTCGCGAGGAAAAGTTTTTCTTTCTTTTTTTCTTTAATACCTATACTAATTGTTATCTCCGTGTCCAAATTTGTTTACAAGCCGTTGATTTCAGGAGGTATGGTACCGTACATATCACGCATCTACGTGTCATTAGTATTATTTCGTAATTCATCTCTTTAATTTCATTCTTTTCATTTATCTACTCACGTGTATGTATACATATGTATGTATTATATACATATATTTAGATAGGTGTGAATTTTCATGAATAATCATATTTATATATAATATACTATACGTATGTATGTGGTATATGTATACAACGTGTACAATAATACCTATGTAATGAATAATGATATGCCGTTGTGTTGAAACGGGACCAAATCGCCCAACCGTATGTATTTCTTTATAATATATTTATTATATTTATATAATATATACGTACAACGTTTTAATCTGTTCTTTTATTTTCACACTCTTTGCTAGTATAGCGTACATAGTTATTAGGCCTGCGGGCTACTTCTCTTTAACGCGCGATATTCGCTATGTGTGTGTGCGTATAATGTGTATGTACACACAATATTTATTATTATAAATCCCATCGATGGAAACTGGCTTTTTTTTTTATTGTTCTCGTTTTTTTGTATCATTTTTTATTTCAATTTTTTCCCCCCTGGAATTTATGTTCATGGCTGCACAACCGACAAAGTGACAATCGTTCTTATTTATCATTTATTCTTATTGTTATTATTATTATTATTACTGTTATTATTACCACGGGTATGTATGTTTTATTACATAATAATTATCGTGTCTCGTGATTTCGAACGAATGCGTAAGTAGGTACACGAATAACGAAATATGCAGTCGTGAAGTTGAGACAATTTTCGTATTAAATTGAAAATACCATATTATTATATTAATTATGTATTTATGCAAGTGGGGTATCTATTATCATACATATAGGTATATTATTCTATGCGATAACAAATATACATTACACGTCGGCATGTACATATGCTATACATATATGTATATGTATAATATACATATAAGTAATATTACACTTAACATGTACGTATATACGTATACATACATGAGCCGATGAACAATAAAGCTAGAATTTTTTTAAAACCTATAAATAATTATACATACATATACGCATGACATAAATGTACATATATATAATATATATCGGGCTTTCCACGCCAACTCGACCAATGTTAAACCCCGACCATCTTAGAATGATTTCATGTTTTTTTCTAACCTCCTACTCGGCCAAAACCGCGGCCTGATTCTTTTCAAATTTTTTCAAAAAACCGTGTATTTTTTATAAATATTCGGAGCCGATTGCGAATGCCCATTTTTAAAAATCTGAAAAAATTCTCAAAAATCTAGTAAATGACACAAAACACCCGCCCTTAAGGAAAACGTGGGCCGAATTTTTTTTCTATTTTTTTAGCGCCTATTTCGTAATTGAAATTTGAAAACCCAAAATTAACACCGGCGGATTAAATATCGAATTGGCGAAAGCGAACATTTACAAGTAAATTGACCCTTATTTGACCCTTACGATTTGATCCTGTGTGAATTTTGGGTTTTAAAATTTCAAAATTCCGAAATAGGCGCTAAAAAATAGAAAAAAAATTTGGCCCACGTTTTCCTTAAGGGGAAGTGTTTCGTGTCATTTACTGGATTTTTGAGAATTTTTTCAGATTTACAGAAATGGGCATTCGCAATCGGCTTCAAATATTTATAAAAAATAGACGGTTTTTTTTTTAAATTTGTAAAAAATTGAGGCCACGTTTTTGGCCGAGTAAAATGTTAGAAAAAAACATGAAATGATTCTGAGATGGTCGGGGTTTAACACTGCTCGAGTTGGCGTGGAAAGCCCCATATACATGTATAGGCATATCGATTTTCACCGTGTATATGTTAGCAATGATAATAATAATCATTAATAATAATCGTCATAAGAATGATAAATAATATATCGAGATATTCGTAAGATATGCTGCGAGGAAATGATGTCTGAGAGGTATTATTTATTTATTTATTTATTTCTTATTCTTTCTCGGCTCTACGTACTCGTAATAGTTAAGCTATACAGGATGATTTTTTCTCCTTTTTTTTTCCAATTAATTTTTATTCTTCCAGTATATATATTTATTTATTCAATAATTAAATTTCTTTTGTAACATTTTCGCAAAGCTTGCACGATGTTTTTTTTCAATATGTATGTATAGAAATCTTTATTATACTCCTTTACTTATGTGGTATTGTTATTAATTTTTTATTTTTTTCTTCTTTTTTAAATATTATTATAGCTGCAATGATCCTCATAAGCTGCGGAGAATTGTATTACGCATGTGTTGATGTGTTTGTGTATGTATGTAATATTGTAATATACAAAGAGAGGAGGAATTATATTGAAATCTCACTGTGATATATATTAGGGTGGATCAAAAAAAAAATTTTCTCGGCTACCCTCAAAAATCAAAGATATCGCTGGAATAAAGGTCTCCGTGGAAGGATTCGATTTTTTGAATTTTTTTAGGGGGCGCGCGGGACGTTCAAAAGTGCCATTTTTAGCGTCAAAATTACGTTATCACTGATTAACGGAAACAGATTCATCCGAAAATTCTGATTTTTTGATATAAGGTGCCCAGGTATCTACTCTTTCGAACCCATATTCACGGACCACTACCAATTGTTTTATATCTTCGAAAAGAAATTTTGAAAATCAATATTTTCACTATTATGTTCACATAATTATGTGTATTTATTTATTTATTCTTCTCTTTCGTCATTATGCGTATTATCTTGCGTTAGGTCGGAACGTAGTACGTGTAACATATAGAAATACTAAAAAAACTATAAACATGTATTATGTATACATACATATATATATATATATATTATATATATGTATATGTAGGTATACTATATACATATATGTATTTATACTATATGTATACATATAATAGCATAAAATAGGGCCGAATGCACTACCGAATATATTATATATAATACGGTTGTATAATATATATAGCAGGTATACAAGTTTATAATATCGTGTATTATACGCGTATCTTCCTGTGTTTAGAGATTATTCTTTAGTCGTATTTATAAGGCAGCAAGAAACTTTAGGTGTACACGCATATCTACATATACATATACATACATACATACATACATAAATATAGATATGTATACATATTATAGTTTTCAATATGCATTCATGACAAAACATATTATTTCATCGATATAAATTAATCTTTACCGCGATCGCTATTCATGTATGTACATTCAATAATCTACTTACTATTCGCTTCACTTTGATTCTCATCGATATTCCTATTATCATCATTTCAATTTTCATCTCTTCTCGAAATGAGAAAAAAAAAAGAGAATTTTTACATACATAAATACATAGGTGCATATTTATATTTATTGTTAGCTATTGAAAATTCTGTTCTATATACAGAAACGTTTCAGCATACATACCAGCTAGATGCATGTATGTATGTATATCATATACGATCATATCATAATTATGTTCAATTGTAAAACATGAACGAATTTCATACGATTATATCATATGAGCGGGCATATGATTGCTGTTTTCGATAACGTACCGCGATCCTCGCTAATTTTCTCGATTCACGAATCCTGATAATGATAATGATGATGATAATAGCGGAGACATGTTCTTATTCCAGTTCTTGTAGTTAGTAATAATAAAAAAAGTCGAGAGAATTTCTAAAGTGCGCCTTTTTCTTTACCCGGGGTCTCGGGGGCGAATCTCCAAGACCTCGCCATATCCCATCTCGTTATATACAAGTCCTTTTCTTTTTCTTCTTTTCCTTCTCCTTCTTCTTCTTCTTTTCTTTTTCTCATGCAATCGCTCCAATTTAAAATGAACCAAAATGAAGAAAAATAATATACATAATAAAGAAATATTGTATTCAACGAGAATTATCACTCGCAATGACTTTCGTTTGAAAATCCCTCCGTCTCTTTGTATCGTGATTAATCATAATCATAATCATAACAATAATAATAATGATAATAATAAATTCTTTGCCATTTCGGGAACAACTGTATCATGAATCATGATACATATTATTATATGCAGATACACGTATACACAAATGCATGTGTATTAGACGTAAGTGCAATTTCCATTCAATTTCTCTCCATCCCGTGTTCATTTTTTTATTTTTTCCTCATGTATTTAGAATTGTTACATAAACCTCATAAACCCTATACGTATATAACATATATATATTCAGATCGCCAGCTACATGTACAACCCATAGTATAATAATAATAATAGTCATCATCGACGTCGTGTCACGTAATGTATATGTATATACATATATATATATGTATACATGGATGTATAATGTATCGTATAATATACAAGTAAATAGTCGTAGTATAAGTATAAAGCTTACTAGTAGGCTCTCGTTAATAACGTCGTTAATTAGATAATATATTGTGTTTTTTTTCTTCTTCTCTTTCTTCTTCTCCTCCTTGACTCTCGTTAAGTTATTCATATTATTCATATTCATATTATTATTATTATTATTATTATTATTATTATTATTATTATTATTATTATTATTATTATTATAGTGTACTATTTCTTATACATTAATTCTTTTTAATTTCATTGAATGTTCTTCCGTCTCTATAATATATTTATATTTATTCATTTATTTATTTATTTATTTATTTGTTTATTTGTTCATTCATTTATATTTATTTATATTCATTTATTTCCATATACATGTATGTGTATATATATACTCAATAGCTTGGTACAACGCGGTGGTCTGCGTGTCGTGTATCGTGTGTGGCATATGCGTATATGTGTGTTATATATTGTGTATCTTGTACCGGAGGTGAGTGGGTGGTTGGAGGTTTGGGGGTTGGGAAGCATGTCTCTTTAGGCGCGCCCCTCTATATAAATGTATATTTAATATAGTATGTATATGTATATGTATATATATGTATATGTATGTATACGATTCCCTAACTACATCCCTACCTCTATAGTATATCCCTTATCTTATTCTCTTCTACGCATACATATACTTGTATATTATCGTCTTCTCATCTCTTCTCTTCTCTTCTCTTCTCTTCTCATCTCTTCTCTTCTCTTCTCTTCTCTTCTCTTCTCTTCTCTTCTCTTCTCTTCTCTCCCAAGTCCCGCGTCACGTATGTAATATATACCTGCTGCAGTGATCCCAATACGAAACCCGCTCTTCATACACTCGGCTTCCTTCCTTCCTTCCTTTCTTCCTTCCTCCCTCCCTCCCTCCCTCTTTCTCTTTCTCGCTACCCAGGCACAGCTCCGGGCTGACCAAACGCTAGGGGTTTCTCCTTATTCTCATTATTCTTCTTCTTCTTCCTCTTCACCTTCTCTACTATATACGTACGTGCCCTACCTAGTGAGTATAGCAGCAGTCATCGTCGTTGGTCTTTGGTCGTTGTCGTCTTTTATATACTGCGGGGAAACTGCCTCCCGGCCATTATTTCTTTCTTTCTTTAATTCTTTATTTTATTTATTTATTTATTTATTTATTTATTTATCAATTTATTTATTCATTTATTTATTTATTCTCCTTTTTTCTTCTTGTTTTGTTCATTAGATTATTATTATTACACTCTGTGGACTGTGACCTCCCGGCGGCCACGTAGTACCTACATACATACCCTCTCAATCTCTCTCAATCTCTCTCAATCTCTCTCTCTCAACTACTGTACTCTCTGCTGATATGTCTGCAATTTGTTTGTTTGTCTATTTATTTATTTATTTATTTATTTATTTATTTATTTATTTGTTGGTTGGTATTTTTCTTATCATATACACTTTTTGCGAGTACCATAACACGACATGTCGTCTGCAAACATATACACGTACATATCTAGGCATAGGCATAGGATATACATACATGAAGAGTGCGTGTATATAGGTGCAGCATATACAGTCGCGGTTGTGTGTTTTGGTAGCGTATGAATAATATATCTTTTCTTCCGTGATCTCGCCCTTCATCTCTCTCTCTCTCTCTCTCTCTCTCTCTCTCTCTCTCTCTATCAAAGCTCTCTCTTTCACTCTCGTTTGCTCGGTTTTTTTTTTTTTTTTTCTCTTTCTCTTTCTAAGTCGAAGGTGATAGCGGTTTCGAGCCACGGAGCTACACGAGGCCTCTGGCGTTTGACGGCTTCGACGCCAGATGGGTGAGGTGAATTCTCGGATACGTTAAACTTCTAAGGAACAAAACTACCAGACCCGTAGCCAACATCAGATCAAATTCCCTCGATCCTTTGCCCTGGCCAGTTATTATAGTCACACCCGAACTTCCGCTTGTGCATTTCTCCGTTGGATTAGGACTCTGGATGTTTGCTGGAACAGAAATATAAAACTTTGTCAATATATATTGGAAATAAAACATGAACTTCGAGTTACCCAATAACGCAACGGTTAACCTCGGGATCTATAAAATAAAAATAAAAAAAACACCCCGAATTTCATTGATCTGCATCGTCTGACCAATCAACGCCGCGACTACTAGCCCCAAGTATTGAGAAACGAGACGCTTGGCCGACCGGCAGTAGTAACAGTCGGCGTTAGGTCGTCCTTATAGCGTAGCCTCAATATAGTGTCAGAGTTGAGAAGAAGCTGCGTGAAGTTGCTTATAAGAAAGAAAAGATACGGAAGTAAAACGAGGGCTTTTCTATGCGGCGCATATAGTATATCGGCGCGGGATATAGAGAACGCGTGGAATGCGTATAGGGAGTTGGGTAGGTATATCGGCTTGACCCGGTCCCGGTCCTGGTCCTGGTCCTGGTCCCGGTCCACGGCCGGCGGTATACCTGCCTGCCTACCTACCTACCTACCTACGTGCCTCCGAGCGTGTGCCGCTACGGCATTGATCCAACTCCCCCCTCCCCCCTCTCCCCTCCCCCTTCCTGCCGGCGGTAGGTAGGCGAGAGGACTAAGCGAATCCGCGAGAACGGAGGGTAGGCTGGGAATTGACGCTGTTTTATCAGTACTCTTGGTCCCCCGGTCCTCTTATTTATCCAGGTATAAGCGAAATTGCCGATCGCTTAAAGTCGCCCGCGCGACTTGTGTTTCCTGTCGCGATATTATTCAAGCGTATATCGAGGGAAGGGGGAGAGCTTTCGACGCAAGGTAGGAAGAGCGATAGCGAGGGAGAGAAAGAGAGAAAGAAAGAGAGAGAGAGAGAGAGAGAGAGAGAAAGAGAGAAAGAGAGATAGAGAGAGAGGGTTTCTTTTACAGGGAAACGACACGGTCGGGGGTCGGGAGCCGTTTGCCAGTCATTTGTTTGCCCTGCCACGTTCACAATGGCGCACATCGCCCGGAAAATGATGCGTCTCTCCGCGCCCCTCCCTCCCTTTTCCCCGAGGCACGAAGAACTTTGGCTACATGTATACATTGTTCGCGGATGGAAAAATTCTCTTCGGCCTACCCCTGCAGCCCTCCGCGAACCTCGTCCATATTATATCTACATACCTATATACCTATAGGTATATAGACGATATTACATTATATGTATTATGAACAAACGTTCAAGTTGTATGAAAATGTATACGCGTATTTTCTCGATTTCTTCATTGCAATTTTTATTCATTTCTTTCAAATTGTAAATCGCAATTGGTCGGAAAATGTGCGAGAAGGAAAAAGAAACATCATAAAAATTCATCATGGCAAGCGTTTTTTTTTTGTTTAAAAAAAAACAACAAAAAAACCAGAATCGGGAATCCCAAAATCGTTGGATGAAGAAGAAAAAAAATTGGTTGCGGTTTGGCGAAAAATGCCCCATATATAGTATGTATTATAGATATTGGTACGGTGCGGGAGGGCCGCAGACCCTGTCCGTTGTTCGTTGCCAGGGATTCGATTCTCCTGAGTTTTAATTAAGCATAGTGACTTGGTAAATGGAGTAGGGGGTGGGCGAGAAAGGGGAAAACCCTCTCATCGAAATTATTCCAGGGTATATAATATGTATATATATACGTGTTTATATATAACATATATACATGCATATTTTTATACGAATAACATACATATCTATCTATCTATCCATCTTGGCAAGGAGACTCGAACCGGATTTCTCTCTACGATAATTGGCCACTTACGGACAATTGCCTCGGCTTTGATTTCTCGTCCTTATATGTATATTGTAGTATAATTATTATACCTATTATTATTATACGTAAAGGTGCGAGGGACTAAAATAATCATGTATAATAAATCGGCGAATTTCGCAATTTTTAATCAAATTCACAGCCTCGGAAAGAATGCGATTCATTCAAGAAACTAAATAGGGTAAGTCCGGGGGAGATGGCCGTAAGGGAGAGATGGCCAATTGAAGAAAATCGTGGTTCTTAATGTTTTCTAAAAAAATATTTTAGTCCTTACGAACCACTATCCATGCAAGACAAATAAAAAAAATATGGAATAGTGATAACCAAACTTTGAAGGCAACAGTGGACCAAAGTGTATTTGACTGACCATGAAAGTAGTACATTCCCCATTACTACGTGGGTAAATGGCGTTAAGGGAGAGATGGCCAATTAAAAAAAATCGTGGTTCTTAATGTTTTCTGACAAATTATTTCAATCCTTACGAACCACTATCCATGCAAGATAAATAAAAAAAATATGGATCAGTGATACCCAAACTTTGAAGGCAACGGTAGACCTAAAGTTTATTCGACTTTTTACAATATTCCTTACTACGTTTAAGTGATTAATTTGATTGTTTTCTCATTTACAATAATCAATTTTATTTATTTTTTGACACGTAAAATGACCAGTGAAAGTTATTTTGCATTGTTTAATTATTGAGAACTATTTACACACGAAATATGAAGGACTGGCCATGTTTCCCGGCCTATTCGGGAGAGATGGTCAATCGATGGTATTTACAAAAGTATATCTAATTCAGTTACGATCTAAGTAATCGATATTTATCGATGACGTACAACACGTTCAATGAGTTCTCTTGGGTTGAGCATCATTTTAAAAAAATTTTTCATTGTAATAAGTAAATGGTGGGCAGTTCAAATAACTATGGCCAACTACCCCGGACTTACCCTAACGAATAAAAAAAAAAATGTCCTGAATTCTTCTCGAATTTCATACTCAACAATTCTAGTAAAAATCATCAAGGGTAGAAAGTAGTTAGGTAGTTTGCTGCAGGGCTATCAAATACGTTACGAAGAGGCACTTGGCGTGTACCGTTTGTAGGCAGTCAGGTAGTTGGTTAGTTAGTTAGTTAGTTAGTTAGTTAGTTAGTTAGTTAGTCGGGTACTAGTAGGTAGGTAGGTAGGCAGATATGTGAGCTTTAAGCTCGCGAGGTGCGACTATAGGCGCAGCATCGGTCCAACGTCATAACCCAGTTAACCAACTCGTGTTGTAACCTCTAGCTATAGCCTGGACTACGTCCCGTGACGTCAGCTCTCGGAGGCAGGAGGCAGGAGGCAGGAGGCAGGAGGCAGGAGGCAGGAGGCAGGAGGCAGGAGGCAGGAGGCAGGAGGCAGGAGGCAGGAGGCAGGAGGCAGGAGGCAGGAGGCAGCAGGCAGGAGGCAGGAGGCTGCAGTACTAGCACCAGCAGTAGCAGCCGCAGCACCGGCAGTCAGCGTCATAGCAAAACGCAGGGCCAACGACTCGACTCTTGCAGACTCTACCTCGCCCACCGCCTCTCTCTCTCTCTCCCTCCCTTCTACCCTAACCTCAACCAACACGCGGAGATAGACAACCCGCGATGGGGTGCAGTGACTGCAGCGGATGCACCTCCCGACTAAGTAGGTACATTGTCTACATAGAACACCAAAAACCAAAGAAAAAAGAAGAAAAGACAAACGAACGGACTGATTATAGAGATTGAACGTTCTTATAGGAATATCGGAATATTATTTAAAATTTCACCCCGATTAAATCTCGATGACTTGTAACAATTTTTGATTCAACGGACACTGTTTAAGGTGCAACGCGAGTCTCTTGAGATAACAATTGTTTGCTGCAGAGACTCCCGTTGCATCTTAAGGTTAAGGCGATGTGGTATTTACAAGTCGTTTCGAACGTAACCTAGCTAACAATAAGGTAATGAATATCAATCTAACTGGAATTTGATCGATTTTTTTCCAAACAGTAAAATACTCAGCCACTCACAAAAGTGCGTCGGTATAATAATGTAACTTGGTGAAAACGAAACAAACTGATAGGATTCCATGGCACGATGAAACTCATGTTTCTTATGTCAGCTAGGTTAAGTTTGAAGTAATCTCCACTACGATCACCTTGTATAAACTCGACACAAGATTCGCTGAGATCGAAGGGCGTCGAAATTTTGTCAAATTATCGTATAAAGTTACGATTTCCGATGCACGCAGCTGCTAATTTACCTATATATTGATATATTTGTGCTGCACAAATGTACCTACTATCAGCTATAAACGCGCGTGTAACGATGATCACGGGGATGCGCGTGTGCGTTGAAAAAAGGACACGTGTGTGTCGGGTCGATCCGCCCGCCCGGGCTTTGAGGGACGTTTTGTGCGTACATCCCCCACACGTCCTCACGCATCCCCCTGGCCATCTCCTCCGTAGGTACATAGGTACCTATACCTACTAGGTACCTACATACATACGCACGCGGGCGGTGGTGGATAGGAGCGCGAACGGTTAGCGAGGTGAAAACCCGCACTTCCGCAGTGATTTGCATTTCAAAGCGTGCCTTACGCGCGACTATATCTATATATGCATATCTATATATCTATATAGCTTGTACCTATATTGTACACCCGCGTGTATTCACGCGTGTACCTACACGTATTGGACACACGCATGGGGTGGCGGCGCCGTTAATTAATATACGACAACGTTAATTCATATACCTTTGAATATAAACCGCGCGCGGTTTTTTGGAAAAATAATTCACCGTTTTTGCTGAAAAAAAAACAAACAAACAAAAATTCTGACATTATCAAATACACTCGCTAAAATTGTTCAGGCGTAATTTCACGATTCTGATCCCGGTTGTTTCAATCGAAATATTATTCGTACCCGAGTTTTGAAGTAAAAAACCAGAGGAAACAGTTTCAAGTTCTGACCAGTTTTTATAAATTTCGCCATGACGTTGCCTTTATTTTTTGAGAGACAAGAATAAAGAACCCGGCAGAATATTCGAAATCATTCTAATAGTCGAATTTTTCTCCATATATAGGCATGTAACTTTATACATACCAGTGCAATATTATCTATATATACATTATACCTATGTATTCATCTTTCGCAATCAAACTTCGTTCTACTGTTATTATTATTATTCTGATTATTCTTATTATTATTGTTATTAACTTTCATTACCACTAGGATATATTGCACACCGTGTGTATATATGTATACATATACCATATACCATATACCATATACCATATACCATATACCATATACCATATACCATATACCATATACATTATACATGTATGTATATGCAGACGGTACGGCATATACAATATACAAATACCTATATACCACTTGTATATATCTATATGTATACTATATGGGTATATGTGTTTTACGAGACCTGCACAACCTCCGCATTGAAGTTAATGCCATTTTTACGAGGTACCGCGAATACATACATACTATACATACATGCATACATAGATACATAGATAGATACGTATATATACCTGGCTGCCTGCATTCAAACCGACCTAAATTTTCTCTGGCATTGCCTGCAGGGGGTTATAACTCCCCTCCCTCCCTCCCTCCCTCCCTCCCTCCCTCCCTCCCTCCCTCCCTCTCATCCTCCTCGCTCATCGTTCTACTTTTTCCAAAGGCAGTACATACCATGCTGTATGAATATGGTTGTATTATACATACATAATACATACACATTTATACACCAGGGGGGGTTCCTGCAGTCTATACTATACTCGAGACTATACTATACTAGTAGAACTAGAACTAGAACTGGAACTACCCTCCTCTGCAGGAATCTGTATAATTTTCACGTTCCAATTAATTCACTGACCGCAACTCGCGCCATTATTATTCTCATTATTATCATTATTATTCTCATTATTATCATTATTATTCTCATTATTATCATTATTATTATTATTATTATTATTATTATTATTATCATCATTATTATTATTATTATTATCATCATAATTGTTGTGATTATTTTGAATAATTATCATTATTATTGTTATCACTGTATTATACATATTATCATCGTGATCATCCGTCAACCCGTCCGCGTAGCTACAGAGCCCTGGAGGCTTCTCTCTCTCTCTAGTATGTATGTACATATGTGTACAGGGTACGGGTAATATACATACACTGTATAATGTATTATATGTATAACGCAAAGATAAAGTTATGCAATTATACGTATGATGGCTATAGGTGCTATATGTATGTATGTATGTATACAGTATATACCTATGTACAGGTATGCGGATAATATGTATACGTACATACATATAGAGAAATTTGCAAATGCAACGAGAGCGGGCAGTCGTCCAACGACGTATCCACAGTATAAGTATAGGACAGTATTGCTACCGCAGTAATTTATACGTATAATACATGTATCATTATACATAATATAGTATATAGCTATACGTATACATAGAATCCTAATAGGAAGTTTTTTTTGTTTTTTTTCTTTTTCGTTTTCTTTTTCTTTTTCACTTATGTAATGCAGTATATTAAATTCCGCGTCCTTATTCGCTAATTATCGCGTGGTGATATATGTAATATATCTCTCGATCCAAAGGATGGACATACGATAATAGAACCATATTATCTTTATACATATACTTACCGGTGGCGGTTAAAAGTTGTGGTAGAAACTTTTTCCAAAAAGCGCATTGCCTCGCTCTTGGACCGTAACCAACGTCGCTGGAATTCGTAGCCAGCGTAAGGTACTCTCTTTTCGCGAACGAATGTTCCGGCCAAAATGTTTCCGCCCAAGAACCGTCGTCTCCCATGTTCGGGTTACTGCGGGAACCGAGAAAAAAAAACACCTCATAAGTGCCTCGCAAATATCCGTGAAAACGTGGGAAAACCCCAAAAAATGAGATAGAAAATGGTCCTAGGAGCTTCCGGTGGTGATGGTATCCATACAGCAATGGTTGATCATCTTGCAAAAATCATAACTCACCCGGTCTTGGCAAAGTTGGCCCAGTATCTCATCATTCTTTTCGAAAGATGGACTTCCTCCCTCGTGTATCCTCTCGATGTGTTCAACGGTTCGCCGAATATGTAGCTGATCTCGTCGGCGTGCATCACGCCCGTCCACGATGGCCAAGGGTTGTTGGCCGACCTGGAAAGGGTTTACCGTCAAAGTCAAAGCTTCATAATGTTCAGTATAATGATAAGAACCAGAGGTTGTCATACTGGCGACTAACCTGTGGGTGTAGTAGTACATGTAAACGGTGTTTCCGGTCTCCGCATAACGGGCGGCAAACTCGTTGACGTTACAGGTGAAGTGATAGTCGCCGACGATCTTGTCGAGGGCGTCTCGATTCCTGTACGGATCTTCGGTTCTTAGCCAGTCCGTGTACTCGTAGACGATGGCGTTCCTCCCGATCGGGTTCACGTATGGGTTAAGCTCCCTTACCGCCCTGAGAAACTCTTCTCTGGTCACTTTGACGTCCTCGGTACCGTCGATACGGAACAACTCCGTGAGGTAGTAGATTATGAAATAGTAACCCTCCTCCGTGTTTGAGCCCATCAGAATGTTGGCTCGTTTGAAGGATGGGTTCGTTGGACTCGATGCCAACGAACGTTGAGGCGTTTCGTCAAGGAATGCACCGTCGATTACGGGTACAAATGGAAACTCGCATATCCCGAGGGTGCCCCATTCGTTGTTCACCAGGTCGAATGGGTCCTTGCCTCTGAGGCACTCGACGGCTTCGGAAAGTTCCTCTTCCTTGTGGGGACAGCCGACTGCCTCGGCCAATCGCAGACCTCTGACGATCGACTCTTCACGTGAAATCATTGCCCACGGGGCGGTTGGCGAACCCGATTGCATTATCGCCTGGCTGAAGAGGTTTCTGCGAAATTTTCAAAAACCACCTTGCGGGTCAGTCGCAATTTCGAAAATCTACAACCGTGGAAGCTACCTTTACCTTGAAAGAGGCGAGAGGAGATGAAGGGACACGGAAACAGCCCCGGCACTTTCCCCGAAGAGGGTCACGTTGTCCGGGTTACCTCCGAAGGCCGCAATGTTGTCTCGAACCCATTGGAGCGCCAAGACTTGATCAAAGAGTCCAGCGTTACCCGGAACGTCGCCTGTTCCGAAGTAGAGAAACCCGAGACTGGCCAGACGGTACTGCATCGATACCAGGATCACGTTCTCTTCCGAAACTATCGTCCTGTGATCGTATACGTCCAGGGTCGCCGTGCCCGAGTAAAATCCACCTGCAGCGTCGAGGACACGAGGATCGTTCGGAATCATTGGCAAAATCAGACTTTGACAATGAAATTGGTCTTTTCTATACCCACCGCCAAATATCCAGACCATTACGGCAGCGTTTG
Organism: Ametastegia equiseti; assembly: GCA_963989295.1. NCBI lineage: Eukaryota > Metazoa > Arthropoda > Insecta > Hymenoptera > Tenthredinidae > Ametastegia > Ametastegia equiseti. The sequence continues at coordinate 21,518,846 of OZ022394.1, forward strand.
TGGGTCTCGGCCGCGGGGCTACGACGTTCACGTAAAGGCAGTCCTCGCTGAGGGGTGTGTTGGGGTTCCACATCGTGGCTCCGGGAAAGTCGCCGAATACGGTGTCGAGGATCTGAACGCAGCTGTTCGGAGGTCCAGTGGCGTTCAACACGCCTTCCCACCTCTCGGCCGGACGAGGATGCCGAAATCTGAGAGGTCCTGCGCACCGGGAAGAACAAGAAGAAGATGGAAGTGCGATCAATTAGAAAGTCGTGGAAAAACTGATCAGAAGAGTCGAAAAAATCCCTGAGGGACCAACCACTTGCCTATCGGTTTTTGGGCGTAGGGAATTCCCATCCATGCGTCGACCTTTTTTCCGGTTGTGGCCGTCAGGGTGGTACCCCGGACCTTGCCCTTTCTCGTACGTACTACCATCTCGTCATCCGGGTTCGAGTTCAGGGACTCGGCTTTCGGCAGTTGATGATCACCCTTGATAACATCCTCGTGGGAAGATACGTCCGAGTGATGCCTCCTGCCTCTGTGAGGTGGCGAACACCGACCGGTTTCTCCCATCAAAACTACTAGCAGGATCGCCAATGCGATCGGAGCCCCTGCCTCCATGCAGGACGGTCTTCGAATCCTCGACATGTTCCTGTACGGGCAAAAAAATCACATCTTTCACCTTGGTTTTTTGTATTTTCAATTCTCTTCATCTAAAATTAGCAACATTTTCTGCAAAGTCTTGAGTAGTTTGGCAGAGCCATAGGCACACCTGTTTGCGAGATTAAAAGGATTTTCGCAACATTAGACAAATGATTTGCGTCAAATTCCAACTATTATTTCAAACTATTTTCGCGAGATTAGAAGTACTGAAAAAAAATTAGAAGCATCCTTGCAATATTGCAGAAATATCTTCGCAAAGCTATAGAGACTTGTTTCTGCAAAATCAGAAGAACTTTGGTGGTTGAGGTGCAGTACGTTTTTCCAAAATTCAAACTATTTCCGCAACATTAGAAGTGTTCTCCAAATTCGAAAGTATTTTCACGCAAGACCTTCTGCTAACAGAGATGCACATTTTTTCTAAATTCGGAAGTATTTTCGCGACATCTGAAGTATCTTTGTATCTTTGCTAAATTATAGAGGTGTTTCTCAGAGACGGTATAAGGTCCTCGCGGAATCCCTCGGTCCAAGATTGTTCCGAATGAATCCAATCTCGCCGGATATTAGGACACGCGTGTACGATATAGACCGGCAATATGTAACACGTGTAAATCTAGCTATACGTATGTATATTATACGTAGGTATGTATGTCGACTCGTATATAGGTATGTATGTATTTATTTATGTATGTACAGGCGTTGCGTGAACGTTGAGACTCGCGGAGGTCGTAGGTCGTAGGTCGGAGGTTGAGGATACGAGCGAGATCGAGATACGGATAGAGAAAGAGAGGAGAACAGCTGTTTCGCCCACGCTTCGGCCGCGCGTACTAGTACTCGTACTACTGAACGCCCACGCCTATACGCCTACGCTGTCTCGACCGCACCACGACGTCGTCGTACCTACATACATATACATACATACATACATACATACATACATACATACATACATACATACATACGTACATACATACATACATAGATACATCAAGATACATACATACATACATAGATACATAACCTACCTACCCATCCTACCCCTATTATATACAGCTGGCTGAACACCCCCTGTCCTGCACTCTTCGTACATACATCCACACAGATGATTTTATTGTTACATTTTGTTTTTTATCATGATTATTCCTGCTTGTCTGATTGTGAGTTTTTTACTCCTATCTTTTTTTTCGATTTATATTCGCAAAATGCCTTGTGCGAAGTCGTCCAGAAGTCCCAAGACCCGAGTCCCTATGTTAAGTCTTATACGTATCTTCACTCTCATGCCTCAAGTCTTAACTCTGAGGTCTTGAATCCTAACTCTTAACTCTTGTGTCTTGGGGCGATATGAGAGTCTGTTCGAAATTCCATTATTACCAATTGTTGTCACCTCAAAAATGCGAATCATATATATTTTCTCGATGACTGCCCAACCGATTCGAACGAACCCTCGACGAATGGATTCAGTTTTTTGGCAGAAAGTGGCTGAGTATGTCACTTCGTCAAAAAACTGATAGGATCCCAGTGAAACTCATGTTTTTTATGTTAGCCAGGTTAAGTTGGAAGTGAACTTTACTATATCACCTTGAGTCTTTAGTCTCACGTTTTCTGTCTCAAGTCTTAAGTCCTGAGACTGAGGCCCTTACAAGTCTTACATCTTGAGTCTCATGTCCCGATTCTCAAGTGTAATGTCTAATCTTTCATCACTTATGTTTTATGTCTTATGTCGTTATAGTCTTACGTCTCATTCCTTACGTTTTCAATCTCAATTCTTAAGTCTTATATCTTAATTCGAGACAACCCATAATTCCCTGCGCAACGGCCGTCTTTTGTTTTTTTACCCATAATCCCTGCGCCACGACCGTCGTTTGTCTTTTACTCACATTTCCCTGCAGTCTCCGTTACCATGGTAAACAAGATTCCCCGAATTACCCAGAATTCCTGGAATTGCCTATTTTTCCCCCGATTCCCCATTCTTCCCTGGATTCCCCAGATTTCCCCCAATTCCCCATTTTCCCTGGGGTCCCCCGTTTTCCCCAGTCCCCCATTTTCCCTGGAATCCCCCGTTCCGGGGGACGAATGGGGAATTGGGGGAAAAATGGGGGATTCCGGGGAAATCGGGGCAAGAATGGGAAATTGGGGGAATTTGATCAATTTTTCTCAAACGCTAAAATACTCGGCCACTTTCTGCCACAGTGAAGCATTAATATCCTGAGTGTCATTCCGGTGGTTTGTATAGCTTGGAAAATATTACGAAACGCGTGTCCGAGGTGATGACAATTTGTAATCATGGCATTTTTGATTCCTGAACATAGTCTTGGAGCACCAGTTATTCCCAATTGTTGTCACTTCGAAAACGCGAATCGTACTTCCTTGACGATTACCCAACCGGTCCGAGTGAACTCTCGACGGATGAATTTAGTTTTTTCGCAGAAAGTGGCTGAGTATTTTACTGTTTGGGAAAAAATCGATCAAATTCCAGTTAGATTGATATTCATTACCTTAACTAGGTTACGTTCGAAACGACTTGTACCACATCGCCTTAGGGGACGAAATCAGGAGAGAAATACCGGCAAGAGGATTGAAGATTTTCTATTTTTTTGTAAAGGGATTTCGGATTTGCGTACTTCGACGACAGGCACACGTTCACGCACGTTTCTTACGGGCTCGCGTGATGATGTATAATAATATAAGGCCATGGGGGGTGAAGGGGGGCGGGCTCGTTCACGGATTAACAAAGTTAACCGAGCGGATCCCCCGAGCGTGACGGAAACACGAGCGTAGCTTATGGGGGATGTAATCGCGCGCGAGCGTCGGGCGTCGGGCGTCAGGCGTCGGGCGTCGGGCGTCAGGCGTCGGACGTCGGGCGTCGGGCGTCGGAGGCGGTCGCGCGGTGCGGCGTACCGCTTTGATTTTTCAAAACCCCGGCAGCGACTGTTCGGTACGATCCTCCCCTAGCCAGCCTGCCAGCCGCGACCCTCGCGAGCGACGATTAACGCTAGTAATTAAATTTAACTACGTACCTTCCCATACCGCGCGCACGGTTATTACATACATTATAAAACACTTGTAAATTTCCGCAGTTTCGTCTCTGGATTCACATAAATTATCAAACCGCTTACGCATGTGCGAGTTTCACACACCCCCAGGTTACAAAACCGGCCGGTGTTCGTTTCATTCCAATTCTACTTTGTTTCTAATTCATTTAAAAACCAGCGATTATTTATTATACCGGCATTATTATTTCCTATTTCTCTTTTCATTTAAAAACGAACAGGTCCTCGAAAATTTTTGCCATGTTCTTGCCAATGTCTTTTCAAAACCAGCCATGTCCTCGGTCATTTTCACCTAAATTAGCCATGTCCCTACTAGGAATTTCTCTCGAAATCCGCCACGTCCTCGAGAATTTTAATCGAAATTAGCCATGTCCCTATGAATTCTTTCATAAATCGGTAAAAAGTTTAAGAGATTACAACTTTTGAGAAATAATCTGTAAAACTTTTGGTCAATCTTTTGGAAATCTCATAGTATCAGGCCCTCCGTTTCTATTCTTCCCCTTCCCCGTAAAAATAACCATGTAATCAGAATTATGATTCAAACCGGCCATGCGGGCAGCGAATTTGTATAAAAACCGGACGAATTCGAAGAGATTGATTTCGAGTATTTTGAGAACCGATGCAAACATCCCTTCGTTCATTATGCCTTCGTTCATAATTCGTTAATTATTTTCGTGCAACATTCTGAACATGCGACTCGCTTACTTGTTGGATGGACGAGATAGTCGGGTATGCCCTCAAGCCCCGCGGTATTTTTATCGGGCACACCGCGAGACGTGGTACTGGTCGGTGCAGATCGAAGGGGTTGGTTGACACCTGTGGACCTGCGCGAGGTGGGGAGTAGAGTGCAGAGAAGAACCTGACGACTCCGGGTTTGGGTAACCGTCGGCAACAGCAGCAGCGACTTTACTCCTAAGTCTACATCACAGCATCATATCTTCCAAGTCCTTCGCGATCCTCTCGCCGGCCTCTGGAACGACACACAGTATATACGGTATATTATCATCCACTCGATTTTTCACGGATCCTATACACGGTCATGACATACCTTCCGCCCGGGACACCCGGTATATCGATCGGAAAGGCGAAAGGACCCGGTGCCCTGGATGGGATGGGATGGGATGGGATGGGATGGGATGGGATGGGATGGGATGGGACGGGATGGGATGGGACGGGACGGGATGGGACGGGATGGCGGATGGCGGCGAGGCTCTGATGTGGAAAGGAGGCTCGGGAGGGTGAGGGGTGGGTTTGGGATCAGGGGTGGGTTGGTGAAGAAAGGAGGGAGACAGTGGATATTATTGAGCTCGATTCGATTTCGGGTTCCTAGTGGCTAGCGGTGGTCTGTATGTATATGTCTGTTCGTTCGTGTCCGCGCACTGGCCTCATAAAACATCCAGATTCTAGATGATCTAGCTTGGCTAGTGCAGGGCGTCAGGGCGTATCTACCAGATCACACGACATGGTCATTCGTTCGCTGATGATGGGATTTCAAGTGGATCCAGAAGGTCGTAGGGTTGGTACCGGTGCGGTGTGATCGTCGCGACCTTTTCGATATTCCACGCTGCTTTCGTACTTTACTCGCTTCAACAGTAGGTATCAACAATCTGCGTGTGGCCAGTCCACTTCACTTGACGTCCAGCTAACCCCCAACGACGAAGACGACTGTGATGGAATAGCAGCCGGCTGATTCGCCGAAGGATAACACTATGTATACGTGTACATAGATTCGGCGTACTTCTATAAGTATAGGTATAGGTATATACCTAACGAATGTGGGGCATTCGAGTAGCAGAGCTTCAGATAACGCGGGTTCCCGAGTCTTATATTCGGCGAAAACTTTCCTCCTGCTCCTCCCCTCTTAATACATACATACTCTTATACATTGGGTATTCGATTAAAAAATTGGCAAGGCTGTATCCCGTCATGTCCGTATGCGGGTGTATAGTATATGTAAGATGCGAGTTGTACCTTATACAGCGCTGAGGAATTATGGGAAAGATATATACTGAGAAAAGGGGTGTAAAACGCGGGAGTATAAACGATACATGTATGTAACATATAAATGTTTGCATGCATAATGTATATGTAGAGGCTGAAGTACATGGGCATTCATACATGTATGTATGTACATGGACATGGACATGCACGTGTCTGCGTGGCGTGTACGTCCTACACACGCGTCTAGGACGTAGATATTGTAGGTACGAGGAGCCTACGCTAGGACTTATAGGTCTACGGTGTGGTGGGAGATGACCTAGAGATGTCACTGGGTTAGCGTGCCCGCGGGCCATCCATAACCCTGCAGATACACGCCCGCCCTCACCCTCACCCTCGTCCTCGCCCTAGTCGCCTCACCTCCTTCCCTAAGCCCCATTCTGTATTATAGATACGCTCGGCAGTCATCTGTTTTATGATTGTTTGTATGTATGTATGTACATTAGGGTGGTCGTTATTCGGGGTCAAAATGAATTTTACCCCTTCCGCCCCTTAAATCGGTTCCAAATACGGAAAAAAAAATGCTGTAATTTTTTCAGATTTTTAAAAAATCGCTTGACCCTGGACCACGGGGCTTGAAGTTTCCCATTTGAAATACACGGGGTTTTCCCGCGTTGGCAGTTATTATTTTACTGTGGGCCCAAATATGTTCGTAAAATCTTGAAATTTTCAGGGATTACTTGACAAGCATGTTTCTACATACAAAAAATTTCCCAAACTCCTACCCTCAAAATATTGTGTAACATGACCATATTATTTGAATTAAAATTTTTTTTTTCTATTTTATTTATTTATTTTTTTTTTTCGTCTTTCCTATGAATGTGAACAGTGTTTACCGATTGCAATAAAATACTCACACGAAACGAACAACAAAAATAGTTCATTTTACAAATTGTAAGTGAATATCGAAATAATAATCCAAACGCCAAAAAGGAGACAATACTTAAGAATTTGTAACTCGTTCAGAAAATTATTTTAGTGTAAAAACATTTATTAAAAAACGGGGAAGAAAATAGAAAAAAATCTAAAAAAAAATAATAATTTCAATGGACTAATAATATAGGGGCGTGAGCGCCGAAAAAAAAATTTTCTTTTTTTAGTGGCAAAATCTTTTTCACGCGATATATAACGTTTTGGGCATATCCGCAAAAAAAAAATTTTTTTTGCCGCCTACGCGGGTTTGGTGTTAGTCCATCGATTTAATTAATATGGTCATATTACACAACATTTTGAGGGTAGGGGTTTCCGAATTTTTTTCCATGTAGCGACATGCTTGTCAAGTAATCCCTGAAAATTTCAAGACTTTACGAACATATTTGGGCCCACAGTAAAATAATAACTGCCAACGCGGGAAAACCCCGTGTATTTCAAATGGGAAACTTCAAGCCCCGTGGTCCAGGGTCAAGCAATTTTTAAAAAATCTGAAAAAATTACAGCATTTTTTTTTCGGTATTTGGAACCGATTTAGGGGGCGGAAGGGGTAAAATTCATTTTGACCCCAAATAACGACCACCCTAATGTACATAGGCACATGCCCACCTACCCACCCACCGCCCTCGCAGGACGATATAGATCTATACGTGTGCACGGCTGGCTCGACCTGCCCCATCAATCCTTGCGCTACATGGACTGATGCAAGTGTTCATATTCGGATTATAACCGGGGTCATATAATGTCATCGAATCACATCCAGTAGTATGTACATCTAGTTTTTGGATCCTCCATACGAAGATCTGCAGATCATCGTTGTGGTCTGTTTTCACTTATACCTAATCTCGAAGTTTAGGTCGATCCTGATGGGATACGGCAATTTTCACGAATTTCCCGGCTTTATCTGGTTTTCCTGGAGAACACCCAGACTCATTCATCTCTGACACACGGACGTGTTTTCGGATTCATGTGTGCAAGCGTCAGATGGAGTACGGCGAAGGGGAAATAACTCAAGATCTTACTGACACATTATTTTTTTTGCCGAATAATTCAAATTGTTTCATTTATTCCAAATTATTCTGTTATTTCCAATTTTTTTCTCTTATTTGAAGCTTATTATTTTCATTTCAAATTTGTTTTCTATTTCACAATATTTATTTTATTTCTCGCGTTATTTAATTTATTTCTCATGAATTCAGTTATTAATTTCCTGGGTTATTCCTCAATATCCGGTATTCGTACACGGTATGAAAGTCGAAGATGTTTTTCATTCCGTCCCATACGCGATTAGATAAGTTTAACGGTGTCAGGGCTGATGTGAGAGGCACACTGATTTGAAAAGAAACTCAAGGATATACACCATCCGGCCATGCAGCATTCTTCCATGATTTACTCTCGGAGCATAGATTAGGCCGGATTCTAAAGTTATACCTAGCCGGTAATATTCAGCGGATTCAGCTCATGGATTAAAATGCAATAAATCCATCCGGGCAGCGTTGTACTGTGCTGTGCTGTGCTGTGCACAAGAGAGGAGAATTATTCGCTAATCGCGAAATAGGTTCCCTCTGCATGTATCTGTATGTGTGTATACCCATATGTACTGCAAATATCATGTAATATGTATACATGTATACAGGTATACGTGCATATGCCAACCCTGTGCAGTTTGTACCGCTGCCGTTGCGGGACACGGTTATACCTACGTATGGTACACACAGTACGTGAGTGCAAAATAATATGGGTAGGTTTATTGCTGAGGGTGTTAGAGAGCCCGGCGTGCTATTGCCGTATTGTATGTACCTTATAGGTATGTTCCGACCCTCGATCCGGAACATATAACACAACGGTATATACGTATATACCTACCAACGTACGTGCAACGAACGTAGCAGCAGGTATATCATATACATATGTGAGGCAGGCAGCTCGCGTTGCAGGGTTTTGTGTACATACACGCTCGTTTGCGAATCTGCCGGCAACGATAAAATTGAAATTATAACGCTGAAGCGTTATACCGACCCGTATAGGTACGTACGCCCAAGCCCAACACGTATAATAGAGTGGGGCGCCAATACACGTCTGCCGGGGATTCTGTGACAATGACACGCGCGTGTGTACACGTGTGGGTAGAAAAGCAGGATATACCTACCTACATGCATGTGTTATACCCCTACCTAGAGCTACGCGACGACACGAACCGGGGCCGTACTGCCGCGGTGTGGAAAAGGCGATAGCGGGTTGGGCGCCACACATGGTTAGTTGGGCGCCACACATGTTTAGTTGGGCGCCACACAGAAACTCAAATACATGATCGTATATAGCTACGGGCACGCATACAGATAAACAAACGGGGTAAAAACACACGTCTTGCACACGTATGTGGAATTCGTGATACGACCGACTATACCATCTATACGTATAGCACAACCGGGCCGCGCGGTACTGCAGATACTCTGCGGCTCGGGAGCTGCTCGCTTCGTCGCTTGGCTGGTTGGCTGCCTACTTCCGAGTTCCGCGTGGCAAGAGGCGCGTGTTACTCTCTTCTATGTACCAGCTCGCCGACCTCCATCTCTCTCCATCTCTATCTCTCTCTTTGCTACAACTATGTACATACATACATCCGACAACTGCCTACCACTCGACTCCTCTCTACCAGTCGCGTTTTGCAAATTACGTCTTTGCCCCGCGTTATACGTAGTACCCACTCCGCTTCTCACAAGGAGAGTAGGTAACCATAAGTGGACACTCCGACTTCGATGAAAATTCAGCGATAGGTAGTCCTTAGTTTAATGATCGAGACGGAAAAATAAAAAAAAACCTCCAATATAGTATACAAGTTATTTTTAAATTGATTGATTCATTTTTATTTTCAAAGTCACCCTTCCCTTCCGTCAATACCACTTGGATGGAAATCAAATGTCCATAATTTACTTTCATACTTACCAACTGCAATTGAAATTTCATTGGATGTTAAAATTTCAGAATTTGATTTACCGAATAAACTTTCACAATTAGAGTAACACATTCAACAGATGAAAACAAACAAATAAAAATAAAAATTCAATGACGTAGTAGGAAATAATATTGAAAAACAATTCCTCATGGAATCTATGGATTACACCGTTTATTCGATTGATCAAATTATACAATTTTAACATCCAGTGGAATTTCAACTCCAGTTATGGTAAGTATGAATATTAATTTTCGACATTTGATTCAAAAGGTGTTGATGGAAGGGCTACTTGGAAAAAATAAATAAATATGTGAATAAAACAAAGAATGAAAATTAAAAACTCGTGAAAAATGAAATTTCCGAGGAAATTTCAGTCTCAAATCGGAGTATCTGCTTATGATCACTCTCCAATTGCCATAGATACTTGATATAATCTCAAGCATTGTGACATATACATCCGTCCGACGGTTTTATCCCTGAAATCCTGCGATTTCACGTGGCAAAGATCCAGAGGATCTCGTTCTGCAGGATACGCGCGTCACGCACATCCGAAGAGCAGCATCCTCTTCCTCGACTTCCGGCCGATATCGTATATGTATAGTAGCTTAATACAATAAGGATTGGCGTGCGATAGGCCAGGAGCCCTTGACCTGGTTAACTCGAGCGACCCAAATATTGACCCCGAACAACGACGCGACGCGACGCGACGCCAGGCGACCCCGGAGCTCCTCTAAGACCCAGCGACCCCCCCCCCCCCCCCCCCCCCCCCGGATATATCTATATCCCTCGATACCACCGTCTTCGAACTCATCTCTCTCTCTCTCGACTCCCGGCTACTTACTCGTACAGACGGCGTCGTTCACGCGACTTCGAGGATCACGATAAGTGAGATAATTAAAAACAGCGAAACCTCACGATTGTCGATGTCGGTTCGAGTCGGTAGGCTATAATATCGAGTACCAGGAGGTTCCCGGCACAGAGAATTATACACACCTATGTATACGACCCCCCCGGCAGTGCCGTTTTTCTCTCACCGAGTCTATACATATACCTACCTACATATATATAACGAAAGCGAGGAGCAACGAGCTATCGCGTTTGCTCTATTAAGTAGCTAAAGTAACTAATAACGATTGCGTGCTAGGGAGTTTTTAAGTCGAGCTCATCCCTTAGTACCCCTAGCCCCTATCCCTGTTCGAGGTTGATTCCGATTTCCGAGCTCGAGAGCTTCTCGGCCGTAAGTCGAATATAAGGGGATGATGTGCGCCGGTGCAGCAACCGACGAGTCTCTCTTTCTCTTTCTCTCTCTTTCATCGCCACGGAGGTCAACAGAGGAGGTTTATATACGTATACAAACCGCGACGAGAGAGAGAGAGAGAGAGAGAGAGAGAGAGAGAGAGAGAGAGAGATGGAGAGAGATAAGGAGAGAAAATTTCAAGCGCCCCTGAAAGGGAGAAAGATAGAGAGAAGGGGTGAATCGCTATCGCGCGGCGATGATCGCGGTAGGGCAGGTAGGCGCGGAACCGAGAGCCGCACACGATTCCTCGCTTATGTCCTCTCCGTTATTCCCTCCGCTAGCGTTTTATCACGCCGCACGCGACCCCCCCAACCCCAACCCCTTGCGAGAAGAAGATAACCACTCCGAGGCTCTCTCGCCAAGCGGGTTTACTTTGCCGATGTGGACGTTGACTTTCAACCCCCGGCCTGGATGATATACGTCACGTCACGTCCCCCCCCCCCCCCCCCCCCCCCCCCTCCCCCTCAGTGCGGTAATCCAGAGGATGACGGTGGACGCTGCTGCTGCTCCTGCCGAGGGGGGAGGGTGTATCGAGAGAGAGAGAGAGAGAGAGAGAGAGAGAAAAGGGGGGTAGGGGGATTGGATTCGCAAAGCACGTTCTCGTATATACCTGCGAACCCGGCTCTGCCTGCCTACCAGAGCGTATCGAGCGCGTGTGCCTGTGAAATTCGCGGGGAGCATTGACGCGGTGGAGAAACATTGCGCCAAATTCAACGCCTGCAAAGTTTAAGGACGGGCGGGGTCGAAGAACAACCCCGTGTCGCCGACTCCGCGTATGTACAACACAAACGAACTGACGGCAACTATCCGATGATGTGCGGAACATAGATACGTCGCATATATGTATACGTATGTGGAATTAAACATGTGATCAAACATAAAACAACAACACACGACAGTCGAGCTCAAGTGCCATTTCCGGAAAGACACGACGTTCTTTGACCTGCCCGGTTCAATTTTCAATCGACGGATTATCTCAGTTTTTTTGTTTCTTCTTTGTTTTTTTGCACGTTTCAAAAACCTGCCATATCCTTGAGAATTTGTTCAACGATCGACTGGCCATGTCCGAAAAGTCGATTTCGAAATTGGTCATGTTCGTCAAGTTTGATTGAAATAATCAGCCATGATCACCCCAGGAATTTATTCCGAAACTAACCGCATGACTTGGGGAGTTTGTTTTGAGATCGAGAATATTTGAAACCGGCCATATTCGCAGAAATTTCAATCAGGACCGTAAATGTCCAGAAAATGTCTGTTCCAAAACCTGCCCCATGTCTTTGTTGAATTAATTCAGAACCGGCCGTGTTTTGTATTCATTTTTTCAAATAATCGTATGATGAGAAAATCTCATTCGAAATCGACCATGTTCCTACACGGAAATCTGTCAAATTGAGAATGTCTTCAAGAATTTATCCGGAAACTGGCCATGTCTCTAAGAGTATTTTCAAAAATCAGCCATGTTTCAAGAAATTCATTCACAATCAGACCTGTACGTGTCCAGGATAATAATAATCATAAATTTCATTCAAAATCGGTCATGTTTCTATGATAATGTCTTTCGACTTGGCCATGTCTCTAAGAATTTATTCGAAAAACGTCCGTGTCGTCAAAAATTCGATTTCAATTCGGCCATGTCCCTAGAAATTGGTTCAAAAAATCGACGACATATCCTCAGGAATATCTTTTAAAATTGGCCATGTTTTCAGAAATTGGTTTGAATCCCGTGAGATACGAAAATGATTTGATATATAGGCGACTAATTGTAAGTGAAAATGACCGACGGCATATCAGACAGACAAAGGTATTTGAAATGATGAAATCGCTTACGGAATTGGGTGAAGTAGTTTCCGACGCGAAACCAACAACTTTCTCTACCCCCAACAACGGGACTCGGCAATGAGTAATGCAGACGTACATACAATAGAGAGTGTAAGTACGACGGGGGAGTAGGTATTTGTTTAGTTAAAATCCTTTCTTTGAACCCGTCCCTGCAGAGTACCGGAGCACCGGAGCACCGGCCCACTCACATTCAATCGGAAATACTCGACGCGATGACACTTATACAGTAGGAAGCAAGCAGGCAGCTCTCGGCGCAGGCAATAGAGACGGCAAAGTTCTGATGATCCGGTTTTCTCCCCTTGTTGTTTTCACCAATACCTACACACCTAACCCAACCTAACCTAACCTTACCCCGGGGTATACTCGCTCACGTAGGTACGATCCGCAACATTACGGCACAGTACGCGGAGGAGAGATGAGATGAGATGGGATGAGATGAGATGAGAGGAGCGGAGGGAAAAGCTGCGGTATTAAACAACAACGTCGAGCTACGGCTTAATGATCCTTAGTGTACCCCACACACCGTGACTGTGACGCATGCACAGCACATACGACACGGTACCGGTTTCGTCTCACGGTTATCATTGCTATTCATGTTAACCTACGCATTTCGGAGTCGCCGCGAACACGGGCCTCCGAGCCACGTGGCTTGATGAACAAAGTTACTAAATTACCATCTGGTATTTCCGTATTCGGGGCTACCTTCACATCTCTCTCGCCCCTGACCACTGCAGCCTTTTCGAGTCCCCATCGATACGATTCACCCTCGGCAGCTGTCATTCGATATAAATACATTGATAAAACCGCTGAAATATGACAGCACGCGTGTTTGAATCGTACACGCATAGTGGACGGACTCGCTCTTGAGCTAAAGAATACGAAAATACGGGAATACGAGATCATCTGACTCGCCTTACCCTCGAACCACCTATTGAATCAAAACGACCATGTCCAAGAGGAGCCCTATACTATCTTATATTTCCCAACTTGACCCCAAACCTCTTCATTTCTTCATTTTCCTCGCTTTTGCAAAATGTCTTTAGGAATTCATCGAAAGTCGGCCATGTCCTTAGAAATCGACCATGTCTCGGACCGGTTCCGTGTTCGGTTTTTTTTCATCTTTTGTATAAAAAAATTCTCAATCGCGATTCTAATAATGCGAATCGTGATTGATAATTCGTCGTGGCAGTGGCAGATGGTAATTTTTCATGTGGTCGAAGTTCGTATCGCTAACGTAAGAAGATAATGAGGCAAACATTTTTTATTCCGCGATCATTTGAACACCAAAATACAAGTTCGTCATTTTCCGAAGTATTTATGAGTGAAACACACCCTACTTCATCAATTTTGCAAATTTAACAACATTTGGGTAATGAAATAGCGAATTGTTTCCAAAAAATTCTGTTCTACATATAACGTTATGAACTCGAACTTGGTAATTTTTTGGAGCACGCGGAGTAACATTCGGAACTCGAACTTCCATCATGGGGAGATTGAGTTTGCGGGGAGGGGAGGTAGAGGCTGGTTAAATTTGTGTCTATACGGAAGCGGCGTGTATGCAAAGTAAACAGATCCGAAGTTGCGGGAACATTGCGACAACGAGCTAGGCTCTTCTCCCGCAACAATAACGATTACCTACAGCCACCCGACAATTAGGCGAGCCTCGCCTCCGGTACTTATGCATACCTACATATAGCATCATATACCTACACACAAAACTACTAGACATATCGCGTATCCCAGCACATCACACGCCAACCCAACTGACTACTATTGCTGCTGCTGCTGCTGCTGCTGCAGAGGCGGGTTCTGCTCTGCTCTGCAGGTATATTATATCCCTCTCTCTCTCTCTCTCTCTATATATATATATATATATATATATATATACCAACCTCTATCTCTCTCTCTCTCTCTCTCTCTCTCTCTCTCTCTGCCTATTCCGGGCAGGCATGTAGTATCCACGTATGCCAAAGTTATTATCCCATCTCAGGCTATTCCCTTCCACCTCCCCACATTACATTACATTACGTTACATTCCACCCGTATAACAGAATCAAAAATTTATTCCCATGATTCTTAACAATATTTCGAAAATTCTTCGAAATTCTCACAAGGCGTTGATTTATTTTTTTCTTTTGTTTTTTAGAGAGATAGAAAGGGGCGCTCGGACGTGCTACCATCTCCGAAAATCTGTAACGATGACGGAGACAAAAGCGAAATGAAAAATGAGAAAAATAAAACTGCAAATGAAAAGAGAAGAGGAAAAAAAAAATTAATCACCTGGCAACAGCTGATCTTGGCCGAGACGGGTCGAGACAGCAGCAGTAGCAGCAGCAGCAGCAGCAGGCGTTAGTAGGGAGTAGTGGGTGGTGAAAAGACGACCGAGGCGAATGACGACGACGTCTCGGACTCGCGCGGGTAGAGACGGCTGCGGGCTAGTCGAGGATCAGGTGGATATATCCAGAACCGATGTTGTTGTTTGTTTCGTTGGTTTTTTTTTTTTTTTTCTCAATTTTTTTTTTTTCTATCTCCGGGGCACTGGATGTCCAGCCATTGGCTTTTGGCTTTCGGCGTTTGGCGCTACGGGGTGGACCCCCGGGTCCGCGCGGCCTCTGGGGTGGTTGCGGAAGATGCGGGATTACGGATACGCAGGTCGGCGGGCGGCCCCGAGACTCTCTATCTCTCGCGACAGGGGTACACCGGTTGTTCAGGCCACACTGACTGCGGAGAGAGCGAACCTCCGGGCCTTCCACCCCCGCGCCTCCCTCCTCCTCTCCTCTCCGCTCCTCTCCTCTCTTCTCCTCTCCTCTCCTCTCCTCTCGCTCTCCCGCGGCGGGTAGCTCCGCTTTTGCGCCTATCAACCGCTGGAGCGATGCCGTATCTAGCCGTCTTCCTCCAACCAACCCCCCGAACAACAGCGCCTCTGCTGCCGTGCCGACGCGACGCGGCGCGGCGAGATCCGCACCGAGGCAACCCCCAATCTCCCGAGAGGTTATAAACGCTTTAAACTCTTCCGCGGTGACGCTGCTGCTGCTACTACTGCTGCAGAGAGAGAGAGAGAAACTGCTCCTGATGCACGCGAAGCCGAGAAAGAAACAGTTTTTGAAATTTTTGATTATCACATTACAGTCGGAAAAGATTCGGAATATCAGTTGAAAAGTAACTCAAGAACGGTCCACATATAAAGGGAATCCCCCAAGCTAACTTCGAAATGTGTCAGACTAACCGCGGACGGTTTTGCGCATCCCATTTCCGTAATTTTCGTCTTTTTGGAAATCTGAAAAATCGTGGTATCGCGATATTCCACGCCGAATCCAAAAAACACGGGCCGAACTTCGTAGCTCTAGCAGTTTTCTTTGAAAAAAATGACAAAGTTGAAGGATCATTTCAGGAGAGGTTGAAAATTGGAACGGCAGGAGGGTTTTTCGAAAGCTAATTTCGACGCAGGAATTCAGCCAGTTTGAAACATCTTTTTCTTCTTTATTGCGTAATTCGAGTAGCTGAAGTTTTTGTCATTTTGACGAAAACTCGCGTTATGTACGTACGTAGGGGAGCTGGGGGCTAGTTGTAACAATTTTTGGTAAAATGCTAATATTTTGAGATACTTTTAATATTTCTTGTTGATAACTAATTTTATGTAAAGCGTATGTATTCACTGATCGAATGCATAAATATATTATTCAAAAGTTTTATGTATTTTAGCACAATAGACATATTTCTAGAACAAGTCACGTGTTACAATTTGCCTCGTACTTGGGGCAAGTTGTAACAAGCGCGGGGCAACCAGTAACACTGAAAAAGAGACAACAGTTAAAAAAATTTTGAGTTTTATTTTTTCATAATTCGCAATGGCTGAAAGTCTATACGGTAAATGTATAACTAGTTTGTAAGTGGGATAAGTGAACGATTTTTGGTTAATCGATATCTGAAAAACTCATTGTCAAAATGAACTTTGAGGCTAGACTCCAGATCATAACAATAGCCTAATCAAATTATACATTATATAATATCACCATCAACATTTCCGGCCATTTCACTTGCGTACTAAGAAAGCAAGCTTTCTTCTGATGGCAGCTCAAGTTATAACACGTGTTACAACGTGCCCCGAGATTCTGTTACAACTTGCCCCATCGCACGATTTTGGACATTATTATGAATTATTAAAAAACTAGAGAAGTTATAAAATTAATAAGCGTGACATATCAAAGCTGAATACATTGAATGAGTGAAAAATCAAGCATATTTGAAAATAAAAAATTTGTATACATCGAAAATCAAAGTTTACGAAACGCATTTTTTTCCATTATCTGGGCAAAATAGTGTGCCTATTCACGACCGCTCGCTGTAACGTCCCGCATTGCACTGATTGTGCTCACATAGTAACGCGACTTATAAATGTTACGTTTGTTGCAAAACCTGATGAAAAAATTCGAAATCTGCCGAGTAATTCGGATGTTACTACTTGCCCCTGTTACAACTAGCCCCTAGCTCCCCTACGTAGGTACCTGCAGGTACGAGGATGATAAAAATTATTAGCTTTAATCTCGTTAGCCCGAGCCGCGGTTGTTGAATATTGGACTATTCATTTAGCGGGTTTACCTACCGTCCGTGTTATTCAGGTGTGCATACCCATTTACATATGTATACATATACAGACACGTATGCGGCAATACGCTCTTCTCTCACGGATAATCCTCCTCCGCGCCTGATTATGCTTTCCTTTTTAGGTTTCGCATGTACAAAGATATTCCGCGAAATATGTACCTAAATACGTACCCACGTATTTACATCGCAAGCTTATTTCTTCGCTAATATACCCGAGTCGAAATTTTAACACTCATTTAAACCTCGAAAATTTATCCAGGTTTTAGAGGTTCATATGAGACTCAGAGAATTCGTTTGGATAGGGAAAGTACAAGTAAAATAGACCTCATTTCATCCTCGACACTGCGCTTACATCACGTTTCCTACGTTTGAGGTTCTATCGAGAACCAAGATCAGAACTCATTTGACTCTCAAAAGCCTCAGTTCCAATCGGTAGGATAGCACTCAGTTGAGTGTCAAAAGTCTTTTTTCCGGTTTCGAGGTTGAAGAATCTCAGGAAATGCAAAATATGAAGTTAATTCTTCATTAAGAAACCTAAGCTAAGGGGTCGAGAGAGAAACTGATTTTAAGTTTGATATCTGAATATTAATTCTTCAACTAACCGAGGTGATTCTATCTAATTAAATGCTTATGAGACATGTGAAAGATCGGACAAGCGGGAAGGCTTCTCTTTCACGAGTCAAAGCGTTTATCAAAAGGTAGCGAGTGGTCAGACAGGCAGGGAGACCGAAACAACCCTGATTGCTTGCCACTCACTTAGCAAGTGTTTCTTTCTAGTTTATTCGGCTCATGGCTCGGATATTTAAGTTTTAGTCCGCGCGACTTTAGTAGCGAGAGAGGTTTTGAGCAGAGTCTTTACGTTTACTGAGTTCGACTCGGCTCTCGAGGTTCAATTTCGATCGAATGAATTGGAGAACCTGGAGGCTCAATTGAGTCAAACTGGTCTATGAGGATCTAGTATACGTAAATGAGGCCTAAATTCGTGTCGGCAAATTCGGAAAACAAAGGAATAGAGAATCTGGAGGGTTAAATGAGTATGCATGTATGAGGTACCTACTCATACATGCATACGGTGGGTACTTAGGGGAGGGGTGGGCAAAATGTGCTCCCCAAGGAAATAACACTGCAAGTAAAGGTTTCAAGCAATGAATCTTGGAATTTTCACTGGAAAACGATAGCCAGCTGACCCATGTCAATTGTTGAACTCTGTGATCTTAAAAGTTCGAAAATTGCGGGCAAAATGGCCCCCCTAAAATATTTCAGAAATGTTTCAAAATGAAACAACTTTTTTTTAGGCCCTTTCGAAATTATGTGTACTTTTCTAAAGTTATTTCGAAGGCGTTGCAGGGATTTGGGTAATATTGATTCCATGTTTGAAGTTTGCTGGGGCAAATTAAATAATGGAATTCAGAGAACGTTTTGCAATTTTGGAAAATTACTCGACACTTGCCCGTCTCTTCCACAGATGTCAAGATATATAGTTGATTCGGTGTTTGAAGTTTGCTAGAGCACGTAAATGATGAACGTTTTGCGACTTGCAAAAAGTTTGAAAAATCTTCAGGAGCATTTTGCCCGCCCCTCCCCTATATGCCGAGTATAAACTCTGTTCAAGATCGCAAGAAATCTTATCTGTTAATTATTAAACTCCGGATCAATCCGAGGGAGTAGGAAAAGATATTATGACAAAAGGGGTTTTTCGTATTCGGCTAAATTACGTATAAGACCCAATGCCAGATATCCCCCGTGACCGAATCAGACTCTATATACATACAGTTCTAAAGTTGGGCGCCGCTAGGTACTATATATCGGGAGTAAAAGTGGGGCGCCAATTGTGGCGGTGGGGTCGGTCGTTCCGTGGGGTAGGTAGGGCGGCCCGAAGTCTGCGTCGAAAGCCAAGGTCGGGGCGCCGCCAGGTAACCAGGCACCTGCACATACGCTCTCTCTCCTCTTCCGGCGTCGTACGACACGACAGTACGACACGACAGCACGACACGACAGCACGACACGACACGACATGATACGGATTCGAATATACACCGATCGTGTTATACACGTGACTAATGCCCGGCGCGTATAATCGAGACGGAGCGAATAGCGATGGATCGGGGATAAGATCGCGGGCGCTTGGGATCTTGCAATCTTTCGGCAAGTTTATCAGGCCCGGGTACACGAGTGTCTAATTAGAACGACCGATCTCGGTGAAGATAAAGCGGTATTTTTCTGATCCACGTACTACATGCATCGTTCCCATACATCAAGTTATTATTTCATACAACCGATTTCGAGAGTTCGATGGGCTGCTTATCTACCCCGATTATTACCAATTACCGATCCGATACCCAGACCACCTCGCTCCTGGTGCTGCACCATAGGCTAACCAACAGCCTTTCATCACGGATTTCAATGCCAACGAGCTACAGGGAGAGAAATGCTGCTGCAGCACCATCGCCATCGGTTCTATAGAAATTGGATAGATAGGTGCTGCCCGATGACCATTAATTATTGGAGCATCACTTCCATCACACACAAGTCGAGACAGTTTATTTACACGGCTCGCTACACCTGCGTACATACCTATACGGACATGTAGTACAGGCTTGGCACTAACTTCGATCGCCCAGTGGTCGATAGTCACACTGGCCAGCTGCCCGGCCAGGAACCGATCCAAACCCCACTGGCCTGCTCAACCTCCCCAAAAAATTTCAACGATTTTTTAAGGACTTTCCTACAACTCTTTGCAGACTTTTTCTTCACCAAAAAGTAATATGAGGAAAAATCGTCGTCACCGAGACGGAGATAATGATCGATTTTACAGGCCGGATCGATTAAGGTGAAAATGATGATGATCCATCGGCTGATTTCTCGAGATATTTAGCTAAATAATTCGATCATAGCGGTTTTTGTACGAAATCGGGGATCTCGCGATCAGGCACACGTGGGATCACGTGGCCTGTTTACACGCGTGTCACAATATTATATTATACGCAATAGGCATATGAACGAGGCGTAACGAGTCTACATATACATACATACATATGTGATAATGGGTTCAGATAAAATTTTGAAATAATTCAGGGATACTCCGTAGATTGAGGTTACTATGAGAAAAAAAATTCAGGCAAATCAAAAATGGTCAGGGCGAAAGATGGTTGAGTTGGTATGGAATACCCCATATATAGTACGTGTGTTGTTTTTCTGAATGTTTTTTTTTTCGGGGGAAAGGAGAAGGGGATTTTTGTCGGATATTGCAATCGTTCAGGTGGGCAACTCGGTGTGATAAGCGACAGATGGGTATCTCAACCCCAGGTGCGTGATAATGCCGTATCGGTATACGAACCGCGACACCTCTGCAGGGTATATATAACGCTAGAATCACATATCCCGCCTCTAACAGTACGTGCCAGTCGACGTTCAACTTATTACCCAACGAACAAGAAATCACAGTGTGAGTTTTCGAAAAAACAAAAAACAATCGAACAAAAGAAAACGGAAAAAATACTAGCCTCGATTCTGATTTATCCTCTTTTCTTTTCAACTTGTCAGTTACCCCATCCAATTTCCGGACGAGCTCAATCATCCCTTATGTTGTTTATGAAAACTGTTAAAAGTTGCAATTCCCTCGCGGTAAAACTATACGGAAAATTCTAAGCCATTGAAGATTGTGAGAAAATTTGTACAGAGATAAAAATTTCGATCGGTAAAATAAGCCTCTTGAAAATTCCGCAACCAAGTTTTTCCAGTCATATGCGCAATTTCCTAATTTCGAAAGCGTTTCACACGCGTCACTGATATCAGACACTGATTTGACAAAGATCATTAATTGATAAATCGTATGGATTTTTGATTTGCGCAATTACAAGTTGATCGCTACGAGGAATCTTTTTATACATAGGAATTTAACTCGGCAACTTTGGTGTGCTGTATTAACTCTTTCCCTCCACCTCTAGAACGTATGTGGGTGAATCTGATCGGTAGATCTCGATCGATTGGAAACCTATCGGCGCAATCAGTCCCTATTAGATACGAAATCGTAAAAGCGTTGTTATTTCGACCGTGATTCATCGCGATAAGAAAATCCAAATCCACTTCCACGCGTCTGAGAAAAGCAATCGAGATAATTAACAAAGCCCTCCTATGGATCTGAGCTCATATTTCGAACAAATTCTGAAAAGAAACCCCCTTGAAAAAATGAAACGAAATTATTATGAAAAATGTTCTTTCCCCATCGCCACAGAGAGATGAAATTATTCGGTCTGGTCCTGATGCTGGCGGTGGCCTCGAGCCAAGGCTCGGCCAACGGTGAGTTGAACGTCTCTCAACGTCTCAACCAATATAGTAGTGAATTTTACCAATTTTCGTTCGATTTCTTGAACAGTGAAAAGATACCAGCGATCGGCCATAAACGACGGCCTGGCTTCCTTGGTAGAGCAGCTCAGAACCGCGATGATAAACGGAGACGAGTCCCTCGGAGTTCCCGTCCTCGAACCATTCGAGACCGAAAGCATGGACTTTGACATCGATAACGACTCCGCAAAGTGGGTAAAATCAAAATAGTCGAATAATTAATGGCCATACTGAAAAATCGACAATGTCCTCTCTTAATTCTCAGACTAGCGGGAACCCTGAATGACCTGCGAGTTGACGGTCTGTCCACCTTCACAGCCGACACCCTGACCTTCAGTCTGATCGGGGTAAGGTTCACCTACTGTTTCAACTGGGAGACGATCAGGGTCTCCTCAAAGTACTCCGTCGACGGAACGGTCATAAACGTAATCCCGGTTTACGGATCAGGCGATTTCGAGTGAGTTTCGCAAAAGCTGATTACCAACCACCGGCCGTTGGTAAAACCAACTAAAACTAAATTCTTTCGACTCCGCAGAGCCGTCGTCAGCGACCTGGGCGTTTGCGGAAGCCTCGCCCTCTCGGTCAGCGGAGGATATTTGTACGTTCGAACTTCGACCGTCGCCTTAACCCTGGGAGACATAGACGTGAGTATCAGTCGGTCGAATTAGTTGAAATGATAAAAATATGTGGGAAACGAAAAAATGGTTTTGTTCGCAGTTGAAAATCACCGGACTTCTCAACGACGACGAGATCTCTGCTTTGGTATCGGCCGTCGCATCCGACGTAGTTCCCCAGCTCGTGACAGACTTCGCTAGCCCGATAAGCGAGGTGCTCAATGGTGTGATCATGTCCCTCGGTAACGAGGTACTCGGTACCATGACTCTCGCCGAACTTATCGCCCTCATATCCGGCTAGTGAGATTCTCTGCTGCGCTTATTCCGACAACGTTGAGAGGGAGGAGAATATTATGCGACGATCAATAAATTTTCACTCCCGTCATTTGATCCCGTATCTATCGATATCCCAAATTCCATGCGGCATAATAAAGATTGCCATTTTTTTTTTCGTCGGTTATGGTTTCGAAACGCGAAGCTTTCCCTTCGAAACGCGATTTCGGAAATTTGTCTCTGACCATTTTCCACCGAGTTATTCGATCAGCTGGAAATACAGGTACAGAGGGAATTCGCAGACTGACCGCAGCTTATCGACAGCAGGCGGAATATTGCTCGGTGTATTTAGTTCGCGTATTTTCGACGCGGGGGCGACACCGAGAACATAGTATTCGCTTAGTTGGCGGGAGATTTTCGGGGATTTTTACGCATTCGCGAAACGGATGAGGTCTGTATCGTTGAAAAGGAGGAAATTACGAGGAAAGCACCGCGCGATCTGTTTGTGGCATTCTGACAATGAGATCTAGAAGAGGAAGGAAAATAATCAAAGGCGTGGTTCGATCGAGATATATAGGCAATTCTCTTCGTTCGGTTCCTCGAGTGAGCTGCGGGCTCGTTATATTTCTCTCCGGCAATTTGGCCGCAATTTTGCTTCTCGATTATTACCCCCCCCCCCCCCCCCCCCCCCCCTTGTTCTTGGATACCGGGACGTCATTACGAGCCTAGTATAGTTAGAGAGGCGTATTTACCCGGGCCTCATATATATATATATATATATATATACATATAGCGGCCTGGGTCCGCCGGCGGCGTCGTTTATACTCCTCATTATGTATTTCACGTCGAGTATAGGAGATACCCGCACGCGAACCTCACTCCACCTTCCCTGTAGTGCCCTATTTCGCTATGTCTTTTCCCCTATATGTATAGAGCGCGTTTGTGTCCCATCTTTGGATTTTTCTTTCTTTTTCTATAAGCGAGATCGTCCACGCGACGTTTTGCCGAATGTCTGGAAAGGAATTCTACCCTTTCTGATCGGTCGAACTTTGGCCGATCTTTCGGAAGGTATTCGGGAATGGATAGGAAGTGGAATCCCTCAGGGGGGCTGAGGAATTAGATCCCTCTCGTATTGGGGGTGGAAAACTCACGTCCACCCACTGCAGACAGGTTGAAACTAACGAGTCGCTGAGGGTCGGGGAATCGAAAAAAACCGCGTCCATCGGCTCCCAAGACCTTCTGCTCCCACTTTAATCAGTCGACGAGTGGGTATATAGGTGTCAATGATGGGCAGCATTCAATTTAATCATTCATTTACTATAGGGCATGAATAGAAATGTATGTATGTACAAACAAGCCGTATAAACTAAAACATAGGGAATGTCACACAGCAGATATAATAATAGACTTTCAGCAAATCAGTAGTACTATAACAAATGGACTAGAACATAATAAATTAAGGCAATTTCATTTAAATTACAAATTACGATCGTAATTTATAATCGAAAACCAAATCAATTTCAAATGACAATTTTAACTGACAATTTTTTCCGAATCAATTACAAATTACGAATGTCATCGAAATGTTTCTTTCGGATTAATTACAAATAACAAATGTAATTGAAACGTGTTTTTTCCGCTTACGACGTTCTGCTTTTAGTCACGCGTTTTGTAATTCGTAATTGATTTGACTTTCAATTAGAAATTAGAATTGTAATTAGTAATTTCCAATTAATGGAATGAAAATTCGCCCAACAGCTGGTGTAGGTAGGTATTGTACTTGAAACGGCGATCCCGTTTTCGAACGCCGCTCTCCCCATAATCTGCCATCCGTCACAAAGCGGCGAGGGTCCATAGTAGAGAATAGAAGTGACGCCACAGTCGATGTGCACATGACGTTTCGTCCCAACGAGGATCGAGCCAGGGGGAAAGAGAAAGAGATAGAGATAGAGACAGAGAGAGAGAGAGAGAGACACCGGCCGGTCCTCGACTCTCCGCTCGGCAGTACGCCGGCGACTTCCAAAGCGCGTGGTTCTCTTCACAGCAGTTCTGCCTTCCGCCGCCTCTCGTCTCCTAATGAGAAGTGGTTCACACCACGGGGATCGGGTTTATCCAGTATAGTTCGGATAATTAACATTAGCTTCGATATTCTCTCATATCTTTTATATGTGTATTCGTTAGTGACGTGAAGAGAGAAAGACAAGAAACGAAAAGGGGAAAGAGGAGGGAGACGGATACTCGTCGATCGTGTGTGCACAAGGGACGTCGAGTAGGCAGTAGTGTGTGTGTTCCGTCTCATCGTCGGCTCGTTCCCTCGCGGAGTCGTGTTTGATGACAAATAGCAAATAGCAAATAGCAAACTTACCAACCAACTAACGAACGAGGAAACGTCCGTATGCACACAGAGAGAGGAACCTGAAGTTTACACACGAGAGCTTAACCCCCTCGCCTCCTCCCTCGTTCGTCCAACGAACACGAACGAACACGTAGCCACCTACACACGAGAAAGGAAGAAAGCGACCGCTCGTTCGCTCGTTCGCTCGTCAGGACACGCTGCCGTACACAACCTACAATCTCGGGTGGTCGGGTGGTCGGGTGGTCGGACGGTGGGGCCCCCGTCGGCGTGGGAAGGGCGAACCGCGCGGGATTATTATCTCCCCGCCGATTGTCTTACCAATTAGACATTCGACATCGAGCCGTCGAGAAGCTCGTTTCAGCGTCTTGCACTACGCGTTATAGTAGAAAGTGTTTTTCTCTTCTCGTTCTCTTCTTCTTCTTTTTCTTCTTCTTCTTCTTCTTCTTTTTCACCAGAGTTTCGTTTCTTTTCTCTCTTCACAAATATGTAAAAAGACGGATTCGGACGTACATACATACGGAATAATCGCAACAATAAACAACGAGAAATGAATCTGTTGACCGGTGCAAAAATGGAGTTTGAATTTGGGAGGGTATTTCTGTTAGTGTTGACGATGCTCAGTGTCGGAGTGGTGAATAATTGTAAAAATTGTGCCCTCGCCGATACCCCGACGGGGAACAAGGATAATGACAACGATAAGGATATGGATAAAGTTGACGGTTACGAATCTAAGGACTATTGTACCGTTAATATTTTCGAGGACCTACCGGCCGGTTTGGGATTTACCAAAGAAGTCGTAGCGATGGAATACGCGAACAAGGACACCTTCAAGGGCATCCATTGCTGCCTTAGAGGATACAGGAGCATCGAGTGGTGAGTTTCCCTTCATTATTTTTCATATTTCTTTCATTATCTCGGAATTTTTTTGTCTTCCGCGTATTCATAATATATTTTCTTCAACAGCGGAGCGAAACCAGCAAGTTTCCATCCGCAAACGAGGATGGAAACCAGTCGATTGCCGGCCCTCGTTTGCGGATGGAAACTCGCTGATTCCGCTCCGTTGTTGAAGAAAATAGTATGTTCACCTCGGATAAAACTTTCGTTTGCGCCTCGTATGAAGTTGGTGACACCTCGGCTTCGCCTCGGTGTTCAACTTCATACACGTCGCGCAAACGACAGTTTTCTCGCTCGGTAAACAATGTACTATTTTCGCCAACTATACCCACATGTAATTGTAGAAAGAAGATTATTATAAATCGTGAGTCACGCTCTTTTTCCCCGTTATTATTTACCTCATCCGTGCAATATAAATGACGCAATGTGAAAAAAAAAAAAACTGCGAACGAGCGATGGATAGTGATTTCCACAGTTGTGTGGAGCTTATTTGTATACCTATGTATGTGTATCTCATATGAATCACCGGTATAATACGTACTAGAGCAATAGGGAAATACCGCCAGATCCGGCTATTCCTCTAGAGATTTTTTTCTTCTTTTTTTTTTTTTTTTTTACTTTGTATCGAATTATCCGCAAGATATTTGGGGAAATTTTCTGAAACTTAATTACACGGTTCGGTACGCGGGTATACGTGTCTCTTAGGGTTCGATCAATTCTGGGAATGCCGTTCGTCTCGATCTTTTCTTTTCTTTTCTTTCCCCTCTGCGTATATGTATATCCGTCTACACAAATAATAGCATCGCGAAACTACTTGCCTGCCTGTCGCGGAAATTCGAGAATAACAATTCGAAGAACGCCTAGTAGACTTGCGTGTATCGTGTAGGTATATCAGAATGGAGAAGATAGGAAATATTCATACTCTCGGCAGCAGTAAAAAAGAGATTCGGCAATACACTATCTTTTCATCTTCATCTTCTTTTTGTTTTCAAGTTTTCCGTCCAATTGCATCGACAGTTTCTGCTGTACCAACGCTATATATAAGAAATTTCCACGTATCAAGCTTCTCGCGAATAAAAAACCAATATCCGGAATAACGAAGGGTATAATTAGAAAGAAGAACTAAAGGGGGGGGGGGGGGGGGGGGGAAACAAGTGTTTAGGCAACGAGATTGACATTTGTCCAATCGGTAGCTTATCTTCTTGAGAATTCGCTGTTTAAATTCATAAGCTGCATATGAAGGCGTATCTAGGAATAATGGGTAGAGATAAAAGTGGTATTTATTTTCCTGGTAATAGATGCATCATCGTCGTTTGTGGTGGTGGGGTAACAACTTGAATCAGTAATTCCCGGAGAAAGTGTGAGATACGGAATCGCGTATATTAATCCTCTTCTTCTTATTCTCCTCATTTTATCGATCTTTAGTCTAATTGCTTCGATTCTCTCGAATAAAGACAAAGGAAACAAATTTGTTTCTGTGAAGCTTAATGCTGTACAGATTTATGACTTTTTTTTTCTTGAATTCATTCACTTTTTATAAAACATAGCGAAATTTAGATTTTTCAAATTTTTCTGCCTCATTTTCATTAACTGAGAATCGTTCGGCTGCTAATTCTGACTGCTAGCTTTAGTTTCATTTTCTTGCTTCTTTCTGATTTTATTTTTATTTATTTTTACTTATTTTTTGTCATCGAGATCTCGTGTCTTTATTCATTTCTTCGATCGACTACGCATATGTGGTATATACGGGGCCGTCGAACGAAATAACGAAATAACGAAAGAACGAATTCTTGGTATCGAGTCGATGCGGCGACCTGAGCTCACGGGGCAGCTCTGACGGTACGGCAGCCGGCGATCAGCTTTTCGTATATACAATCTCGTAGCATATAAGTATAAGTATAGGTATAAGTTGCCGTTGCTGAGGCTGAGACTCGGGCACTCGAGCCTCGAGTGGTGAAACGATATATATGTATACCTATCCTCCTCTTGGTGTTATATGTATATGTGTACACGTGTAATATGTATAATGTATAATGACCCCGATGTGTATTGCCGGGGTTCGCGCATCACGGATGATGGGACCAGAGCGAGCGAGTTAGTCGGCCCTTTTTCTTATCCTTTTTATTTTATTTTTTGTTTTTTATTTTTTATTTTTCTTCTTATTCTTCTTGGTTCCTCTTCTGCTCCTCCGCCACCTACTTATTATCCTCTGCCCCTCGGGAATCCTTCCTTTTATCGTTGCTCTTCCTCCGCCGCCGCCTCCTCGTCGTCTACCTATATACATATAATACTTTCGGAGCGATCTCCGACTCGCAACCTCGTATATGAGTAATTATATTACTATGCCGTATAACTACCCTACCTCCGTCTGGCTCGAGAATGTGAAACTGATTCTGAAAAAAGCATCAAATCTTGACTACCTATACTCGCAAGGGTTGGGATTCAAGTGGAAGCAAAATGTCTTGGGAGCCGGTGGAAAGATGAATCCAAAGTCGCGAGACAAATGCGATGTATGTATGTCGCGAAAGGATCTCTATACGATCACGAGACAAGGAAGAGGTTCAGTAATCGGTGCAGCGCAACTTGCGGCGATAATCGCGGCTCTCGACACGGTCAGTTTTTATTACCAGGCCGTTGTTGTCCGGTCGGCAATGCGACGCCGAGTCTTTTGCGAAAATATCTCATGCGCTCCAGGCTCGCCCGAAGGATCGGTTTCTCCTTTTCTGTACAAAACATATTATTATGGCTCCGAAAATTCCGATCAATTGAGTATAATACGACTACAATAATTATTGTCGCAGAATTCTTGACCTATCACTCGCTCGAACTGACTATAATATTATACATACGCGTATTTCGAAACATTGAGGGAAAAGTACGGAAGGTTAGAGGTATAATGCATCAGGATTCATGAATAAAATCTACTGATGACGACGGGACGGAACAGCTGCGCAGGTGGCTGTGTAAAATCGTTTAACCGGATGTGAGGAAGGCGGCACGTCGTTTCCTGTCTACGTGGGACGCTGCAGCCAGGCGAGGCGAGGCGAGGCGAGGCGAGCCGAAGTAAAGGTAAAGGTAAAGGTAAAGGTGCAAACGTATAGGTGATGGTCAATACCGTCTGCCTCTGCCCACCCAACCGCACGGGCCCCGTTGTAGTTGTAGTTGTAGTTGTAGTTGTAGTTGTAGTTGTACCTGTAGTTGTAGCTATAGGTACAAACGAGCGAGGGATGTATGGAGAGAAACGAAGAGAAAGAAAGAAAAAAAATAATGAATATAAGGGGGAGCGTGCGCGATGGCTGAAAACCGAGTCGAGTCTCAGGTTCTCTCGTGGCAGAGGCTGACTGAGCCGGAACTGAACCACCTAGCCAACGATCACTTCCTCCCTTTTCTTACATATATTTTCATCATACATATAGCAATGTAGGTACGTCAAAAGTCACGATCCTCTGCACATCGTCTGCATTATTGTATTTGGGGACGACTATATGATTAACCTTGTCGATATCTCGTTTATTTTTTATATTATATGGCCGGTATGGCATATATCTGTTCGAACCGGCAACCGACAGGCGTCCACGTCAGGTATAAACCTGTCTGAACTCGCAGGGTAAAACTTCATCGAACGATTACTCAACTAACCCCTTCGTGGCCACCGTGGGTAAATTAATAAATTTTATCCAGGCCTCATTTTAGGTAAATAGTACATTACGATACGAGTACGGAAAAGCTTATTTGACGAAACGAGAGGTTTACGGCACGAGCCGAAGGCGAGTGCTGTAACGAGTTTCGTCAAAAAGCCTTTACGTACGAGTGACGATCATTATTTTTCTTCGTGAGAGCCGTGAAATCGCGACGAAGTTGCGATTTTGAGGTTAGAATGACGAAAAAAATATTTCATCAACGAATGCATTACATGTTTACGATTTTTTTTTCAGCGAAAAGCTGGTGAATTTTTTGTACTTTTATACCTTCGAGATGAATCCGCGATCGTTTCTACTCCAAAATCGATCCTCTTCACATTTCGAAATGAATACGTGTTTTCAAACTTGTACTACGCCACCATTTTCCCCTAGAAAAATCATATCTGACGAGTATTATAGTTGAAATTCGACCTGAAAATATCAAAAATTCAAAAAGTCATGATTTTTTTTTAATGATAAAGTGTACTATTTGACAAATTTTACCTATTTACGATTTTTTTTAACATGTTGTGATTTGAATTTCGACGTAATAACTTTTCACTCATTATGCTTTAGAATGTTGAAAGTATTTTCAGTATTTTTCGATCACGACCGGACTGATAGTTTTCACCTAGCAACCATTTGACACTTGGCTGAGTAAATTTTACCAAATGTGACCACTAATTGTAAGTTATTCTGCAAAGTTGTAGCCATATACGAAGGATGAAGGCTTATTTCGATTATCGATCTTATTCTATAGCTTCTATATATCGATTAGCATAATCGTGCCTTAATTTCCATCTTCTGGTGAAAAATTCGAGTACCTACGTATAACTTGAATGTTGATTTCTTACTTTCTCTCTATTTTCGTGCACCTGGTTGAGCCTGAACGTGGTATCTAGGCGTGTAAAAAGATCAGTGTGTATGGGGTACGCGGGAGAAACACAAATCCGTGGAAATGGGTTGCTGATTGGTTCCGAGAAACGAACAAGAGGAATAATCATCATCCTCTCGCGCGACAGGAATGATGGATGGACGAGAGAGAAGAGGATCCTCTCTCTCTCTCTCTCTCTCTCTCTTTCTCTTCTCTTCTCTTCTCTTCGCTTCTCTTCTTTTCTATATTATGTATAGGTATGTATACATACTCATGTACAATTCTATCGTCGATCTCGTGATCCCCATGCCTTAATTCTTTTGACTATAGCCGGGAATCGTCGCACCTCCTCGCGACACATCCTTCAACTGTGGTTGATCATAGGTGTGCCCACCGTGTAACTCCAACCTTGTTCAACGATTAGTCACGCGGCCGCGGCTGCGGTTCCGCTCCTTTCTAGAGAATATCACTTTCTACGAACGCGCGCCCGCGGGCGATTGCACTTTCCGAGATATCGCAAGTTCCGAGGGGACGGGATTGAAATTCCGAATTTTTCTACTACCGACTCGTACGGTTTTTCGAAAGATTATTTCTTAGAAAGTCTACGTATAGCCAATTTGAAATACTCCGAATGGAAAAACACCGAAAGCCAAAGATTCGAAAGGCCCTACGATGAGCGCCATAATTACATTAATGAATCGCTTATACATTGAAACGTCGTTCGTTTCACTGCTTTGTCACGAGCTTTCCTTAAATTTGAGAATTTTTGGACTTTCTGAGTCTCGAACTCTCGGATCTTTGAGCTGTCTGTATTTCGACTTTTCGGAATTTCCAATTACTTCTGAACTCTAACCTTTGTAGAAACTTGGAATCGCGTTTCAAATAAATTCGGAACTTTAATTGCGCCCCCGCAAATTATTTTGCTTGGCCAAATTTGCGATATATGATCCGTATGACTCTGAGCCTGCGTATTTGCCATCCACAGGATTATGCCGAGAGTCGGAGTCCGCCTCGTTGTCCTCGAGGTGGAACAAAGGGCCTCCTGGCTAGCGAGTGAGAAAGCAAGTCGAGAGACGAAGAGAAAAAAAAATCCAGTGAGTGGGATGGAGTCGCCTGCAGGTTGGCTCTCTCTGTTTGCCCTGCAGGGGAAAGGACAGAGAAAAAGAAAACGAGGCTTAATGCTTGTTATGAAAAATGAGAATTGGAGCATCAGAAAATAGCGAATAATAATTCGCATTTGCGAATCGATGCAGAAACTGAAGATCATCGACAATCGAAAGGAGAATGGCTTTGATTTTCCACATCAAATTTTCGTTCTCTATTCTTCACCCATCAGCGTTAATTCCGTTCCACGTTTTTCCGACTTTTTCTTTTCCGAATTTGAAACCGGAAGGTCGCCAGCACGGATCGGCAGAAATATTGAATCGATTTATTTTCGAAAATCAAAGCCAGACTGCAGTCGTTCTGTATCCGCAAAATTCGTCGGATTTGTGGTTCTTCTCCAATTATAGAAATCCACGTACCTACGTTCTCACAAATTTTGAGGCTAATCCAAAAACCCGACCATCAACAACTCCCCGAATATTATAAATACATCAGGCCAACCAGCTGGTATTCGAGCACGTGGCCCTAGGAGCGAAGAAGATACATACTCACTCTGTTATATTATTCTGTTTGATTATTTTTGTACTTCAGTATGTATATGTACATATGTACGTATACATATATACAGTATACACATATCTACCTAGCGTATGACGTGTGTGCGGTTATTAAAGCGAATATAGCAGATTCGCGCGGTTTTCCCCGAAATCCTTCGATATTATTTTTACTATCCTTATGATTATTTTATACATAGAATGTACGTAATATGTAAAACAAGGTGACTTTTTGTATGTACGGAAAATTCCACGCCGAATCCACAACGCGACAATACAAAAGAACAACAAAAAAACAAATGGACCGGCAAGTTGTTTTCCTCTCGGTTTTTCCGTCTTCGTTCAACCGTGCGTATGGATCTAAGAGATTGACGAGAGGATAACGTTTTTTTTTGTCCTATTGCGAACCGCGGTTTGTCGGGGTTTTTCAAGATTTTCAAATCGATGTAGCGATTTGCGGGGAAGGAATATGTAGAAAGAACGAGAGAATAAATAATGTGATACATTTTCCAAGCGACTGCAGCGGGTTTTCTGTAAGGATCAAAAGAGCCTGTGTGAAATCGACTCGAGTTTGCCACGTAGTGTATGTATGTATGTACATACACATGCGAGGGGAAACCTTCTCCTTCTTCATGTATGTATGTAGGTATATAATATAGTATACATACAGTAGTATACCGAATGGTCGTCATGGCTACGAGAAAGGACCGCCGCGCCGGTGCCTGTACAGAATATCGAAATACCTAACCCTCGAACTTCACCATTAACGTATATCCCTACTCGTTCGCGGTGCGAATAATGATCACGATTTTCACCAGCGAAGGAAAAACCGCGTCCACCGGCTCTGGAGACCTTTTGCTTCCACTTAAATCGTCAACCGTTGCGAACGATGCGGCTCATATTCTTATATCGTTAGCGCCATATGATGAGCAGTTTACGTAGGTATGTAAGTATACATAATACCGGACATCATATACATTCATGGAATTCTTATCCATCCATCTTTCGACATCGTCAATAATTAGCCATAAAGTATGCAGACGACGTATCAAGTTCCAACTGCACCCGCGGTGCGGCAGTTATAGAGGCATAGTAGGCATAGTAGGTATGATTCCTCCGATTGATAGAAAATCGAAGAAACACGTACATACGCGAAACGTGTGGGGGTACAAGTCAGAAGTCGTATGTCTGGGATGATTTCAGGCTCTACATCTGCCTTTAGTCATACCTGACCCCCTAGGAAGTGTATATGCGGTTTGTAAACCCTCGTCAAGAGGTAAACAGCGTGTGTTCCCCTTTCCATTCTCTGATCCTATAGTTCTTCTTCTCCTTTTGCGTCTCTCTGACGTAGCGGACGACTTGATCCCAAAATCAGAAAGAAAGAGATGGAAGGAGTTTGAGTGGAAGGACTCGAGGAGACGAGAAAATAAAAGGAAACAACATAATAGAGTGGGATATATAGAAAAGATGAGAATAAAGGGAAAAATAACAAGCGAGGAGAATAAAAGAAACGGAAAAAATCTTGTCTGTGAGGACATGTGTAGTATAGGTGGGGAGATTGAAGAATAGCCAAGGAGGCCATAGGGTCCGGGGAATCTCTCCTCATTCTGCACCCTGGCGAGGGATTTTTCGCTACCTGAAAAGCCAACTCCTCGGCCATCGTCGGCCTCCTCGTCTCGCCGTTGCGCTTTTTCCCGGAACCGTATGCTGGCTGCCTGGCTGCTCACATCGCGGACCCCAAAATAATGAATATCTACCGGACAGGTATATAGGAGCCTTTTTCTTCTTCTTCTTCTTCTTCTTCTTCTTCTTCTTCTTCTTCTTCTTTGGGGTCTAAGATCTGCCCCCCAGGTTCCCGAAGGAATTCCTCTGCAGTCTCGTTCTCTTTCTCTAGCCAGAGAGCAATGGATGATGGGATAATATCCTCGGAGTTGGGTTATCAAAGTTGAACGATTCGGACTGAAGTGTGGAAGCAGAAAGTCTTGGGAGCCGATTTTTTCGATTCCCCGACCCTCAGCGACTCGTTAGTTTCAACCTGTCTGCAGTGGGTGGACGTGAGTTTTCCACCCCCAATACGAGAGGGATCTAATTCCTCAGCCCCCCTGAGGGATTCCACTTCCTATCCATTCCCGAATACCTTCCGAAAGATCGGCCAAAGTTCGACCGATCAGAAAGGGTAGAATTCCTTTCCAGACATTCGGCAAACGTCGCGTGGACGATCTCGCTTGTGGAAAAGGTTAAGATTTCAAGAAACATCGAGTTGTGTCTCTCGTTTGTCGGGCTGTTGTGTGAAAATGAAAATAAAAGGAAAAAAAAAAAGAAACGAAGAGAATATAGAGAGGCGAGTGTGGGAAAGAAAAGATAAAGCCATCCCGACGTGGCTATAAGGGCTAGGTTAGGTTAGGTTAGGTTAGGTTAGGAAGGCAGGTATATACACAGGTATAATAATACAAAGTGTTCTACTCGTGTCGCCTACTCGGGAATTGTTGTTCTTCGCGGTGGTGCTGCTTAGGATTTTTTTTACGAACTTGTCAGACCTAGCAGCTTAACGCCGATCCTCATTCCTGTACTGCGAGAGAAACGCCGCGGTTAAAGGGCCGAGATTTAGATCGGCGTAATAGATACGATCTCGTAATTTGTAACTGGGAATCCAACGAGCCGAGGATCGCCGGTTCATTGTCAGTGGCGTAGGGCCTACGGATTTCCCACGCATCACGTGACAGAGAATCACAATTATACTTTTTCCTCTTTCGACCAAATCTTGAAATTTTTCAATTCCAATTCGAATTCGACGAATTGCCCAAGAAACGATGACGACGTTGTGTAGACACGAAATCGGTCCACCATTCGTCGAGCCGAAACGTTCGATCATATCCTGCTAGGAAAGAATTTAATCGACTTTTAATTTCCGAATGGCAGAGTCCATTCCTTGTTTTTTTTTGTTTTTTTTTTTCTTCAAATTTCACTCGAAAAAACGCTACAGCTGGTTCGATTTTACCTCGAACCGATTAGCGTGTTGACAGTTTTTGAAACGATTCTCTTCAATGTCGGAAGGCTATATTCGAACTTCTTGCACAAAATTAAATATTAATTGTAAGAAGAAAATCGATTTTTTTCAGAAACCAAGACTTGACCATTGTATATTTTCATAAAACTACAACATTCTTTAATATCGTTTCTTCATCTTTCTCGATCTCGTTCTTTCGGAATTGACATAACGACATTGTCAAGGCGTAGACGGAGGCTAATCGGTTCTAGAAATTCGTTTCTTTATTATTCCATGTTCGTTATGACGATTGCGCCATCGGCGTACCTACGTACCTACTATTAAGCCTTTGTCTCTTGATCGACGGTAAACATAATCGAGAGACGGGAGGAAAAAAACACGAATCAATGTAGAAGAGAAAGAGAAGAAGAAAATAAAAACGCGAGACTTGGAATAAGAGAAAAGACATTATTTCCTCGCATACGGTTTTGCGGTCACGACTGACTGGTCGCGGATTGCATCGAAATCATAATTCCGTCCTACGCAGAATGCATGCGGTTACGTATGCTGCATGAAATTACGCCATTTGTCGTTGCGTCACGATATATTCAGCCTTTCCGGCGGAAAAATCCCCGGGTTATGTTTTTCCAAATGGCAAATAGCCAGCTGGCGAAATATATGAAGATGCGACGATTTTTTACAGCGGTTCAAATGTCACGAGAAGGCCGTGTGATGTGATCGTCGCACGGGCGAGTTA
This sequence comes from Ametastegia equiseti, assembly GCA_963989295.1. Taxonomy (NCBI): domain Eukaryota; kingdom Metazoa; phylum Arthropoda; class Insecta; order Hymenoptera; family Tenthredinidae; genus Ametastegia; species Ametastegia equiseti. The sequence continues at coordinate 21,554,593 of OZ022394.1, forward strand.
AATTCCCTTCCGTGAATCAATTCACTGTCATTATCTAATCAATCGTCTTCGCAGAAGTTACGTGCGTATTTTATTACCCATTCGCCGCAGTGTACGCGATACGCACGTATCAGTCTTATTTATCTTTCGAACTGGACGATTAATTATTACCACCATTTTACGTTTCGGGGGGTCGAGACTTCGACCTCGATTTTCGGATTCCGAAATTTGTTCGATTACTCAATTTTTGCACCGCCTTTCGGCGCCCTGATTTTCAGGTATAAAGACAACAGGCCGTACCCCTGGCCAGGTGGAGAAAGCCACTTCATCCTCTACCCGGAGAGCTCGAACCAGACCATATACACACAGAAAGCAAGATCCTCGGACGCAGGACGGTATTCCTGTCGGGCTCGCAACGACACTACCACAATCTACGGGGAGATACAGCTCGTAGTCATAGGCAAGGATCATTCATTTTATTATTTACATTATCAACAAAATCTACCTCCAAGCATGTCCTATATGCTGCCAGAACATTTTCAGACTGATTGTTTGTTACATGGCCAGTTTCTGTAGTATTTTTATCACCCAACATGGCCAATTTCGGTAGAAATTTATCGGAATCTGGATCAACTTGAAAAATATCCCCCAAACATGGCTAATTTGAATAGAAATCCCTCAGGACATGGCCGATTTTTAGACCATTTTTCGGTGCATTTTCATTTTTTAATGTAGAATCCCTCGGAATCCGGCTCATTTCGAAAGATATTCCTCGAAACATATCCAATTCGAAATACATTACTCGCGACATGGCTATTTTGAAACGAGTTTCCGAGAACATGGATTATTTTAGCGACATTTTCTCGGGGACATGATTAGTTTTTCATCAAATTCCTCGGGCGATGATAGAATAGTGAAGAAATTCCTCGGAAGATGGTCGGTTTTGAATCAAATTTCCGAAAACATTGCCGAATTTGGAAGTAAATGTTTGGGACATGGCAGGTTTTGACATTAATTCTCGAATACATGGGCGATTTTGGCAAAAATGGCTAAGTAATTTGGATATGAATTGAAATCGGGTTGAGATCGAATTGCGACATGACACGTTTCCGGAACCGCAAGGCAGCTCGACATAGACCCGATACCATCGAAAATATCGATACACGCGTTCGCAGGAAATTGCAGTTGCCAAAAGAGAATTTCGTCGAAATATCCCACACCATTGAAACTGCTGACCGTATAAGCTGTCCGTTCCGAAAACACCGGCACCTATACCTACCTACCTCGACAATTTTTGGTTATATATTCAGGTGCGGGGCAATTTCCCCGATTTACGACCACTCGACTCGAGGCAACCATGTTTCGTCTACTACACACTGTAATACTCAGCCCCCGGCACTCGCACCCAATTGCAACGAAACTCAAGCAGTTATACGGCAAAAACCTTTGGCAGGCTGCAGACGGCAGGTGTCTCGAACAAACCGCCATAATTTCTATACCCACTATACATATTTATATATTTATGTGTATGTGTATAGGATAGGCATACCGAGAAAGTCGAAAGTATAATGTATCATTCGCGTTCGTTATAATTCCGAAGGATATTGGTTCATCGTGAACAGTCACAATAATGTAAAAGTCCATTCTCTGTACATTCCGTGATCTGTATGTACATACATACCACACACATACACACGTCGTTTCTATACAGTGAATATATATACAGTATGTATATAATCCGCGGTTCTGCGCGCGTTGCTCGTTGACCGTGTCGGGTTTACAGGATGTATAGGTACATACAACTAGAAATGTATTCTTCTCTTATCTGGCCGGCTGCGATGCCAGGAAATCTTGGTCAGCGTCTTCACACTCGTTCATATTATATTATACATATATTATACAATGTGACGGATGGCCACGGCGACTATGAGCCATGTTACGTACATACCTATAATATGTATATCGTCAAATATCTCCCATTCACCGTGAGAATCATGCGAAATAACATTTTATAACATTTCCGAGATCCTGCACCTGCGCGGAAATATGCGAAACGTATGTCGTTTCACCGAATCCTCGTTGCATTTGTTCCATTTCTGACTATGTATTCGGGGGGCTGGGGAAAAAACGGATCGAGCTTATTGTGTGTCCATCAGACGGAATTATCAGAACCCTGCCTATCTATCTATATATCTTTCTATCTGTCTATCTATTCGAGCGTATGTCCGTCCGCGTCTTCGCTTGCCTTCGCGATGACACAGCAGGACCGCGGGGCCCCCCCGGTGCTCGGACTTCCGAGAATTCGATCGTATATACCTCACACGTATTCCATTAGCCTCTGAATCGGGTTTGTGTGCATGTATGGATATCCGCACCTCGGATACCCGAGTACATTTCATGTCCATTATATTATACCCGCCACCGCGGCATCGTTGTTACGCTCTTCAATCTCGAGTCGATTGAAAAATTACACCTCCTCTTCCCCCTTCTCCTTCCTTCTTCTTCCTCTTCTTCTTCTTCTCCTTCAAACATCATACATTCATGATAGAGAATGGATTGGAAATTTGGTGTCCCTTAAGGGGAGCAGTATGTCGCGGCTGTGAAGTGAAACGTGGTCCAAAATCAATTTATTTCTTCACCAACGTTCATTTTACATCATTGTAATCATAATGTCACTAAAGAATGAGTCGCTGCACGAATTAAGGCACATCGTAGGTCCGATGTCACTTTCTCAGGATCCGAATCGTTCGGAAGACGCGTCGTCCTAAATTGAATGAGGGAAATTGGATTGAAAAAATTACCTATCATAGGAGATATGGCCAATTTTCCGAAAATGGAACCTTTCTTTTCCACTTATTTGCAAATAACTCAGCCTAAAAATTAAATTTGCCAATTTCCCTCGTTTAATTTGTGACGGCCTGTATTTCTTCGAATCTTGGTCATAGATAAGTCGAATCGGACCTACGCGACGGTGTGCCTGAATTCGTGCGCAGCAACCGTTTTTAAGTGAGATGATTATAGATAATGATGCAAAATAATCTTTGGTGATGATAGAAATTGATTTTGGACTACATATATATGTTTAATTATTCCAACCACGATCACATACTGCTCCCCTTAATTCTAGCATATATACTCGTATATACATATATGAAATTGGAGTAATTTTCAAACTTTCAGACGAGTACTTTGGGGGACCGTTGACGACGTACAAACCAAGGGATCAACACGTACCCCTAGGAGTTTCTGCTCGATTATTCTGCGAAGCTTATCTCGGGCACGTCGATCTACCCGATGCCAAGAACTCCGTGCTCTGGTCAAAGGTCGGAAGCAACGGAACCGTTCCGGCTGATCATGGAAGGATTTCACAGAACAGAGTCTCCAGGCAAGTTCCGTTCCCTATACATATACCTATTTACCTGCTGATCCGTTACAGGTATCCATTTATTATATTCCTTCCGGAAAATAAATTTTCAAAAGACAACTTGAAGCTTGAAAATCCATTTTTGCTTTACGTGACACCGACAAGTTTTAAAAATCGTCTCTTCTTACTGATTGATTCCATTAAAATTCAGACAATAATCGGTAAAAATCGATCGTGGAATAAAAACTGGTGTAGATCGATGGAGTGGCGGTGGCGGCTTATTTAGGTACGAGTTTCTGGGTTAATTTCATGCTCCGTCGGTTTCTCGTCTTTGATTATACTACAAACGCGGTAAATTAACTGTCGGCAGAAAAACAGGAGGCTATATACATATACGAAGTATGCGTGTATGTATTCGGATGGTGCAGCCGCGGGTAACGCATACCTATGTATTACGCGAACGATCATAAACCCGAGGTAATACTTCGAATTCGAAGTTTCGAAACCAGAGACGATTGTATGGGTACCTACAATATACAACGCCGCCAAGGTCGACGGCCCCTTAAATTCGTTCGTTATATTATCGTTGGCTTTCGAGCCTGGAGCTAATTCCGTTGCTCGTGACGGTCGATTCCTCGTCAATCATGTACGACCTACGATCACCTTCGTGTACGCTATTTATCGTCCGGAAACGGGAATTAACGGCACTTTGTCAACCGATTTTTCTTACCTTTCTTTCCATTCGAATCAAGGGGATACTTGCCTTTGAAGAATAACTTTTACCCCATCCGCGCTAAAAATCTGAAATAATTCACGTATGGAAAACATATCCGCAATGGATTGGTAATAAATTAGGAATCACTCCAGAGATACAGATATTTGTCGGTCCACAAAGACAAATTTTTCAAAAATCTAACGCTTTTTTTAAAAACTGTTTTTCAACCGCGCACAAGAATTTTCAAAGTTCTATGTCGATTGATGTAGGAGCTCATCTATGTATAAAAATATAAAACAAAAATCGCTTTTTATTTACGTCAGATCCGTATCTGAGTAATTCTCTTATGCCATAAACATACCAGAGTCTGCTGTACATGTTTAAACATATTTACCAAGTATTACACAAGTCGGAGTTGAAGTTTTAGCAATAAGTCAAATGAAGTGCCTGCAGCGGGGGTGGAAAGACTTGATTTATTGATTTATTTGAAAACGTGAAATTGATAATATTCAATTATCCTCGAATCCTCCCGGTGAAAAATGTTTTCATATGGTCAGATGAAATTTGACATCATTATATCTCGAATTTGACCTGACGAAATTACATGGAATTATACGCTAATAATTCTTAGAATCTTATCTAACTATCAAATTTTATAAAAAGATATACGGAACTCTGAAATCCGACTGAATTCAGCAAGCGTGTTACATTCTATTCCATATCTAGATTCCAAATTTTAAACAATACTTTCGTTCCTCTGATCCCTAGGTAAGAAAAATAAATACTCTTACGGTAGAAATCACGTTATTGTTCTTCGGATATGGAAGAAAAATGTTAGTCACATATCTTCCATGAAAATGTAGACAAATTTCCTAATAATTGCTGTTTGGGGAAATAGAACATTTTTCGGATATCAACATCTCAAAAACAGATTAGCTCCTCCATCAATCGGCAAAAAACCTTGCATAATTCACGTGCGCATTTAAAAAACTATTCAGCAAAAAAACAAGGGTTAGATTTTTGAAAAATTCACATTTTTCGAGCAAAGAATATTTGTATCTCTGGAATGGTTGTTAGAATGCGGATCTGTTTTCCAGCGTGAAACAGTACAGGCGTGAATTATTCCAGATTTTTAGCACGGATAGGAAAACAGTATTTTTTTTGTAGAGGTAAGTATCCCCATGTTCCTATGGTGTGTAATAACGACAAAAATGAAAGAAATACGTGCAGAGATGATTTCTAGACCTAGTCAACATGTGCCTTGCCTTGCCTTCTGTATGGCGAGAATGTTCCGTTCGGACTTGCGGATGGGAGTGGAATACGCGATCGCGGGCATGTAGGCTGCAGGTAGGCATAGGTATGAGGTACACATGGTAGTCTTGCTGCAGGCAGGGTGTAGTGTCAACGTGAGTGTTGAGCAAGGCTGCCGACTGATCGTTATAAGGTTCCGTGCCATATCTATCTAGGTACCTATACGCGAGGAGGCATACCTACGGTCGTCCGGCTGTTCTTAATGGCTCTTGGGATACAAGGAACTATCTCAACCGCCAAAGAAAGAAAGAAAGAAAGAAAGAAAGAAGGAAAGAAAGAAAAAAAAGAAAGAAAGAAAAGGAAGTAAAATGAAAATAAAACCAAGTATCAGCAGAGAGGCGGTATATTGTAGGTACAGTTGTATGAACCCGCCTGTATTGCCCGCGGTTGTTCGAGTCTAGGAAACCCGCCAATTCCTTACCGGTAGGTATCGCGACTACTCGGATCGGATCACCCGCGGACAGATCGAGAGTATTGCTAGGGGTCAATCGTCAATTGCTTTGTAATTTATTCCTTTGAATACGAAATTCGTAAAAACCTGATCATCTGGGTTGCGTATGGAAATGATTTTGCGAATTTCAACCGATTTTCGACTCTGTTGGCGGTCTCTGAAATTCACACCTTCTCGCGTTTAGCGAATCTTACAGATGAAAAATCAAACCGATTTGATATCCATTTCCCAGTTGGTTGCAGTTGCACGTAATGGCAAAAAACCGTGGCGATATTTCGTACCGGCAATGCTTTCACGTTCCGACTGTAGGCTGCATGCGGGAAAGAGAGACCGTATTATCGGCCTCAGGGAGAAACCAGATACCGATACCAATGAATTTCGCTTGACAAAGTTGTGCAGTACAACCCATCATCGTATACCTACCGATCCCGCGAATCGAAAATCCAACGATAATGAATTTTATCAAAATTCTACTTCAGGGAGAACGATCAGATCGTTGGCTCGTATCTCGAGATCAAGGAAGTCAAGCCTGAGGACTATGGCGAGTACAGATGCGAGGTGAGCAACAGTGCCGATCAGCCATTCACCATGACTGCCTGGATATCCAGACAAGGTAGGATATACGAACAGTTAACTTTTTTGCTTTTCTGAAAGCCATCAGCTCCTCAGAAGCGTCTTATTCATGTTAAATATCCTCGAATTTAGAACCGCAATCGAGACGGGGCATGAGGGACGGATCCTGGCGCAAGGCTCTACTTTTATCGGCCTTAGTAGTCGCCGTGGTTTTATCTCTGGCTGCCTTTTACGCCCGCTTCCGTTTGCCGATCAGACTCTTCGTGCGCGACAGATTTTCAACCGTAGAAGAAAACGGTGAGTTATATGTATATGTAATCCAGGTTCGAATATTTCAATGAAAGCGAAACCGCACGAGGCGAGCTGAGGAAATTTTCATAATTCGATAAAGAGATTCTCCTCAACCCGGTGCAGTTGATAATCGTTATCATTTCTTTGAATTTTTCAGATGGGAAAGAATGCGACGTCCTGGTATGCTACCATGAAAAGGATGCGGGTCTTGCGGTCGGTGTGATTATTCCTACCCTGGAATCGAGGCATTGCTACAAATGCAGCCCTCTCGAATTGTCCCAGCTGAGTCACAACTGTGAGTACCTATACGAACTTGAAACTTGAAAGCCTCTCTCTGTTTTTATCTTGACACACATTTGACACTTGCGGGGGATTTCAGGGTCTCTGGAGATCGGACCGAGGAGTAAAACCGCGAGAAGGATCATCGTAGTTTTTAGCCAATCGGCGATGAACGGAAACGTTTGGAGCGAATCGGTCCTGGGCACAGCCTTTGGGCAGCTCGCCTCGCTCCAGCTCCCGTCGAAGAGGGTTATCGCGATCGCGCTCGAGGACCTCCCGGAGTCTTTTGCCCAACCGAAACCCGGTACGTCGGGAGCGAAGCGGATCGAGACTCTGCGATGGCACGAGGAGGACGGGGCGAAGCCAACTGCCAGGTCTCACGAGTTTTGGTCGAAATTGCGGCTCGCTTTGCCTCCAGTTCGACCCGGAACTAGACGAGCTCAGCAATCCGTCGCTATGATCGTACAGCCGAAAAACGGGCCCGAGACAAACGCCAGGTCTCGCGAAAGTCTCGAGGTTCTCGTCTAAACAAACCCGGGGAAAAGAAGAAATAAATAACATTCTCGAGTCAATTGTAGACTCGAAGATCGGCGACTGAAAATCCCCGAATAGAAACGCGGTGTATATTTCTGTAGATATGTAACGCACGTGTCAAGTTTGACAAGAATTAAGGAGGGTGGAAACTTTATGGGGAGTGAATCTCATCGTACGTCACAGCACACGTGTATTATTCCCTTTTATCTATAGTTTTTAATTTCTATTTCTTACGTCTCTCTATCTATTTTCTATTCTATTCTACGTATGTATTATTCGTACATGTGTAAATACGTGCAAATTGCATACTGGAAAGCCGTGAGTAAGTCGCGTAATATCCTGGCAGTTGAGGATAGGTACGCGTTATGGACGCGGTTTTTATTTATTTAGTTTTATTATTTATGGTATTGATACGCTACGATGAAATCTTGAGACAAAGTTTGTCTAAAATAGGATTATCGATGTCGATATGGATAGAGGAGGGCCATTCTTTTCTCGATATTAACGAATCCGCCGTTTTTCAAACACTCGGTTTTCACACCGCAGACTGATGACTCGTTTTATCCTTTGGACAATATATTAAAGATACTAGATTTTTTTTTTAATGAAAAGATTCGCAGACGTTTGAGAATCGGGGGGGAATCGTTTATCTCGAGAGAAATTTGCCCCCGCTTTGGGGCAACGAGCTTCCAATTATAATATCTGATTACCATCGCCTATGCGGTAGTCTCTCATCTCTTTACTATCAGTATTATACAATCCTACAAAGTATCCTATGTATTCTTATAAAACATTTACATCATGTCTATTCAAGTATCGCATAACAACAACCCTCTTATAGCCTAGCTAGCTTTTGTGTCTCTTCTACAATTGCGATATTGCCGTAAGTCATTCATGTTTAGTTTCTCCTTGTTTTGTTTCTTTTTCCGTCATTTTATTTTGCCTTTTCAATCGAACACGTAGATCTGCCAATGAAACTCCGATTCTCTGATTCGACCCTAGAAATGCAGCTCGGCGATTCTGTTTCTTCATATTTTTTCATACCTATATAAGATTTTCTTCCAATGCATAGCGCAGTTTTCCATATTCAAGATGACTATTTTCTATTTTTGTACCTACGATTATAGTTAGATTTCTGTACGTACGATTATCGTTCTTGAAATGTACATTTCTAGTATATACTCTTACTCGGTATGACTACGTACGGAGGAGTAAAAATAAATATATAAGGAGAATAAGAAGCAGCGTGTACTTAAGGCATATTTATTAACGCCTCTCGTGTATCCTAACACTGTTATGTATATCATGCTGACTGCGTTATCGCTATATTTATATCTAGGGATAATAAAATATTGTAAAGTAAAAACAAAACAAAAAAACCCAAAAAAAAAACAACATGCTGATAATGATAATAAAGTTATTCCAATTTGTAAAGATGTTGACCGAGCTCTGCTCTGAGGCTATAATTTGATCCGTGGAATTTCTTATGATATGGGAGAATACACCGTTCTATCCTTACACTTATCATACTCTTACAAAGGTTCAAGTTGGTAACGAGGAAATGAAGTGGACGATAAGCGAAAAATTGTAGGAACAAAGGAAATGTCTGTATTCGATAAATGCGTATTTTTGGTTTAAGAGCATGCAGTTGGCCTGTTATATTAACAATAATCTACGTCGACGCAGCAACCAATAGTTCATAAATTTGCATATTATAATATTATGCTTTTGTAATTCAGGTTAGGCTTTTGGTTATGAAGACTACTAGACCCGTGTGGAATGAACGTAAGGTGAAAGATGAGTAAAACTGCCCACCGTAACAATAAATTGATCTAAAAGTCAGGATTCGCTATTTTATAATGAAGATAAAAATAAAAAACCGTGTCGTTGTTGCAGTGGGATTACGATTATCGGATAACATCTTATGGATTTCATGATGTTAGTTTAACTTCGGTTATCGGACTCCTTGAGGTAAGGAGGTAATTATTTTCGGCAATCGACGCGAGTGACGCTGCCATAGATTTTCCCGTTTGGTCGACCATGCCGCGTAGGGTTCCGTTTTCAATTTGCAACAGCACGTGCGGGTGGTCGTATTCCTGTGTGAAAACGTAAATTATCCCATTGATGGCAATCATGATAAATTACCAGCGAATAGTTGCAATTCGCGATTATATTTACCACGACCCTCCCGGCGTCCATCACCAGGACCATGTCGCAGTCCATGACGGTGTTGAGGCGATGCGCGATCGTGAGTACCGTGCAGTTTGCGAATTTTTCGCGAATCGTCTTCTGAATGAGCTCGTCGGTCATAAGGTCGACGTTGGCAGTCGCCTCGTCGAGGATCAGAATGCGATTGTTGCGGACGATCGCCCTGGCCAGGCAGACGAGCTGACGCTGGCCGACGCTGAGATTTGAGCCGCCCTCGGCGACGTGGGACTCGAGACCCATCTCCTTGAGCTCGACCTCCTCGAGGGCCTGCCAGAGCGAGACGTCCGGGTACTCGTCGAAGGGGTCCAAGTTGCGGCGCAGAGTCCCGGAGAAGAGGAACGGCTCCTGGGGGATTATGCTGATCTTCGAGCGGAGGTCGTGGAGCCCCAGCTGACCGCTCGGGACGCCGTCTATTATTATTTCGCCGTTCGGGTAGGCCAGCCGGAAGAGGGCCGAGACCAGCGAGGACTTCCCGGCTCCGGTCCTCCCGACGATCCCGATCTTCTCACGCGGCTCGACGACGAAGTTCAGGTCCTTCAAGACCTCCGGATCGCCCGGCCCGTACCGCATCGAGAATTCCTTGAACTCTACCCGTCCTTCCGATGGCCAGTCAGAATGGGGTTTGTTCTCGGGAGAGCTTTCCAGCGGTGGCTCTTGATCGACGACACTGAAATCCGAAATTGACTCGTATATCCAGACTACATTTTCATAGCCATCCTGAATGGACTGACCTGTATTCGAGGATACGCTCGACGGCGGTCATTTGATTCTCGAGCTCGGCACTCTGGCGCATAGCGTATTGGAAAAGACCCGCCAGACCAATACTCTGAGTGATGGCCAGGCCGACGTTACCCCCTGACGCGTCCAGGTTCGGTATTACGAGGAAGCTGTAAGTTACCGTGGCCAGGTACAACATGCAAATAATGTCCATCCAAAAGGAAAATCCTCGCGTAGATCCTATGTATATGAACCAGGCGGAGGAGTGGAGATCCTGGTGGTGGTCAAATTCCGTGGTGAGTATCTCCTCGGCACCGAATGCCCGGATGGTCGTCAGTCCCTGGAGCGTCGCGTTCAGATGGGCAAAGACCGGGGATCGAGCTGAACACGACGTTAAAAACCCATTAGAGGTAAATTCGTTGACGCTAGTCTGCAGTCAAATAGACGCTGTATCAAAGTTCAATGGTCAATTTATACTGACTGACACCCTCGAGGCGCTTGACGCTGCGGCTAGTTTTCAAGTATATGCTACGTAGGTAGAAGAATAGGCAGCCCATGACGGCGATGGGTATCGCGAGCCAGAAATTCGATATCATGACGACGATCACAATCCCGACAAGCGTCAAACTCATTTGGACGCAGTCGATGAGGGCGCTGGGGAGTGTCTCGTCGACGGTTCCCATGTCCTTGGAAAATCGGTTGAGTATCCGACCGGAGCTGTTGGTGTTGAAGAATCGCATCGTGGCTCGACTGATGCCGCGGAACATTTCGTCGTGGAGGCGCCGCGACGCCCGCATGCAAATCGTGTAGAAGGAAAACGATCGCGTAAACGCGAAGATGATCGTCCCGAGCACCAGACCGCTGTAAATGTAGATGCAGAGCTCGCGCGACAGGATGCTGTCCCACTCAAGGGTTTCTCCAGCTGTTGTCGATGTCTGCCGGAGAAGGTATAGACATAGAAATTGCTGATTCGAGTTGGGCTTCTACTTTCTATGATTAATTACTTTCCCAATTTACTTTCAATTTGTCATTGAAAAGAATTCCAATATCTGTTCTCAACATCGAATAATTACTTTCAATTGGTAATTAGAAAAAATTCAGAATGTAGTTAATTGAAAAATGGCCCAACTCTGTTGCCGATAAGAATTCTCCATCTTCGTCGGATTCGTATCTAATACTCACGTTTTTTTCTTCCAAGTCTACCCAGAAGGATATGAAATAGTCACTTCCACTGGCCACTACTTGGGTGATCAGAACCAGAGCCAATATCGTGCTCACGATGCACCAGTTACCGGCGGCGCTGATGTATGCGCCGTAAACTTTGCCTGCCACGTTACCCGTGCTGCGCGTCTCCGCTACCTGGAATATACAATGAAACTTGCCACTTGATGCCATGTTTGCCTGATCACTCCGTTGAATCCTTGTCTTATCGTTCGAGTATCTCTTATTGTTAGTATCCGATTTTACCGAGATTCAGACACATCCCCTAAATGCATCATACCTCTTTCGGCGCTTTATCTTCAGAGTCGTCCATCGTCTTTATCGAATTTCGAGATCTTACGCTGCTCTGAGTCGAGAAGGTTCTGCTCAGTTGATGTTGGATGCCTGGCTTGTTCTCTTCTGGCATTTCCAAAAGCCGCCCGAGATCTAGTCCTGAACGTTGAAGTTCGTTCCAGGTTCTGGTGACAGTCACATATATGACGTTGAAGGTTCGGGTGAAAAGAAACTAGTTTAGGTATTTTATAGTCAGGCTATCTATCCGTTACCCTTGAGCCTGAACAGCTCCGTCCTTCAGCACGACGATCCGATCGACGTTCTGCAGATATTGTAGCTGATGGGTGACGAGGATCCTCGTCTTCCCGTCCAAGTACCCGGCGATGCACTCGTCGAACATGGCCTTGCCGACGTGGGTGTCGACGGCGCTGAGTGGGTCGTCCATGAGGTAGATGTCCGCGTTCGCGTAGACGGCCCTCGCCAGGTTGATCCTGTTGGCAAAAAAGCCGCAACGTCAGTCGAGCACGGGCGAAGGATATCCGCGGGTACGTCGCTGCCTGACGTTCGTAACCAGGCGTATCTCTTACACCCCGCGTACGCGTCTCACCTGGCGCGCTGACCCCCGGAAAGGCTGACGCCCCGGTCACCGACGATCGTCTTGTCGCCGTAGGGGAATAGGGTGAAGTCCCTCTTCAGCTGGCAGACCTTGACCACTCGCTCGTACCTTCGCGGGTCCATCTCACTCCCGAACAATATGTTCTGCCTCACCGAACCGGCGAACAGCCACGGGTCCTGGCTCGCGTACGAAAGCTTCCCGCGCACCTGAAACACCGCCGCCTTTTCATTCCAAGTACACCGAGATCCGTCGTCGCGTTGTAGGACACGAACCTTCACGGTACCGGCACACAGCGGCATTTCCCGCAGGATCGCGTGCAAGAGGCTGGATTTGCCGGAACCGACTTGCCCGACGATTGCTACCAGCTGTCCTGGTTTTATCTCCAGATTGATGTTGCGCAGTATGTTGTCATTGTTGCTGTCCACCCATTTGGCTGAGCCATTTTCTATCCTCACGGAACCCTCCGGAGCTTTCTCACCATCTTCGGTGGACTTCGTTCGCCGCGCCTCGTCGTACAACATGAAATTCTGAAGTCGTTTTATCGACACCAAGACCTCTGCACCCTGAGTCAGTGCTGCGGAATAGTGTCGAGAATAGTTTATTCGATCGCAGCTATATGAATTCGATACCGTGGACTGTACCGCAAGTGTGATCGCTCTCACCTTGGGGAAACAACATCGACATAGTCTCTCGTAGGATGTTGAAGTAGGCTGTGAGCATGAAGACCTTTTCAGCCGTGACGTCGTTCCCCAGCAGCACGTAAGCGAGTATAGTAAGGAAAAGACACAATCTCGGTACGAACATCGCAAAGGAAAATACCACACCTCTCAGATATGATGTGGCTCTGATAACGCTCACCTCACGCCTATCGGTCAGATGTCGGATACGATGGAATCAGTCTGTAGTATCGGTTAGAACCGGGAAATTGTGCCCAGGTTAAGATTTTACGAACATTTGAATACCTTCTGGCCTTCTCGACAAGGTCGCCGAAGGGCTTCTCCCAGGTGTACATCTTGATCGCTTGAATCCCGCTTACTATCTCGTTGGTCAGTCTCACCCTTTCGTCCGTTCTCTTGGCCGTTCGCATCCTGTAAACCGCGGAACGCTTTCCAAGGAATGCTGCAAACGTTATACATATATTCGATTTATAAGACCCGAACCGAAAGTGATTTCGTTAGTCAGACAATGATTTCGCGTATTTCATTCCCCACCAACCTTGAAGCGGTAGGAAAATGAGTACCGAGGCGACACCGATGAACCCGGAGACTCCAACCTCCGTGTACATGAAGTAGGCGCTGATTATCACCTGCAGCGGACCGATCCACAAATAATGGAGGAAGACCATCGCGTAGTCGAACCTGTTCACGTCGTTCGAGAGGAGATTCACGGCCTGGCCAATAGCCATGTCACCTAACGCGGTGTTGGAAAGCCTGAGAGATTTCCTGTAAATCAGGGTGCAGCAAGCTACCCTCATCTTCATCCCCATGTGCATCATCGCCATCATGAAAGGGTTCGTAACGAACGCTTTCACCAATGTGCACAGAATTATCCCCGAGGCGTAGAGGTACGCCTCGGTCTCGCTTATCCCGGTGTCCGTGCTGCTGCTGTAGTATCGGAGCAAACGTCCGAGAAGCAGCGGCTGGCTTACCCTGTGCCCAGGGGATCGTTCCAAACATAAGTATAGGCTCCATCCCTCGATAGGAAGTCCTTGTAGGCGGAATTACGACTTACCCTACTGCTATGATCCCGATGCCTGCTAACAATCCGTATATCATCGTCCAAGTGCCGAAGCACTTGACTAGCACACGCAAAAGACTAGGCTGGCTGGAGCTTCCGCTGCCCTCATCCTCATGCTTCTTCCGTATGGATACTCTCTCTACCTCATACTGCCACGCTTTCGTTATACCTCCCCCGAGGACGCCGCTATTGTGCTCGTCCAGAGGACTGTAGAGATCCTCGGTTTCGAGATCTCGCGTATAACCGAGATAGAACGTTGGTATTACCCACCTGGTTCAAGGACATGTTTATAATTGCGTCAGTTTTTTTCCGTGCACTCAATTATGTGACGATGAAACTGACTCTTCCAATGAATCTCCATGATGTTCCAACTGTGCTTTGAATCAATAACAATTACATATCCAGTGTGTTCGATAGCTTACACGTTCACCTAGCATTCTATTCATGATATTTATCTTATCGTATCTTATCTTCGGAAGTCACACGGACGTCACTCCACTACTGGGACAATATCACTGTGTCATCACGCGATTTCACAAATTGAGGTAACCTACACCTGACACCGTACATACCTCTTCGGAAATGTCGACCTTCCAAAAGACCAAAACTGCTACCCGAGGAAGTAAAAAACATGAAACAATATATATTCTACTAATCACGAATCATCGCCGACCTTGTCATCGAGCAACTTGTGACTTACGAGAAGGTGAGTGCACTCAGGAAACTTGCTGTCGCCCGTGGATTATCGACCTTGGCTCGTTTCTCCTTCTCGTCCATGGCGGTTGGGTTTGGTAATTCACTGCCAAGCACTGGACAGAAAGGGAGACGGATTCGCGTGCGGATGGAAGCAACGTTGGTTCGGGAAAAGCATGTGCCAGTGAAAAAAGTACTTCACCCCGCGGCACCGTGTGGGGAATTCAATATTAATAACGAAGAGCACACTGCAGTGTGACTAGCTACTTAGCTCCGCAAAAAATCAAAACGGCTATTGCCTTCGAACAGGCAGGAACCAACTGAGCCTAGCAATGAGCTCAACGAGCGAAGATAACAGTCGTGACTTGGCACTTCGGGCAATTCACGCTTATCATCTCATTATCTATATATACCGTATTTTATGATGCGTCTTTGCAAGTAATCAGTTTAGTTGCTGACTCTGAGAACTGGTGAAATGAAGAGCGCAGGTAATAGTTTTCGGAACAGTTTGATTGTCGCATGCGATTTATTTACAATAATACTGGAAAGCTGACAGTGTACAGTTCTAGATACATATTCATTTGATTAGTTCCACTATTTCCGCTACAAGTACTCCTATGTCTACCCACGTTATACTCACTCAATTGAGTGGATCTTATATTCCTGATCATTCCGTGTTACGGAACATCCACAGGACGGATGTCTTAGACTTCCTTGATTATCGACTGTCAGTATATTGGACGGCTCGTGATCCGATGGTCCTGGAAATCGACGATCCATTCACTCCGTCGAGAGTTGCACAAGTAGCTGTATCGAGTATTAGTACTCCACACCTACTTAACGAAATGTGTGTTGTGTTCATTTGATGCGGGTCACAGGGAGGTCTCTTCCACTGGCGCCAAGAAATTGGTTTCGGCAACCAGGGCTAGTGCCTCCGCCATAGATTTGCCCGTCTGGTCGACCATACCGCGCAGATATCCGTTTTCTTTTTGCAGCAACAGGTACGGGTGGTCGTATTCCTGGGGGGAAAAAAAACGGACAATTATTGAGATGATGACAGACAATAAACCACTGATCGTTAGAATCCACTACAGTTACCACAGCCTTTCCGGCATCCATCACCAGGACCATGTCGCAGTCCATGACGGTGTTGAGGCGATGCGCGATCGTGAGTACCGTGCAGCTTGCGAATTTTTCGCGAATCGTCTTCTGGATGAGCTCATCGGTCATGGGGTCAACGTTGGCAGTCGCCTCGTCGAGGATCAGAATGCGATTGTTGCGGACGATCGCCCTGGCCAGGCAGACGAGCTGACGCTGGCCGACGCTGAGATTTGAGCCGCCCTCGGCGATGTGGGACTCGAGACCCATCTCCTTGAGCTCGACCTCCTCGAGGGCCTGCCAGAGCGAGACGTCCGGGTACTCGTCGAAGGGGTCCAAGTTGCGGCGCAGAGTCCCGGAGAAGAGGAACGGCTCCTGGGGGATTATGCTGATCTTCGAGCGGAGGTCGTGGAGCCCCAGCTGACCGCTCGGGACGCCGTCTATTATTATTTCGCCGTTCGGGTAGGCCAGCCGGAAGAGGGCCGAGACCAGCGAGGACTTCCCGGCTCCGGTCCTCCCGACGATCCCGATCTTCTCACGCGGCTTGACGACGAAGTTCAGGTCCTTCAAGACCTCCGGATCGCCCAGCCCGTACCGCATCGAGAATTCCTTGAACTCTACCCGTCCTTCCGATGGCCAGTCAGGATGGGGTTTGTTCTCGGGAGAGCTTTCCAGCGGTGGCTCTTGATCGACGACACTGAAATCACAGAAACCCGGAACGATTCTCGATTCAAGTGGCTATTCGACAAAAGAGAATGATAACCTCGACTCACCTATACTCGAGCACGCGCTCCACCGAAGTCATTTGATTTTCGAGTTCGGCACTCTGACGCAAACCCCACTGCATCATGCCGGTCAAGCTGAGACTCTGAGTGATGGCCAGTCCTACGTTACCGCCCGACGCTTGTAGATTGGGTATCAGGAGGAAGCTGTAAGTCACTATGCCTATGTAAAGGACACAAAGCATATCCATCCAGAATATGAAGACTCGAGAGGACCCCAGGTATATAAACCAGGCGGAGGAGTGGAGATCCTGGTGATAGTCGAATTCTATCGCGAGTATCTCCTCAGCGCCGAATGCTCGAACCGTCGTCAGTCCCAAGAGTGTCGCGTTCAGATGAGCAAAGACCGGGGAACGAGCTGACAAGAAAAACACGCGGAAAGTTGGCATTTCAATCGTCTTACGCAAATGCCACACGATCAAGTTTAGAAGAGGATTGTATTATTATACTAACTAACTCCTTCGAGACGCTTGACGCTGCGGCTAGTCGCCAAATACACGGCTCGGAGGTAGTAAAGCACGACGCCTATGAGTGCGGTGGGTATCATGAGCCAAACGTTCGATATTCCAACGACGGTTATTATTCCAACGACTGCCAGCATGATTTGCACGCAGTCGATCATCGCGAGCGGCAGGGTTTCGTCGACGGTTCCCATGTCCTTGGAGAATCTGTTGAGTATCCGACCGGATGAGTTGGTGTTGAAAAACCGCATGGTGGCTCGGCTGATGCCACGGAACATTTTATCGTGGAGGCGCCGCGACGCCTGCATCGCGACGCGGAAGAATGAGATCGAACGGATGAGGGTCAGGACGATCGTCCCAAGCACCAGGCCGCTGTATATGTAGATGCAGAGCTCGCGCGACAGGATGCTGTCCCATTCAAGGGTTTCGCCGGCTGTTGTTGATGTCTGCGAGAGAATGTAGAGAATGTGGAATGGACAGAATTGGCGATTACTAAGATACACGACCAGAGCAGTGTTGGGCAAATTTTTGATTAGCCTATCACTAATTACAAATTACAAAAGTAATTGGTTATTGAAATAAATTACTCACATATTGTTCTTCCAGATTCACCCACGCAGAGATGAAGAAGTCGCTGCCGCTCGCGATTATCTGGGTGGTCAAAACCAGTGCCATTGTCGTGCTGACAATGCACCAGTTACCACCGGCTCGAATGTAATCGGCGTACACCTTGGAGGTGACGGTACCAGAGGTACGCGCCTCCGCTTCCTGGAACAAACAAGTAACTCATTACCTCACCGTACCTACATCTAGGAGATGCGGTGCGTACCTCTTTCGGCGCATCTTCCTGCGAATCCTCCATCTTCATCGAATGTCGAGATCTGACGCTACTTTGAGTCGAGAGGGTTCTGCTCAGCTGTTTTTCGAGGGTGGGTTCATTCTCCTCTGATGACTCGAGAAGCCGTCCGATGTCTATTCCAGAACTCTGAAGCTCGTTCCAGGTTCTGGTGACAGTCACATATATGACGTTGAAGGTTCGGGTGAAAAGAAACTAGTTTAGGTATTTTATAGTCAGGCTATCTATCCGTTACCCTTGAGCCTGAACAGCTCCGTCCTTCAGCACGACGATCCGATCGACGTTCTGCAGATATTGTAGCTGATGGGTGACGAGGATCCTCGTCTTCCCGTCCAAGTACCCGGCGATGCACTCGTCGAACATGGCCTTGCCGACGTGGGTGTCGACGGCGCTGAGTGGGTCGTCCATGAGGTAGATGTCCGCGTTCGCGTAGACGGCCCTCGCCAGGTTGATCCTGTTGGCAAAAAAGCCGCAACGTCAGTCGAGCACGGGCGAAGGATATCCGCGGGTACGTCGCTGCCTGACGTTCGTAACCAGGCGTATCTCTTACACCCCGCGTACGCGTCTCACCTGGCGCGCTGACCCCCGGAAAGGCTGACGCCCCGGTCACCGACGATCGTCTTGTCGCCGTAGGGGAATAGGGTGAAGTCCCTCTTCAGCTGGCAGACCTTGACCACTCGCTCGTACCTTCGCGGGTCCATCTCACTCCCGAACAATATGTTCTGCCTCACCGAACCGGCGAACAGCCACGGGTCCTGGCTCGCGTACGAAAGCTTCCCGCGCACCTGAAACACCGCCGCCTTTTCATTCCAAGTACACCGAGATCCGTCGTCGCGTTGTAGGACACGAACCTTCACGGTACCGGCACACAGCGGCATTTCCCGCAGGATCGCGTGCAAGAGGCTGGATTTGCCGGAACCGACTTGCCCGACGATTGCTACCAGCTGTCCTGGTTTTATCTCCAGATTGATGTTGCGCAGTATGTTGTCATTGTTGCTGTCCACCCATTTGGCCGAACCCCTTTCGATATTCACAGAAGCCCCCTCGGACAGTAGGTCAGGTTTCTCATCGCCGCTGGTTGGACTGGTTGCCGTTTTTTCATTATACCCCATGAAATGCTGGAGTCGTTTTATCGACACAAGTGTCTCAGCCCCTTGGGTAACTCCTGTGGAACGACGTAAAGCTTCAACAGTGTCCAAGGGCATCCTCGCGGATCGCTCTCACCTTGAGGGAAGAAAACCGTCATGGCTTCCCGCAGAATGTTAAAGTACGCGCTCAGCATGAAGACCTTATCAGCCGTGACGTCATTGCCCAGGAGGACGTAAGCCAGTACCGTTATGAAGAGGGAGAACCTCGGGACGAACACTATAAACGACATTATCACTCCCCGGACGTAGGACGTAGCTGTGATTGCATTCACCTCGCGACTGTTGGTCAGGTAAGTTAATACGATTCGTGATTAGTGCTACATGGTCGTTTCTCGGGTGAATAAGCTAGAGCTAGCCTCGACGGTCGAACATAGAAAGAGTCACGTACTTTCTTGCTTTTTCTATGAGGTCACCGAAGGGCATCTCCCAGGTGTACATCTTGATCGCTTGAATCCCGCTTATTATCTCGTTGGTCAGCCTCACCCTCTCGTCCGTTCTCTTGGCCGTTCGCAATCTGTAAACGGAGGTACGGCTCCCCAGGAATCCTGCACGGAATTAATCAAAGATTCATTGTCGGCATGCCCATGGCTGTACCCGCGTTGGATCGGAAACTGACCTTGGAATGGTATGAACATGAGTATCGTGGTGATCCCGATCACAGCGGAGATTCCGACCTCCGTGTACATGAAGTAAAGCGTGATTATCGTCTGCAGTGGACCGATCCACAAGTAATGGACGAACATCAGAGAGTTGTCGAACCTGTTGACGTCATTCGATAGGAGATTTACGGCCTGACCGATGGTCGTCTCGCCCAGGGCGGTCTTTGACAACTTCAGGGCCTTTCGGTATATCAGGGTGCAGCAGGCTATCCTTATCTTCATGGCCATGTGCATGATCGCCATCATGTACGGATTAGTAATGAAGATCTTTACGAGCGAGCAGAGAACCACCCCTGTCGCGTAGAGGTACGCTTCCATTTGGCTAGTCTCGCCGACGACGACCTCGCTGCTGTAGAATCGCAGCAAACGACCCAGCAGCAGCGGCTGGGCGACCCTGCGCACATAGGTATGCAAATTGCAATCATTCCAAACCTCCCGATCACACCATCAACCGTTCCAGTCGCGCGCGGCTTACCCGAGAACCGTCTGCCCTATGCCCACTAGGATTCCGTAGGCCATGAATTTCGCGCCGAAGCACTTCCATAGCACCTTCAGGAGACTCGGCATCGAAGGTTCAACCTTATCGGCCCCGATCCCCAGCTTCATTTTCTTCTTCTTCGGATTTTCGCGGTCTGCCGCTAGCCTCGCAGACTCCGTTTCCCACATTTCCGTTATCCGTTTGCCAAGGATGCTGCTTGTGTGCTCGTCCAGGGGAGTGTACAGATCTTCGGCCTCCAGGTCCCGCTTGTAACCGAGCCATACCGTCGGGACTACCCAGCTGGTTGATTGAACGTGTGCTTTTGCAATTGTAACTCACATACTGGAGGTGTGATACGATTTGATTCGACAGGGAATACGTCGGACCTTGGAGACTGGCAAGCTGTATAATATTTACTATAGCAACCCCGGTAGACCCTGAACTCTCTCTACGCAGGTGCGTGTGTGATAAAATATCGAAATTGGGCTGTTAACTGGAGTCATACAGCCGCTGGTATCTTATCTCGAAGATCAAAGTGATAAACTGGCACCAGCCCAGGGTATCTCGACGATTGCTCAAGCTATAGCGATTGCCGGTAAGCTTCAGCCGTAAATAAGTGCGCGAGTATCTTTGCCTTCTCCTAACTCTTTTCGCTCAAAAAAACAAGCGGCCAAACCGGATGAGATTACAGAATTGATTGACCTTGTGGTCTTGGAGTAATTCAAACGAGAAGATTGATGAGTGGGAAAGCTACGGGTCAGGCTCGACAAGGTAAACCGAATCTCGTTATTAAATTATATTTTCGCGTGAATTTTAGAACCGAAATTTATTAATTGTATGTGTGATTATGCGACTTACGACAACGTCAATGCACTGAAGATATTCGCCGTTGCCCTCGGATTCTTGACCTTCGCGCGCTGTTCCTTTCCGTCCATGATGGCGATTCGACGACACTGAGCAACATCGGCAACGTCAGGTGATATCAATTCGTCGTCTAATAAGGTACGTTAAACACTAAATACTCACCTCCGCGTACACCGAGCGATCGATGAGATATGGAGCCTGAGGTTTTCGGCCTTTGCGATATTCGCGGCTTATCTATATTCTTTTTGCGAGTCATTGTCAAATAACGCGCCGTTGCGCGCTAAAACCCCGTATGCTTGTGCAATGAGCCGTGGCCGATTATCTCAGGTGCTCAAATATTATCGCAAAGACCTTGAAATTCCGGTTCGGTCATGCAGAGGATCAACTGGATCCTCGAGGATAGCAGAAAATAGGTACTCGAGATAATCGTACCCTCGATATATACTTTTGACTGCAATTCACTGACCCGAATCGAGCGGGGAACGGCTTGGGAAATGAATCGTACGCAAGTACATGGATTGATTGTTGTTCAACAGATTATTTTATTATTCTTTTTTTCATTCATGTAAGACGGATTGTTTTCGGGTAGTTACACATACGTATACATTTATACAGTAGGTCGCATCGGACGCGCACACATCCCGCGTACGTGTATCACGCCGTGAAAGACGGGTAGGGTGGGAGAAGCCGAAAAAATCGAGTATGCATGCAAGATATTGATTATTCGATCAATCTACATTGATAGGAGCTTCTTTCAAACCCATCCTTACGAATCTGACACAATATTTGAACATTTTGTACACTGTGTAGGATAAGGAGTCTTCGGCGATTGTGTATAGATAAAAAAAAAAAAAACTTATCCTACCTATTATTTGTATCTAATTGATAGGTTCCTTGGCGTATTATAATTATGCATATTATCTACTTAAGTAGGGCGAATACCACATATCGTATGCGTAGCACCGCTTTATGGCGAATACTGTCCACGTTTGAGATTATTCATAAGTGATGAGGAGAACTATTATAATCAAGTCGTTTTGATTTGAGTTTGAAGAACGAGACGGCCGGGCTTAGTCGTCTGTAGATCCTGCTGAGAAACGGATTCTCCCTCGTGACCTCGGGCTAGTATCTCGACGCGGTGACACGACGACAAACTCAATAGTCGTGAGAATCGTAATTCACAATGGTCCTCCTGGCTGCGGGCAGACAAACCAACTAACTATCGTGATTTGGCCGGTAATTCTTTTGAGCCACCAAAGTAAGCGCCTCCGCCATGGATCTTCCCGTTTCGTTGACCATGCCGCGTAGGGTTCCGTTTTCAATTTGCAACAGCACGTGCGGGTGGTCGTATTCCTGTGTGAAAACATAAATTATCCCATTAATCGCAATCATGGTAAATTAGCAGCAAATCGTTGCAACTCGCGATTATATTTACCACGACCCTCCCGGCGTCCATCACCAGGACCTTGTCGCAGTCCATGACGGTGTTGAGGCGATGCGCGATCGTGAGTACCGTGCAGCTTGCGAATTTTTCGCGAATCGTCTTCTGGATGAGCTCATCGGTCATGGGGTCAACGTTGGCAGTCGCCTCGTCGAGGATCAGAATGCGATTGTTGCGGACGATCGCCCTGGCCAGGCAGACGAGCTGACGCTGGCCGACGCTGAGATTTGAGCCGCCCTCGGCGACGTGGGACTCGAGACCCATCTCTTTGAGCTCGACCTCCTCGAGGGCCTGCCAGAGCGAGACGTCCGGGTACTCGTCGAAGGGGTCCAAGTTGCGGCGCAGAGTCCCGGAGAAGAGGAACGGCTCCTGGGGGATTATGCTGATCTTCGAGCGGAGGTCGTGGAGCCCCAGCTGACCGCTCGGGACGCCGTCTATTATTATTTCGCCGTTCGGGTAGGCCAGCCGGAAGAGGGCCGAGACCAGCGAGGACTTCCCGGCTCCGGTCCTCCCGACGATCCCGATCTTCTCACGCGGCTCGACGACGAAGTTCAGGTCCTTCAAGACCTCCGGATCGCTCGGCCCGTATCGCATCGAGAATTCCTTGAACTCTACCCGTCCTTCCGATGGCCAGCCAGGTTTCGGCTTATTCTCGGGAGAGCTTTCCAACGGCGGCTCTTGATCGACGATACTGAAATCAAAGAAACCCGTCAACATTGAAACGAGACTACTTAGTTCCTATTTTCTATCTAAACTCGACTCACCTATACTCGTGAACGCGTTCGACGGATGTCATCTGATTCTCGAGTTCGGCACTCTGGCGCATACCCCACTGCAGCATGCCGGTAAGACCGATACTCTGAGTGATGGCCAGTCCGACTTTGCCGCCGGTCGATTCTTCGAAAGGTATCATGAGGAAGCTGAAGGTCACGAGGGCTATGTAAACGATGCAAATCATATCTAGCCAGAATCCAAAGGCTCGGGATGCCGCTATGAATATGAACCAGGCGGAGGAGTGGAGATCCTGGTGGTGGTCAAATTCCGTGGTGAGTATCTCCTCGGCACCGAATGCCCGGATGGTCGTCAGTCCCTGGAGCGTCGCGTTCAGATGCGCGAACACTGGGGATCGAGCTGACGACGAGAAAAACACATTTGAGGTAAGTTCGTCGACGCTAGATCAAAGTTTTATGATGAAATCATACTTACTGACTCCCTCGAGACGTTTTATACTGCGACTAGTGGCGAGGTAGATGCAACGGAGGTAGTAGAACATGACGCCGATAACGACGATGGGCAGCATAAGCCAAGGATTTGCGATACCAACGACGACGATTATCCCGACAAGTGCCAATCCGATTTGTATACAGTCGATGAAAGCTGAGGGTAAAAGTTCGTCGAGGGCGCCCATGTCCTTTGAGAATCTGTTTAAAATCCTACCGGAGGAATTCGTGTTGAAGAATCGCATGGTGGCTCGGCTTATGCCGCGGAACATTTTGTCGTGAAGACGTTTCGAGGCACGCATGCAAACGCCAAAGAAAGAAAATGATCGGATGAGGGTAACGATTATCGTCACCAACACCAGCCCGGTGTAAACGTAAATGCAAAGATTGCGGGTCAACCCGCTGCTGGATTCCGCCTTTCCTGATACCTGCGAGAAAAAACACCCACGGCGATGATGTGACCGTCATTTTAACATCTCGAAGGATTCACTCACCATGTGTTCCTCCAAGTTAACCCATATCGATATAAACAAGTCGCTACCACTGGCCAGGAGTTGGGTGAGAACGCAAAGTGCCAGGATCGTGACTATGACGCACCAGTTGCCACCGGCGCGGAAATACTCGGCATAAACTTTGCCGCCAACGCTGCCCATCGAACGAGCCTCAGCTTCCTGAGTACAAACATACAAACGCAAAGATACTATCGTCGATATATCAGGGATATTTTCCAAGTCTTACCTGTTCCGGCGCATCTTCCTGTTGAAAACCGTCTGTCGTCCCGATCGAATTCACAGACACGACGCTGCTCTGGCGCGACACGGACCTACTCGGTGGCTGAGAAGCGGCTTTGCTTTCCTCAGAGGACTGCAAGAGCTGGCCAAGGTCTATTCCGGATGTCTGAAGCTCGTGGTAAGTTCTGGCGACAGTTTTAGTGGATTGAAACACGGAAGGAATAACAGGCTTTTGCTCGTACGGTCGAAATCAAACGTATATTCGGGGATCAATGAAGTGGTAATTACCCCTGGACCTGAACAGCTCCGTCCTTTAGCACGACGATCCGATCGACATTTTGCAGATACTGGAGTTGATGGGTGACAAGGATCCTCGTCTTCCCGTCCAAGTACCCGGCGATGCACTCGTCGAACATGTGCTTGCCGACGTGAGTGTCGACGGCGCTGAGTGGGTCGTCCATGAGGTAGATGTCCGCATTCGCGTAGACGGCCCTCGCCAGGTTGATCCTGTTGGCAAAAAAGCCGCAACGTCAGTCGAGCACGGGCGAAGGATATCCGCGGGTACGTCGCTGCCTGACGTTCGTAACCAGGCGTATCTCTTACACCCCGCGTACGCGTCTCACCTGGCGCGCTGACCCCCGGAAAGGCTGACGCCCCGGTCACCGACGATCGTCTTGTCGCCGTAGGGGAATAGGGTGAAGTCCCTCTTCAGCTGGCAGACCTTGACCACTCGCTCGTACCTTCGCTGATCCATCGGACGACCGAACAATATGTTCTGTCTTACGGATCCGGCGAACAGCCACGGCTCCTGACTCGCGTACGAAACCGTCCCGCGAACCTGAATCAGATGCCATTGTCATTTATACGCGTTTTTTTTTTTTTTCGAGATCAGACCGATCAGGGGGATCACAAACCTTGACGTCACCGACACTGAGGGGTATTTCTCTGAGAATCGCATGCAAGAGGCTGGATTTTCCTGAACCAACTTGTCCAACGATAGCGATCAGCTGGCCGGGTTTTACCTCGAGGTTTATATCGCGGAGGGTGTTGTCCTTAGCGCTGTCGAGCCATTTGGCCGACCCATTTTTCACCCTTACAGATCCCACCTCGCCAAGTTGATCGCCCTTCTCGGCGCCTCTTGCAGAACTGACTATCACCGCCTCTTCGTACATCATGAAATTTTCGAGTCGTTTTATCGACACCATGACCTCGGCCACTTGGGTCACTCCTGAGAAATAATATGCACTGAGTATCGACCCTGTCGAACCCTACACGATTTGCCCAGCGTTAGCTTACCCTGGGGAAAGAATACCGTCATTGCTGTCCGCAAAATATTGTAGTAAGCGGTTATCATGAAGACCTTCTCCGCGGTTATCGTCTCTTCGGACATCAGGACGTAAGCTAGTATCGTTATGAAGAGGCAGAACCTAGTCGTGAATATTATAAATGACAACACGACCCCCCGGATGTAAGACGTGGCTGTTACGACTTTGATCTCGCGTCTGTAAATTGGCGAAAAAAAAATATTCAAAGTGTATGTATGTACATTACGCGTACCTATATGATAACGTCGAAACGCAACTTACTTCCTGGCCTTTTCCACCAGATCACCAAACGGTTTTTCCCATGTGTACATTTTTATTGCTTGAATACCGGTTATAATTTCATTGGTTAGTCTGACCCTCTCGTCCGTTCGGATAGCGGTCTTCAGCCTTAGCACGGACGAACGTTTACCAAGAAAACCTGAAATTAATTTTCACGAAGATCAAATTCGGTCGAGCTCTCAAAGCTAAAGGTTCAACAGATAAACACAATATAGGCGAATAGTTCAGACCTTGAAGCGGTATGAACATGAGGAGCGTCGCGACGCCGATAATCGCTGATATCCCAACCTCCGCGTACATGAAGTAAGTGATGATTATCGCCTCCAGCGGTCCAATCCACAAATAATGAAGGAATATTATCGCCACATCGAACCTGTTTACGTCGTTCGATAGGAGATTGACTGCCTGACCAATGGTCGTCTCGCCCAACGCGGTCTTTGACAACTTCAAGGCCTTTCGGTATATCAGGGTACAGCAGGCTATCCTTATCTTCATACCCTCGTGCATAATCCCCATCATGTAAGGGTGTATTACGAAAACGTTCACCGCCGAACAAACTACCACACCAAGGGCGTATAGGGCGGCCTGAGGCCTCGTCACCTGGCCAGCGTTGCTGCTGCTGAAGTATCGCAACAAACGTCCGAGTAGTATCGGCTGAGCCACCCTGCGCCATCGCCGAGATAACAAATAAGCCGATAAATTTATGGTCTCGATAGGCCGCATGGTGAAAACGGTAAATCTAAGTACCGCGTCAGGGATATATGCGGTGAACCCTTTCGGTGGTAATGTCTCACCTGAGGAATATCTCGAAAAAGGCGAGTGTTATTCCATAGATCAGGACTCGGAGGCCGAAGCACTTGATCAAAACCCTAAGAAGACTTGGCTGGGGCATTTTTGCGGATCCAACGCTGGTTTTCCCCTTTGCTTCATTTTTCTCGGATATCCTGGCCACCTCTTTCTCCCATATGGTGGTTATCTTCTCGCCTAGTATGCTGCTCGTGTGCTCGTCCAGCGGACTGTAGAGATCCTCGATCTCGAGGTCGCGCTGATAGCCCACCCAAAATGTACGCAGGAACCAACTAGTCGCAATTAATTACCTACATATTCATTTGCATTCGTTGCCATGAATTCGCACTGTCACGATCGTCTAAACCGCAACTCACCATCGCAGGACGATTAAAAATCTTACGTAAGCAACTCGCGATCAGCGAGAAGATTCACAGTCCTCGATTCCTTCAGATCTCGCCAATTCCGAGAGAACGATTATGAAGCTACATTTACAAGGTTCTAAGTGATGATTTGCGATAAATTGTTGTCCAACATTTTGGAGAGCCGTAAGGCGGTTCGAACTACCGAACTTTCGGTTTACTCGAGGTTCGAGTGGACCGTTAATTCTATATCGGTGATTGCGAGTGCCGGCGTGGGTGGATATCGATCCCTGACTAAACAGTCAGTCGCGTCGTTCGTCATACGGCGGCTAACGTCAACAGGCGAGGACAACAGCAAGGCTGTTGCGAAATTCGTATACCTGTTTCGATATTCTATTCTATTCTATTTTTCCATACTATCTTATCTCGCCTTTCGAAATGCATCCACTTGCGACTATCTGTACGTATCCCAGACCTGCATTATAATTCTGAATTCTTTTTTTTTTCCAAAGTAACAATCAGAGAATTCCAAAGCCTTGAATATGTGAATAATGGAAAAATAAATCCTACTCACCTGAAGGTCAAGGCGCTTAGTATGTTGGCCGATTCTCGAGGATTCTTGACCCTCTTACGCTGCTCCTTTCCATCCATCGCGTTCACCGTTTGATTTTTTCGATCCCCTGCGACGAGATGGACAATTTTTCAATACCAACCCAATACGTGTACATGGAATGTTTCTACGTATGTGCAATGACTCGCAGCCCGAGTTAATCCCAATTAAAGTCGAGTTCTTTCTGAACGCTTGTGTATATCGGTACGTCTCGCTCCAACTGTCAACGAGCGACAGAACGAGAACTGACGATCCCAGTATGTTGTAGCCGCACATGCACGAACGCATAACGCAATCGAGTCAGATAAACCGTCCCGATTCCGATTGCCGTGTAGGTAATTCTTCGTCGCCCAGCGCATCGCCGCGCCTGAATATAGGCGACTTTGCTCTCATCTAGCATCGTCGATATCAACATTAATTGTTTTCCATTCCCTTTCTCAATGTCTCCGAATACGCGCGTTTCACGGTCTTGGTTCCAAAATACGACGTCCTTTCCTCGTTTTTCACAACAATCGACGATAAACGGCTGTAAGCTGTTCGCAAACTGGATAAAACTGGTTCTCGAGCATTTCAAACGGCGCGATCTCACGGTTACACACGGTTCTTGTTACACGGTTAGCTACATCGGCTAGTCATCGTGTGTGGCAACAATAGAGGCAGGAAAATTGTGAACGATAACAACGCAAGAACCACCGGCTGCAGCTCCTCGCGTAGGTACAGAGATTGTCGATCTTCAAGCCACACGTGCACGTTTGATAAGGAAACGAAAATTAATCGCCATAGGAATTTGTTTTACATGTTTCATCTAAAAGCGCCATGCATTGTAGAGTTTACATTATTATGCGGAAGCTGGCGACCGCAAATGTGTACAGTTTTATCTGCTCCGGCGGCAACCTCACGACCTCACTAGCCGGTGCTGAGAGAGTGAAAAACTGACTTTGAATACAGAATTCGAATTACACAGATGGGGTTTTCAACAAATTGACAAAGAGCATGGTAGGATAGGTGTGCACTGTGCATGTTTAATGAATTACACACCATTTCTTACATGGGGGGATAACGGAGGCGTGGCCCATAACCAACGGAATATTCGATCAGGGCAATAGGAATACGTATATACCTACTCGTCGACATTAAATGAACTGTGCAAAGACAGTACACCTCGCTCATTAATAGCTAATATTTCCGGTTCCCAGGTCAATACTCAAAAGGCGGTTTCTCTCCCTCCCACCACCTGGACAAACACATTATGTAATTATGATACCCGAGGAGGACGAGGCTACGGACGATTCTCGGTATAATACATACTGCGACTAGTCTCCGGTCACGGGACGGGGTCCGTCCCCGCAGGGGGATTTAGCCACATGTTAACGTGCTAACGCACGAACAAACATATACATACATGTATACCATGTATACCATGATGTACATACGTATGTCGAATTGCAGAAACTGTAGATTGAAAAAAAAAATCTACAGTCCATGGTTCCGTCAGGCTCGAGGCCGCAGGCCTGCGATTCATCATCGGCACAGCAAGCGGGTACATACTTCGGTTTGCAGAGAGATCGAGAAACTAGAAAGAGAGAATGCGGGAGAAGATCGCCCGAGGAAGGCCAGTACGGAAACTGCCTAATCACGTACTCACACACATCCGAGTATTTCTCTTGTTAGCTAAAATTAACCCGTAATCTCGCCAATGCACGAGCTATCCAATTACCATGTGAAATATCAGCCTCTGTACAATGTTTTCCCGTCCTCGAATACATCGCCCAAACATTATTCTTTCTCTCTCTCTCTCTCTCTCTCTCTCTCTCTCTCTCTCTCTCTCTCTCTCTCTCTCTCTCTCTCTCTCTCTCTCTCTTTCTTTCTTTCTCTGTTATTGGACGAGTCTAGGAGTCTGCCGATGCCTATAGATGCCTGGCACCCGATTTCAGGTCACAGCCAGCTACGTATGTACGTAACTCTCGACTATGGTTCTTGTAGCCAGCCAAGTGCATAGCGCCAGCCCGATACTCTTTGTGTTTATTGAATCTATGGACCGTCACGTGCATCCGTCAGCGTGCGTGCGTGCTATTCGTTCGACTCCGACTTTCGATGTCGGGAATTCGAAATTTCGCTAAGTATCGACAACAATTTGAAACGCGAGACCCCGAGGGATCGCAGCTAGACGGGATACTCACTATACGTATGCTCCACGTGCGTTGAATGGCGTGGGATTCGCGGTGATCCGCATAACGACGATGCACCGGGTTAACAGCCACGAAAACTTTCGAAATATGTCTGTATATGTATATTTTGACGTCACCGCGGGCATTCGACGCAACGGCCGAGTAACGACTGCCGCTTTCCGAGCCCACGTTCGAAACATCGTAATTTCGACACAACGGCTCTGCGGACTGCGGGCAGTTCGCTGATCTTTCTGAATCATCGCTCGACCCCCGTAACGGGCACGCGCACGCTTCGGCTCATCTACGTCCACGCGTTTCAACTCAGATGAGCCCCTATCTCCGTTAACGCCGGGTCGAGACCTCGCGCAATCATTCGATCAACAAGATATTATAAAATACCTAGTGAAATGAAAAAGAAGGTACAGAACACGGAGACTATACTCTGGAGGGACGGCTGAGCCCGCGGCGCTCGGTCTTTTGGCTGCCGTAAGCGGCGGTGGATGGTAATACACGCGGCTACCACCCAGGGCGCGCTACTATCGCCACGGCGATTGCTTACCTCAGCTCAGCATAGGAACACATAGGCTCGAGAGGAGTTTTATCGTTTTCTTCGCGTCTGAATTATTTTAGCGCAATACTAGCCACAAAAGAATAGAAAAGGTAATTTCTGCAGCACTTTGAAGATGGAAATGAGCGGGATCCGGCTACGAGAACGACAAACATCGATGTAATTAGTGCTCGGTCGCTGGCCCACTGGACAGCTGATGGCCTGTCATTCGATCACGTGTTAGGTGTTTCGAGGATAGAGGTGATGAAAATCACAATACGAAAATCATTGAGATGAAATACACCGATCTTAAAGGGTGATCAGTATACCTCTCCTATAATTGTGGTTGAACATTTGTGGTGGTGGTCAGGTGAACCCATTTGATGGAAATCAAAACATCGTGAACAAGGTGTATAGTACGAGATAAAATGCACGTGTACATACATACAATGAAAAAATTTTAAAATCGATGTGAAAAGTATATTTGACTGCCAATGGAATGGAGACATTGCTTTAAAATTGCAAATCTCTATGTGAGGTGAGCCTTCTTTCTATATTTTCTCTGTTGCTTTCTCTGTTCTTCATTTCTTTCATTCCATCTTTTGCATAGAAAATGCATTCGCATAATCAGGTAAAATTTCATAATTGATTTTGTTAGGAGGTTTTGATGTTCGTCACATCCGACCAGTGGCATTCCTTGAGCCTTTTCCAAACTTTTAACAACCATAAATAGAATATTTTCCTCTAATTCATTGTTTATAGCTGTACTGATCACACATTTTTCAATTTTTCTCAATAGGTTGACAACTTCATTCGAGGGAAAGATCAAGTATCCTCTTGTCTTCAGTTTAATAAGGAGGTGTTCATCTGTTGCCTCAATTCCATCTGCCAATTTAAGAGCATCTTCGCAAGCTCCACAGGCAGCAGCAAATTTTTTAGCTCTGCGGGCAGTGAACCCTGCCACATAAACTAATGCGAATTCGTCTACAGCCTCATCCAGATAATTGTGATCGTGAAGAAAGTCCACAATATCATCTATATGGTGATATTCATCACCTGAAAAATGAATTCAGTCTTGTTAGTTATAACATTACTGTGCGTAGTTTTACAAATATGTGACATCTTACCAGCCTGCACAATAGCATCAAGTCTCTTGTCTAATTCTTTCTTTGTTTCATCACTTGTTTTATTTTTCAGGTCATCAAGTGTTAGGAGAGTTCTGAGCATTTCACCTCCTGTTATATTGCTGCCTTTTATGGGTTTCACGAGTGAATAGATGGAAAGAAGACGGAATAATTGAGCGAAAACTCGAGGTTCAGGATGGGTATTGCCCCCACAAGACTGCCTCATGAGGCCAAAGAATCTCTGTGAGGGTGGAATGAGGAAAATATACAGGTGAGTACCACGGGGCATAATAAATACGGGGCAATTACTTGAAAAATAGTAATTGTTTAGGGAATTAAATGATGGTTCAATGACCTCTAGAGCATCTTGGTTGAGCCTGGCAGTCATTAGGTACTGGTAACCTTCAGAGCATAGGAACTCAAGCAAACTTTTTGTGTTTTCAAGAGACACTTTGAGACCTATATCCGTGGACTCTGAAAACACCCACTCTCTTCTGTTCAAAATTGCTGTCTGCTGAGATTTGAATCGTTTGTTTTGTTTACGAAGGTGTTCCATCCTTGCCTTCTCTGCTTTCAGGCAAGTGTCATGCATTTTTGCTGTTAAATGGTCTTGTATGCTTTTCAGCTCCAATAAGAATTCATCAATGATCTGGAAGAAGAGAATGAAATATCGTGGGTTTTGTAAACTGCTCATCAATCGAAGAAATGAATCGGTACTGTATATTACTTTTATCCCTTCAGAGTTGGGTCGTAGTGCATCTTTCGGTGTTCGGCTATTCATGACATCAGACGTTCTATTAACTAGAGTACAATATTGTATGGACTTATCACAGTCCTCCAATGCCTCCACACCCTGAAGTCTGTAGGATGCCATAGCAGCTGGTGCCGAACCACTCCAGAACTAAAATCGAAACAAAATGGTAATTGCCGTTTCTTTGTTTATCTCATTGGCAAAATCTTTCATTATCCCGTAGTTTTACCTGCCACGCAAGGTTGCATCTCATTTTGGACCATGGATCTGGATCTAAGTGCTCTTTCGTGAGACGGGGGCACTCTCTCAGTCCTACTTGACGGAGTTCATCAGCTTCCACAACAGCCCGCCAATGGCCAAGCTTAATTGAGCCATTGGAAGTCTACAACAGGGGTTAACAATCAGTATACAGGTGACCCACACACCTTCAGTACATAGAGCACACAATGAGAAAAATTGTACCTCAATGACTTTCTTCGACAAAAAACAATTCCTCATGCATTTCAGCAGGTGTGGAAAATCAGAAAAAAAGTAAAGTCTCCGGTTTGGATTGGAGTCACAGGGGTGTTCAGATGATGGGTTTTTCTCAGTCACGCCAAATTTCGCCCACATTGAACGGTTCCATACAGCCCCGTCAGTCACAACGCCGTCTACAAAGAAGCCAGCGTACTCTGTCAAAATTATTGACTCCATTATGAGTTTGGTCAGTTCAGCATCGTTAGCTGCATCCTTGGTGAGAAAGCAAGCCAAGTTTTGAACCCAGGATCCTTGAAAGGGCTGATAGGTAATAACAAGAGCATGGTCTCCTAAGTTCTTGTCCAATTTATTTTTATTCCTCTCTCCTTTTTTCTCTTCTTTTTTGGCTGCAGCCACAGCAGGGTCACCACCCGGCAATTTCTCCTTCGCTGTCTCATACATGTCTACAGCTTCTTGCCCAAACTCATTCAAATTCCTACTACCAAAATCCTTGAAGCCGCCTGTCTTCAGTGTCTTTACATCGAAATACACTCCTGGAGTGAGTTTAATTTCGTCAATCATTATAATACCTATATGGGCACAAACAGAATGGTAATTATTTCAGTGTCAACTCAGTAACTTGATTTTTGCTATGAAAGCAAAGTTTTTAATACTCACCTCTCCTTTTGACTTTTTCCAGTTCTTCTGCCTTTTTTGACAGCATGTCAAAGGTAGAGGGCTGGAAACCATAAGCGCCACTATAGTTTTTTAAGTACCCTCTTATGGTACTGTTGCATGGCAGGGGCAAGATGTCATGTTCCCGGATATGTTGGTATAGAGCTGGACTTTTGATCCTCATTAACATGCATTCATAAACCCACTCTATAGTGTATCTTCTGCCTGATGGACCTTTTTTAGTGGAGCAATCAAAAATTGTTTGAACTGCTTCTTGCTGGTTTTTTGTCAAATTTTGTATGGCTTCTTTAAGGACTTCTTTTTGTTTCTTGCTGCATTCTCGCACTGCCTCTTCCATTTGCACCCTGTATCTCTGAATCTATATGTTGGGGAAATAACTATTTTATTTACAGTATTTTAAGAAGTTGAACTCTATTTAATAATAAGTGCTAGTTTTTCTTACTTTAAGCAGCAGTCTAGCTTTTGTTCTTTTCAAACTTTGCATCATCTGCTTGTGTTTAACTTTTTTATCCTGGAGTCTCTGTTCCACCTTTTTCTTCCTAGCATCTATCTTTCTAAATCTTTCTCTCTCAGCAACACAAGCGAGACATCTTTTGCCTTTTTTTTCAGCTGCACCATGGCACTGCCCACTGAAGGGCTTCTCCCGATTACCAGTTCCCTCGCATATTTTTAGAAGGTCTACTGAATTTACTAATTTTTGTGCCTCATCTACATTTGAAATGTTTGTTTTCAGATTTCCCTGATACACGACAGAACCTCTCAAAAGTATTCGCGGTGCTAAGGAACCCTCAAAGGTGATGCTTTTATCTATTGCGATATTTCTTGGGTTTATGTGAGCTAAAACTTTCTTCTCTTCATCAAGAGTGTTGCAGGTAATCCAATTCACGGGTAAGGCCAGCGAAGACACTTTCTGATGGTTCCATGTCAGAACATTAGGTGGTGGTGACTCTGCTAACGATCCCTCATTTTGTAATGCGGAATTCTCCATGCAAGGCTCATTTTGCGGTGGAATTTGGTCTGTGTCATTGTCAGATGGCATTTCAGTTTCTGTTTCACTTACATTTGGAGTTTGTGGAACTTTTTTTCTATTTTTGGGGGGCATCGGTTGCACTTTTCTTTTAGTTGGCGATTTTCTTTGCGAAATTTTGGGCTGGTAATAATTTGGGTAACCTTCTAATATAATGGGCTTGGCTCCTGGTTTCAGTAGTGCTCTTGTTCTGGGTATTTTAAATATTTCGCCATTTATTACCGTCACATCATCTCGGATAATAAACTCGTCTTTGAAGTGGGCAGAACATACTTTATGGCCACCATTCCGATTAGCATCAGGCATGCTTAATCGTGTGTCCTTTCTTTTAATTATTTTATCCCATTCTAATCTAGCTTCCTGTAACCAGAGAGTACGGGCTCTCAGTACACAGTTCTATTAATAAAGATATAACTGTCAGCATTCTTATGTCATCATTTAATGTTCCTACCGTGTCTCTTTTACTAGCATTAACAATATTGACTTTGAGTTGGAGCATGTTTTTTTGCTTTCGCATTTCAAAAGTTCAACAACTTGTAAATATATACAAAAGGAGGTATAGTAATTTCGTGTTCAAAAAGTGAAGTATAATTTAAAAAATTGTTTTCTCTCTGGTTTCTAGTGTACTATGCGTTGCAGTCGAAAACATACTCCAACTATACAGCATCAAGAATGATTAATATTCTACCCACATACATTTAAACTTGAAACCCATAATATGGAGATCTGTCCATGATCATAGAAATTCAACAGGATATTATGTGCTACCGCAAGATCTTAAATGACTCGGTTTTATTGTAGGGGAGGAAAAATTGCTTAGAATATATCCTTGGGTCTAATTGTACCTTTATATTTGTACCAGAGATTTGTTTATGGAGATACTATCATTTGTGGATTCCCAAAGTAAGTTTCTGTTCAGGCACCGTCTATTTACAGTATATTTACATCACTTATGTGCGGTTTCGCCAGCGATATAGTACATTTCGCCTCGAGGGTTCAAAATTTCATACCCGCGTGTGATTGCCGCCGTGCACGAGCGTCGGCGAAGCGTGACGCCCGTGTTACAAACGATCACATTTTTCGATGCAGATTGCGTAAAATTTATTTTATCTCAGCAAAAACAACAAATGACAGCACAATGTAGAATTGCTATCATAATTCGACAGATGAATTTTATTCGATGAATAAAAGTTATTCAGCGTTGATGAAATCCGACATTAGCCCTAACATTTACACCGGGGTCACCATGACCCTGCGTTTGCGACCAAAACCCATCATCTTCGGAAAAAAGCACATTTTTTCAATAGTTTTTCTAACAACGTTAGTAATCGAATAATATGAAATCCAACTATCCAGGCCTTCAGTTCCATGTTTCTAGTGTGCTACAATATTTCTTTCATATTTTTATATGCATTCGTCTGAAAGTTATGAACCATTGAAAATCTTACAGGGTCATCTGCATGCCCCCGTGTGAATGTTGAGAGTTAAGTTACCTCATTGGGGGGTTGGAAGAAGTGGACTTTCGGGATATTGTTGTCCTCGTAATATTTCCTCTGAGCGGCCGAGCCGTTTTTACAATTAGGAACGTAACAATATGGCATTTTGTTAAAAACAGTGGCGAGGGCTGGGGTTAAGTCCACAGTTTATTGTGGGTTCATTTATTACTAAAAATCAGCAATCTTTTGTTTATCAGTTTGACCTAGCAGAATTACAAAATTTCAAATGGATAGGCGCGAAAGTTTTGAGTAGTAAGTCTCCATTAACGGGTTGAATCGTGAGTGATTTTCATTGCAATATTTGGGTACGATAAATGTGTCCTTGCTTAGTGTCGACTCAAGTCTTTTTTCAACTTTCTGAGCCATTTTTTATAAGTATCAATCGAAAATCGTGAGCTTCTTGACACCCGGCCATACACCGCCTCCGTTGGTCGTCATTTTCAGGCGCGGGTTATGAGGAATTCTGTGGATTTAAACCTGATCATAACTATTCAGGAACATTCAGTATAAGTAGGCTGGAAGCATTCCTAAATTCTAAGTGATGGCATGGCAGAACATCAGTAAAATATAATTCTGTGTGGGTAAAACCGGCGCAGCCCCTATCTGAGCCGGCCCGCCGGCCGACCAACGCAGTCGCCGTGTCAACAGGCGCGCTCCTAGCGGCCACCGTGCGAAGCGCTACGGCCGGACGCGGCGGGCAGCCACAACCAGCGCTCAGCTGTCCCTCCAGAGTATAGTCTCCGTGGTACAGAAGATATGTATAGCAATGCGGAGAGGAACTAACGAAGATCCGCCAGGGTCGCTACCGTCGAGGCTATTCTATCATCGCTTCTCGTATTCTCGAGGATATCCAAAGGGCATAAAATACGAGAATGCTTGTTTTTCATACGTATAATCTGGACAAAAGGATATAGTCGACTTCGCGAACATTTGTTAGTTTGTTTTTCAATTCGTATCGATCGGTCCTTTCTGCTACCCTTCTTTACCCACGATTAGTCCCATACGGTGGTGAGACATTCCCACAGATTGCGCCAGCGGCGATTTTATATTCAGGTTTATTTGGTGGAGTGTTTACACGTCCGGCTGCTGCAGGCAAATCGGTGAACGTGCGTCTGGGCTAATGATCATGTGCGAGAACAAGAAACGCGAGGAGGACGCCTATTTATACAGGCTCATGCCTTGTTGGCCGCGAGTGGATGATAGCAAGTCAAAAAAAAGGCCGCCCGCCGCCGTCCGAGGAGCCAAAGATCCACGGCCATGATTTACGGCGGGGCAGTGGTCCTATATCTTCTGTCTCCGTCTCTCTCCGACTGAAATTCGCCGACTTTGGAGTTCCCGAACTCGCGGACCCCTCGTGGTCGGATCCTCCCACGTCCCGGCGTGTTCAGTCGGTAGTGCAACGTCGGTGAACGCGGTTCGACATCGTCCTGGAGATACCTTAGCGTAATAATACTCCTTGGTAGGTGTACCGAGCGTCGAGATTAATATCGCGCTCGGTGACGGCTAAACGGCACGCGTCGCTATTACGCCAATCGCAATCAGCGTCGTTGCCTTGGCTGCCGCGGCTTGATCAGATTCAATTAAATTGCGGGCTCGCCTCTCGTTGAGCCTCCGTCTTTGAACGTTTGTGCGCGTGACGCTTGTGCTCCGAGCGAGCGTCTGGTGGTACATACGAGTCCAGTTTGTCCCGTCCTTCGAGTACGAGATCCGGTGCAGAAGCAGAAGTACCTATATACATATTCGGTATGTATCAACGGCACGTTCGGATTACATACCTATATGACAGCGATTGACAACTCAGAGCACAACGCAGTCGCGAAACATTCCATTTGACAGATCCTCTCTTCCTCGCTTCGCACGCCGTCAAATTCAATTTCTCAATGCTGCGCCGCGGGTTTTATTGGATTATTATTTATAGGCATGTCCGACACGTGTGTCTCCGTCCCCGCGCGCATGGCCAGTCCAGCGGGGTGGTGCTCGTTCGGTCGGACGTCGTATGGAGGTTGTTTTTTTCTCTCTCTCATCTCTTCGTCCAGCTCCTCCGCGTTGTTATTTAGTCGAATGCTGATTTGTCATCGCGTGTTAAAAAGCTTTGCGAATACAGCTTTTAAAGGACAGAATCGATGCGTACGTTTCATCGCATCTAATCCCTAATGCTGGGGAATCGTGGAAAACCGCAGAGATAATAATTGCATCGAGATTCACACGAGTCTACTATAATCGTTTATACCTACACGATGGAATGTTGGCTCGTTCGGTAGATAATTCATAGACGACATAATGACTCGACAAGTTTCTGCCACTGACTGCAAGTTTCATACATACATAGATATACGAAATTATAGCCAACTGTTGGGTAACGCATCGCGCCGCGCGTAACTAACGCTTGACTTATCTTTTTTTTTTCTCTCGCGTCAGCCGGCCTTGACAGGGCACACGATAATCAAGATATATTATAGAGAATCGGCTGGCTGACCACATTGTCTTATTCGACGGTTGATTCCGATCCAAACTCGACACACGGATTTGTTGCAATCCAGATTTATATTTCGGACTCGTATTATCAATACTCGAGTACTTGATAACGCGAATTGTCGCAGCGTCGGATGGCCGATTAAACATATTTATCAGCGTAATATACCTATGTAGTTATTCGTAACGATATACGCTGTTACGTTGTAATACGTACTAGCTACCCGGTTAATTGTTTCGTGAACTATATAACTCATACGTAAACGCCATAAGCGCACGGGAGGAAGAAAACAAGAGTATCAGCAATTACTCTTTGCCCCCTGAAATGCAACGCGCCAACGCGTTTCTAGCCGAGATATGCCGTCTGCTCCAAGGCGATTGTTTCGAGGTCTTGGCGTTCAGCTTGGCTCGCTTTCGATTCACGTGAAAAACTGAACAGTCAATAAACGAGTGCGAAACCTCCTAGCGCGGATATCGCATCGTCGGTACAATTACCATTGTCAATCCTCGTGTTTATCTCTTTTCAACAATATATGTATACATTTCAGATCCGCCGTAAATACAGTAGAGTGCAATTGCCAGTACATAACAACTTCGGATGGCGTGAAGAAGAGGAATGGCTGCAGCAGTTGACTTTTCCCCAATTCTATCGCACACTGAGATGCTGGTTGGTATTCTTTTATCTTATTACCTAAATAACACAAGAGAATTCACAAAGTCGCAACCAGTCAAGATTTTATCGGTTTGCTTTTGGTACGGTAGCCCGTAACATTATATTTTGACTGACATACCAATGACTGGTTGAATGCCAACTATGATAAACTGTTTAGTCATCTCTAGTCATTGTTGCTAGACACTTTGCTTGTTGACTCTCTTGATAAAAGACTAATTTTCAACTACGTCAGAGCTGGCGATGCGATTATTTTGTGCCCATTGATCAGAGCACGGAGCCTAATTTCACTGGAAATTATATTGATCCTCGTCTTTTCCCTCTTGACGTTCGTTCGAAAGGATTTTAATCGATTCTCCTTTCTTCTTATCCTCTCTTAATACAGAAACTAAATTTCATTCACACACGCTCGCTAGCCGTTGGAAAAGAACAAACAATAGCATATTGAGATAGCCGATAAAGCGGACGAGCAAACAATACGGAACGCTCGTTAGAGATAACACGTCGAATCTCAGTCGTCGTCGTTATAAATAAGCCCGAGCCTTCTTAACGATTCTATTACAGCACTGAAACTGCCAGGAAGAAGAAGCGCAAGACTTGTTTCTCTGAATAATTGCCACACTCCAGAGATACTTGAGTTGCAATAGTTGAAACTAGTTTATTCGGTTCTGATGTGAAGTTGAGTTGAAAACCAAGAGGAAAAGTTCCAACTACAAACTAACTGACCAGTGTTCGTCGTCTCTTTCGTTCAAATCGTTTTACGGTTTAACTCCATTCACTTTGGTGTCTCGATTATTCTTCTATCACTTGTACATTTTCCAATTGCAAAAAATATTAGACGCGTTATACTTGTGGATATACTTTTTCTCCCATCGCCGAGTGGAATGCTACTGCTGACGCGATATGGACTCGAGTAAATCAAGGAGCAACCCGAATCCTCGAGAAAAGGCTAACTTCCTATCCGTGCTGTTATGGTGGTAAGTTTCATTCCGTTTGTCCACCCTGTTGGGAAACAACAGGAGAATGAAAGCCAACCGATTCCACATATAACTTTCAAACACTTTTTAATCATTTCACATCGTTTTTAGGTGGACGATAGAATTGTTCAAGAAAGGATACGCCAAGGTATTGGCGATCGAAGACCTGCACGATCCTTTGCCAGCGGATAGATCAACGGCTTTGGGAGACAGACTAGAAGCGTGAGTCTCGCCAAATCCAAGTCACTCTCCATTTTACAGAACTTGCAATTGAAGCCGGTTAAGTTCCCCTTTTCTTTCTATGTACCGTTCAACAGCCAATGGAACCAGGAGTTGACAACGTGCAAGAAAAATGGGAAGCAGCCAAGCCTACTGAAGACTATATTTATCACTTTTCGCTGGGAGTATTTCATCCTTGGCATTCTGCAGATTCTAAACGAATTCGTCATCAGGTAAGTCAACAGGTGCTTCAAACCTAGTTCAAGCCTAGTTCAAACATGGAAGATATCCACACTATATCAAGATCAAAATAATATCTACTCTTTTTTTCTTATCAACAGGTTGGGCACTCCTATCCTACTCGGCGGTCTACTACGCTACTTCAAACCAGGCAATGCGACGGTATCTTACCAAGAAGCTCTTTATTACGCAGGCGGAATATCCCTCGCCTCTGCCATTAACGTATTAAGTTTGAATCAGTCAATATTCGGGGCGTTTCACATTGGCGGCAGAATCAGAGTCGCTGTCTGCTCCCTCGTCTATAGAAAGGTAAATTATTCTCCTGTCCAGAACTGAAAGACAGTTTGTCAGATTAAATTCTATACACGAAATGAAATTTGCCTCTATTTGTGGCTTCGCAGGCATTAAGACTGAGCAGAACAGCCCTCGGCGAGACTGCGCCTGGCAAAGTAGTGAACCTTGTTGCCAACGACGTCAACAGATTCGACGTGGTTTCCATCTTTTTGCATCAGCTATGGTCCGCCCCTCTTTCCGCAATCGTCATTACTTATTTTCTATACAACGAAGCTGGATATGCCGGAATAGTCGGAATTGCCGCCGTTTTTGTCGTCGTTCCTCTACAATGTAAAGAATCAAGATAAACACACGTTTTTCTTATAGTCTAACCTCTACCTGAATTATAGACATACTGAACGTTCTCTTTTCTTCTCTATTCTCAGCGTACCTGGGCAAGCTCTCTTCTAAGTACAGGCTTCAAACCTCGCTGAAAACTGACGAGCGGGTTCAACTGATGGACGAGATAATATCCGGAGTTCAAGTCATCAAGATGTACGCCTGGGAAAAGCCGTTTTGTTCCCTGATAGAAATGGCGAGGAGACTCGAGTTGCGCATAGTCACCAAAACGTCGTATATTCGTGGGATTTACATGTCGTTTGGTTTGTTCACAACGAGAATGGCTCTATTCAGCACGGTAATATCGATCGTTTTGCTCGGGGATAATCTCGCCGCCGACAAAGTCTTCGTAATATCTGCCTACTTCAATATTATGGCTCAGACTATGACAGGGATGTTTGTCAGAGGTATAGCCGAAACGGCAGAATGCATGGTGGCCGTTAGGCGACTTCAGTACTTCATGATGTACGACGAATTCAAGAGACTCGGGGGACCCGTGAAATCCCAAAACGGATCGCAGCTTTCCGTTTACAACGCGAATCGAGAATCTATGCAGAGCGTTAATCAACAACCTAAATCAGACCTTCCCTACATCGACGACGACACAAATGACGCCGGAATTAACGCCGATAATTATTCTAAGGAAAAATCTAACGGCTTGGCTGTACTGGCCAGTGACATACTCAAAGGCACTTCGGATATTGTCAATGGCAAGTTGTTGTAGCTGTTCCCAAAGACTGTTCATCTCGTTAATTGAATAGAGTCATTCCAACGCGCATGTCATTCCTGAAACTCATTTGGTTGACTTTCTAACAATAAGAAGTTTTTCTATTGCAGGAAACGCAAACGGACTTATAACAGAGAAGAAACCATTCACGAAGGAGCCCTGGGCAGTGAAGCTAATCAATGTCACAGCAAAGTGGGACCCGAGTCATTCTGAAAACACTTTGGACAGGGTGAACATGCTCGTTGGCAAGGGAAAGCTATATGCGGTGATAGGAATGGTAGGAGCCGGCAAAAGCTCCCTACTCTCTGTTCTACTCGGGGAACTTCCCATCTCCGTGACAAGGGAGCCCAGCGAAGTTAAAGTAGTCGGAGGCATAAGCTATGCCGGGCAAGATGCCTGGGTATTTGGCGCCACTGTTAGACAGAACATTCTCTTCGGACAACCCTACAATCGGCAGAGATATCACAGGGTAACCAAAGCCTGTGCTCTGATCAGCGATTTCGAACAATTTCCTCAAGGAGATCTCACCGTCGTTGGAGATCGAGGCAGCTCTCTGTCTGGTGGACAAAGAGCCAGGATCAATTTGGCCAGATCCGTTTACAGGCAGGCTGACGTCTACCTTTTGGACGATCCTTTGAGCGCGGTAATCCCATTTCTTTGAAGGAATAAAAAGCTCGTTTTCTTTGCTTTGAAATTCTTCTTCAATATCTTTTCCGTCGTCATCGCTAAGATGAGAAGTGTGAACTTATCTGATCAACACTCAACAGGTGGATGCTCACGTAGGTAAACATCTGTTCGAGGAGTGTATACAGCACTACCTCGCAGGTAAGACCAGGATACTAGTAACGCATCAGCTGCAGTACTTGCAAGGGGTTGACGCTATCGTCTTGTTAAATCAGGGAAGAGCCGAAACGTTCGCTAATTATCACGAACTACTCGCCGCTTATCCCGACTACGAAGTACTCCTTGGCGCCATGGGCGAAGGAGATGGATCTGGTAAAGATCAGGGTGATAAGTCTGGCATGCGACGCCAGTATTCCACCGCGAGCAATCGCGTAAGTTCAGAGAACGATCATTACCTATTTCATTAGAAACGTCCGGAAACGTATTCCAATCATGCGTAATCGTTCTATGAGGGTTTTTTTCTTTCTTCATTCAGAGCCAAACACCAGACGCTAGCGGCAGCATCGATACAGACATGGAAGACGACGACGAGGAAGACGAGAGAATGGACATGGGGGAGGG
This sequence comes from Ametastegia equiseti, assembly GCA_963989295.1. Taxonomy (NCBI): domain Eukaryota; kingdom Metazoa; phylum Arthropoda; class Insecta; order Hymenoptera; family Tenthredinidae; genus Ametastegia; species Ametastegia equiseti. Next base: position 21,598,142 of record OZ022394.1, read on the forward strand.
AACGTCTCGCGGCGTAATCCAGGGATCACTTTTTCTCCGATATTTCAGAGCCGGCGGTAGCATCTTCATCGCTATCTTAGTCTTGTTTCTCTTTGTCCTCAGCCAATCCGCGGCCAGTTTAAACGATTGGTTTGTTTCATACTGGTGAGTGAACAGATTGCATAAATAACTAAATGAATTGACAAACTTGGCTGTTTTCGTAAATCTTATTCAGTTAGCAGGTTGTTTGAATTTAATCGGGGCTTTTTCAGGATCGACAAAGAAGAAGGACGAGCTTTGTTAGCTTCCAGGAGATATCTGGCTTTGAACAACAGCTATAATACCGAGGATACGAACTCTACGAGCGACGTACACTTCTCAAATAATACCATGGGAGATTCAATGGACTTGTTTCTACTTCCGACAAACCAGTACATGTACATCTACACCGGTATATTGGTGGCGTTATTCGTCGCGGCGATAACGAGGTCTCTGATATTCTACAAATCATGCATGAGAAGCAGCCAGTCCCTCCACGACCGAATGTTCAGGAGTCTGATAAGAACCAGCATGCGGTTTTTCGACACCAACCCCAGCGGGAGGATACTCAATCGTTTCTCAAAGGACATGGGAGCCATAGACGAACTTTTGCCAAAGGCCATTCTAGACGCGGGACAAGTGATCATGATGATGTTCGGATCTCTGATCATAGCGACTATCGTTAATCCCGTATTTCTTGTCCCGGTATTTATTTCCGGCCTCTGTTTCGCCTGGGTGAGGAAGGTCTACCTCAGGACTAGCAAAAACGTCAAACGACTCGAGGGAATCAGTGAGTGTTTCATATCCGCTAGTCAATTTCAGCTTGACCATGTTGGAATATCGTAAATTGTCAATTCTTTACAGCTCGCTCCCCGGTATTCACTCATCTGAACGCCACCTTGAACGGCCTCAGCACAATCCGCGCCTACGGCGCTCAGGATATCCTCAAACACGAGTTCGACAAGCACCAGGATTTGCACACCTCTTCCTGGTACATGTTCATCACGACTAGCACCGCGTTTGGTTTTTCTCTTGACGTTTTCTGCCTGTTGTTCATCACTCTGGTCACCTTCAGTTTTCTCCTCGTCAATCTCGGTACGAAAATAATTCAACAATGTCATTTGCCATTTCACTACTGCTTATTCATTACTGTTTCTATTTCTTCAATGTCCAGGCTTTTCCGGCAGTCAAGTCGGTCTGGCTATAACCCAGTCGATGGCATTAACTGGCGTTATTCAATGGGGAATGCGACAGAGCGCCGAGGTCTCGAATCAGCTAATGTCCGTCGAGCGGGTTATCGAGTATACCCAATTACCGCCGGAGCCGAATCTCCGCGATCCCGACGTGCCCGAAAAGAGTATATTGAAAGTCGCCGCCGTACAGTCTTCAATTCCAAAGGATTGGCCCTCCCGAGGATGCCTGCGGCTCACCGACGTTTACATGCGATACTCGGAAGACGAGGCCCCGGTACTTAAAGGATTGACGCTCGTCGTACGCCCCGGCGAAAAGGTACCCTCCCGCCGTCTGTGATCCCATTTACGTTTATTTTATTTGACAAACTCATCTTCCACAGGTCGGTATTGTCGGCCGAACCGGAGCCGGAAAATCTTCTCTGATCTCAGCGCTGTTCAGACTCGCCAAAGTCGAGGGATCCATACAAATCGACGACATAGACACGGGGGCTATCTTCCTCCAGGATCTTCGATCTCGCATATCCATCATTCCTCAGGACCCGGTCTTATTCTCGGGGACTCTCCGCCGAAATCTCGATCCCTTCGACGAGTTTCCCGACCGACGGTTGTGGGAGGCTTTGGAGGAGGTTTGCAAGCTTTTTACGTCACGGATTTATTAGAAATATCGAGGATCGACTAATATCGGATTTTTCATCGCAAGGTGGAGTTGAAGGAGGCAGTCACGACAGGTGCAAACGGGCTGGAGTCCCGGGTTTTGAAAGGAGGCGGTAATTTCAGCGTAGGTCAAAGGCAGCTCGTTTGTTTAGCCAGAGCTATATTGAGAAACAATAAAATCCTCATGCTCGACGAGGCCACTGCCAATGTAGACCCTCACACCGACGCTCTCATCCAGCGTACTATCAGGACTAAATTTGCTGCCTGTACTGTCCTCACAGTCGCTCATCGACTCAACACTATCATGGACAGCGACAAAGTCCTCCTGATGGACCACGGTCGTATGGCGGTGAGTCTGAAAATTGTGATATTCGTTGAATACGACCGAGACAGGGGTTTTGAGATATTTTCAATTCCTATTCACCATTTTCAGGAATTCGATCATCCCCATCTGCTACTTCAGAACGAATACGGTCACTTTACGTCTATGGTGAAGGAAACTGGTGGCGCGATGTTCGAACAACTTGCCAAGATGGCTAAGCAAGCTTACGACGCGAAAAAATCCAACTAGGGTTCAACGATTGTAAATTAATATTCAATTTGACATTAGGTCGAGATGAGAACACTAATAGATATACGTTAGTTATGAAACTTTCCAAAAATCTCATCACGTTGGGGTGTCCGTTGAAATATGCTTCAGTAAATATTCGACATTTAGCCACAGAAAACAGCTGAGCTTTCATCTAGCTATTTTAACGACAGGCCTAATACACGTGTACAGATGTTCTTACTTACAATTAGTTTCTAAGGATGTTTGATTTTCTTTGTCGGTACTTGCAAAGAAATTCTGTAACTGTATGTATACTCAACCACGTAGACGTTTATTTGTAACTATATTAATACGATTATTGTTAATCAATACACCGATGTCAATTATTTATGCTCTTCTCGGTAGTCGGAACGATTCTGAGGCATGTTTTTGACATTATCAGTGATAAACGCAGTTATTTATACCTATTCAGGATAACATTTGATCAAGTAGGCAACAAATTTACTCGATTGTTAAAATCTCGTTCTTTGTGCTGTATGATTTTTATACACGAGATATTAACGATAATAATATGCATAGGTGGTATACGAACATATTTGCATATGAACAATCCCAGTTACTTGGGTATTCTTCATTGTTACCGGAGCCCTCTGCTAAACCAGACGGTGGTATTAGGTGGCGCTAAATCGTATCGAGCAGATACGATAGCAGAGATAAATTTAATCTATAAATCGATCGTGTGTGCGATTCTTACACGTACACACGTAGCATAGGATAAACTTGGAACATAGGGCAAGTGAAAACCGCCGTGTGCCTTTCTCGGTACTCACTCAACAACCTCTGCCATTGATAATATGAATTTAATGGTAATGTGGTACAACACCTTTTGGTTCAATGGCAGAAATCAGATTCAAGTCTTCTGTTACGATTTTGCCAAGTGTACTTTCACACGTTATGGTATAATTACTTATCGTAGATAATAGGCATACGCTGAGCTTGGATGTATTTTTTACTCGTCATAGTATTTTTTGACAGCGATGAGAGATCGTGATTGATTCGAGATCGTAGTCGAAGATGACGATAATGGAATAATATTTTTTGAAACGAAATCGTAGTTACATCGCACGTATGCGTCTACTTGTACATACATAGATATATATATAGACATATAATATAAGTGTAATCATACATACAATTATTGTTGCCCATGTAAAAATTATACATAGTCTTATTTCAAATATATTGAAATGTTGGAAGATACAAGTACAACAGCCTTTTCAATCCGATCAACTACAGATATTTAGAAAACTATCGTAAATCAATTTCTAACGAACCGACAATCCACCTCGGTAAGTATACCTTCTTTCCAGCGCCCTGATTCGTGCAACCAGCGAGGTAAGAGTTGAACATGACAAGCTGGTCAATTGTGGAAATAGAGGAATGATGGAAGGGTGGAAAAAAGGCAACGCAGCGTCAGGGAAGAGGAAGATGGTGGGCATTGAAGTTTATGACGGACAATCGTTTTACGAAACTGAGATTTATCTCAATAAACCATAACGATGAGAGATTTTCTTATGTAATGATTATATTTATAATTTTACAGCAGTCTCAACTTTCTGATTCATTCCTGTCCACGATGTACGTAGCGTGAACAATCCATCAGTAGCGGAGACCAAGAGGATATAGGGCTGCAAGAAAGGATCTTATCTCTCTTAACTGAGATAGGTAAGTCTCCCAGCGTCGTTGCCAGAGTATGTTGACCACGAGTCTCAAATGAGCAGTCATTTTCTAAATCTGCCAAGCCGAACAATTGCTCAATCGACTGATCGATGTAATACACATTTAATAGCTGGTCACCAAGCAATACGGCCCTATAGTGATATTACGTTCTGGCAATATGTAGGACAAAAATTTTGAAAAAATAAATCACTTTTCTCAACAAATCTCGTGTCTACTACGATTTACATCTTCCATATTGTGTATATTTACATGTTTGCATGCATTTTTTTATGCAAGAATGGCGAGAGTATAACCATAGGATTCTCGAAAAAAAAGTTTTTTCGGCCAAGGGCATGAGAAAGCCGAAAAAATTAGACGGAGTACGACTGTCCTTTTTATCAAAAATCTGAAATTTTCCGAAATATTCGAAACATAGGAATGATACATGTTTTTGCAATCTGCGGAACCTACTCTTTAAGAATCTGCAAGCAGATTTGAAATAAAAAAATCCTTTCATTTTAAAACTTCGATTTAGTCTTTGCTGATTTCCAATTATTTTTTCTCTCGTTTTCTATTGGTCAAATCGCAGCCGGCTCTTGAATCGAGGAATGACACACATATTTGGAATCAGCGGGTCAATTCCATCGAGAATATCATTGTGATTATTCGATTCTCGACGAAAAAATTTTTTGCCGAAAAAAATGCAAAAAATGAGAAGGAGTACTGTCCTTTTTTTCAAAAATCTGAAATTTCTGAAATATTCGAAACGTAGGAATGATACATATATTTGGAATCTGCGGGACCTACGCTTTCAGAATCTGCAAGCCAATTTGAAATAAAAAATTCCTACGATTTTAAATCGTCGATTTACTTTTTATTTTTTTTCCATTTTTTTCTTCTTCCGTTTTCTATTGGTAAAATCGCAGGAGGCTTCCGAATCGAGAAACGAAACACATATTTGGAATCAGTGGGTCAATTCCATCGAGAATATCATTGTGATTATTCGATTCTCGACGAAAAAATTTTTTGCCAAAAAAAATGAAAAAAATGAGAAGGGGTACCACTGTCCTTTTTTTCAAAAATCTGAATTTTCTGAAATATTCGAAACGTATAGAAATGATACTTATATTTGGAATCTGCGGGACCTGCGCTTTCAGAATCTGCAAGCCGATTTAAAATAAAAAAATCCTACGATTTTAAATCGTCGATTTACTTTATATTTGTTTTCCATTTTTTTTTTCTTCCGTTTTTTATTGGTAAAATCGCAGGAGGCTCCCGAATCGAGAAACGACACACATATTTGGAACCAGCGGGTTAATTCCATCGAGAATATCATTGTGATTATTCGATTCTCAACGAAAAAATTTTTTGCCGAAAAAAATGAAAAAAATAAGAATGGGTACCACTGTCCTTTTTTTCAAAAATCTGAAATTTCTGAAATATTCGAAACGTAGGAATGTCACATATATTTGAAATATGCGGGACCTGCGCTTTCAGAATCTGCAAGCCGATTTGAAATAAAAAATTCCGACGATTTTAAATCGTCGATTTACTTTTTATTTTTTTTCCATTTTTTTTCTCTCGTTTTTCATTGGTAAAATCGCAGGAGGCTTCCGAATCGAAAAACGACACACATATTTGGAATCAGCGGGTCAATTCCATCGAGAATATCATTGTGATTATTCGATTCTCGATGAAAAAATTTTTTGCCGAAAAAAATGAAAAAAAATGAGACCACTGTACCACTGTCCTTTTTTTTAAAAAATCTGAATTTTCTGAAATATTCGAAACGTAGGAATGATCCATATATTTGGAATCTGCGGGACTTGCGCTTTCAGAATCTGCAAGCCGATTTAAAATAAAAAAATCCTACGATTTTAAATCGTCGATTGACTTTATATTCGTTTTCCATTTTTTTTTCTTCCGTTTTTTATTGGTAAAATCGCAGGAGGCTTCCGAATCGAGAAACGACACACATATTTGTGATCAGCGGGTCAATTCCATCGAGAATATCATTGTGATTATTCGATTCTCGATGAAAAAATTTTTTGCCGAAAAAAATGAAAAAAATGAGACCACTGTACCACTGTCCTTTTTTTCAAAAATCTGAAATTTCTGAAATATTCGAAACGTAGGAATGATACATATATTTGGAATCTGCGGGACCTAAGCTTTCAGAATTTGCAAGCCGATTTGAAATAAAAAATTCCTATGATTTTAAATCGTCGATTTACTTTTCATTTTTTTTCCATTTTTTTTTCTTTCGTTTCTTATTGGTAAAATCGCAGGAGGCTTTCGAATCGAGTAACGACACACATATTTGGAATCAGCGGGTCAATTTCATCGAGAATATCATTGTGATCATTCGATTCTCGACGAAAAAATTTTTTGCCAAAAAAAATGAAATAATAAAAAGGGGTACCACTGTCCTTGTTTTAAAAAATCTGAAATTTCTGAAATATTCGAAACGTAGGAATGATACATATATTTGGAATCTGCGGGACCTACGCTTTCAGAATCTGCAAGCCAATTTGAAATAAAAAATTCCTACGATTTTAAATCGTCGATTGACTTTTTATTCCAATTTTTTTTTTCTCTCATTTTTTATTGGCGAAATCGCAGGGGGCTTCCGAATCGAGAAACGAAGTACATATTTGGAATCAGCGGGTCAATTCCATCGAGAATATCATTGTGATCATTCGATTCTCGACGAAAAAATTTTTTGCCGAAAAAAATGAAAAAAAATGAGACCACTGTACCACTGTCCTTTTTTTCAAAAATCTGAATTTTCTGAAATATTCGAAACGTAGGAATGATCCATATATTTGGAATCTGCGGGACCTACGCTTTCAGAATCTGCAAGCCGATTTAAAATAAAAAAATCCTACGATTTTAAATCGTCGATTTACTTTATATTCGTTTTCCATTTTTTTTTTCTTCCGTTTTTTATTGGTAAAATCGCAGGAGGCTTCCGAATCGAGAAACGACACACATATATGTGATCAGCGGGTCAATTCCATCGAGAATATCATTGTGATTATTCGATTCTCGATGAAAAAATTTTTTGCCGAAAAAAAAGAAAAAAAAATGAGACCACTGTACCACTGTCCTTTTTTTCAAAAATCTGAAATTTCTAAAATATTCGGAAATAGGAATGATACATGTTTTTGCAATCTGCGGAACCTACTCTTCAATAATCTGCAAGCAGATTTGAAATAAAAAAATCTCTTCTATTTTAAATCGTCGATTTACTGTTTGTGGTTTTCCAATTTTTTCCTCTTTTGTTCATTATTAGTCAAATCGCAGGAGGCTTCCGAATCGAGAAATCATGAAAGGGTAAAAAAGGCCAATCCCGCTTTAGGGAAAATTAGGAGAGTCGGCATCGAAGTCTACGATAGACAATCGTTTTATAAAGCTGAGATTTATTTCAATGAATAATAACTATAAAATAATCTCTTATATAATAATTATATTTATAATTTCTCATCGGTCCCAACTTTCTGTTTCATTTTTGTCCGCGATGTCGCAGAAACGTCGCAGAAACAATCCATCAGTGGCGATGACGAAGAGGACAATGGGTCGGGAGAAAGGATCTTATCTCTCGCAACGGGAATAAGTGAGACTCCCAGCGCCATTGCCGAAGTATGTTGAAGATTCTCAAATGAGCAGTGATTTTCAAAATCTACCAAGCCGAACAACCACTCATTCATCTGATCAATATCATACATATTGAATAGCTGGTCACCGAACAAAACGGCCTCATAGCAATATTACATTCTCGCCATATGTACAAAAAAAAAATTGAAAAAAATCAATTACTTTCTTCAACAAATTTCGTGTGTAACCCTATTTCCACCTCTAGGTTTCCTGGGGCAAAAATTCTCCCCCACTTCAGGATCATTTATGCCAGTTAGTATTGTGATTTTCGCCAGGGGGAAGGGGAGGGGGTGGTACATTTGTTATTTCTAACATGTTCCAATAATATTAACAATATAATTGATAATAATAATAACAATAACAATTAGTAAGTTTTACAATGACAATCTATGTTGGTAGATAGGTATGTATAAATAAATAAATAGCAACGAGAACGGGGGGCGTTGTCAGTCGAACCCTCAATATTCTCAGAGTCGTCTGTTAGTGCAACGTTTGTTTCTCTGTGTTACTCTTAGTTTCATTGTTTCCTTTGCATTTTCCAAAAGCATATGCAATGCCAGTTCGAATGAATCGCTGCAAATATACCTATGAGATATACTTGAGAAAAGAATGTTGTATTATTTGTTAATTGATTCGCCGATTTCACCGTCAAGATCCTTTGGCAAACGGTAAATGATATTCGATCGAATTACCGTTTGTGTCTGTGTGTGTGTATGTTCGCTTGCGAAAGAGAAAGAGACAATGGAGGGTTGTTCATTTAATTAAAAGAATATATCATATGTACTTCGAATTTCTTTCAAAATGAACATCTATTATCGTTGTTCTTGTCATTCCTATTGTTACGCAACGATGATCAGAATAGCCTATACGTTCTCGTTACCCGAACAAATTTCATATACGATTATTGAGCACGTTGTAGACAACAAATCACGTCCGAGATGAACATAAAAAAATCACAACAAAATGACGCCTCTACAAGTATTATTATTCATTATTATTATTATTCAATATTATTATCATTATCATCATTATTATTATTATCAATATTATTCATCATTATTCATTATTACGATTCGTATCAATTATTAAAGTGAAAAAATTCCAAACATGAAAATTATTTAAAAATACTCGGCGTTTTTAGTTTATTTTTTTTTCATTCTCTTCTCTTATCCTCTTACACGATTCAATTTCACGTGTTTCTTTCTTCTCTTCTGCAAAGTCAAACTATCGTACCAAGGTATAAACAAAGCAGAACACATATCTGCTACCTCTATTATAATTATACGTATTTCAATGTATTTTATTGTATGCCTGGTATGCATGTATGTATGTACAACATTATTCGTTCGTTAATTAGCAACGAAGAAAACAAAAACTACCGCTGGGAAATGGCTAACGAGGTGGGGGATAATATTAGCAATTGGGAAAAGTTGAAAAAAAAAAAAAAAAAAAACAATTTTCCAATAATAATAGCTGAGGCGTGTCTATCATAGGTATGTACTCGCAATGAGTCTCGATGAGCAACGTTACGTAGTAGTAGCAGTAGTGGTATCAGTTTAGGTAGTAGAAAAATGTCGGACAATATGTGTGATTCGGTCAACGTGCTCTCATCCGGGTCTCAACCTCTATTTCATATTAAATAGCATTCGTAGTATTATGTATGTATGTATAGCCCGCCTAGCATTTCTCAACACTGTAATATTATCGATATTACCATTAAATAACATTTATTGTACCTAAATTTAATAATAAAATACCTAAATCACAATGTCGTGCCGCCATCCTATGGCTATCTCTGTGCTGGGTGGCGTCGTCCAGTCTACGTCATATTCATTTTCTTTATCTTGTCTCGATTACCGGTCTGTTTGTCAAACTTTTACAATTGACAATGAGAAGAACATTTTGTCGATACAATCAGCCGCTCAGAATATTATTGCGCCGGGAGGACAATCCACCGTGTTTCATACCGGATATATGAATTTCTTATTCACGATGAGCGAGGGAAGAAGTTTGTGTGGGAGAGAAGGGAGAGTAAAATTCGAATTAATAATACCGAAATACACGCAATTTACGGAAGAATAAACGAGGGCTATATCAACAACGATTCGAGTTGATTGTGTATGGCATGAAAATACTCACTCAACGACATCCCAACAAAAATACACGACTTTCAAACGTTCATATTCAATGTGTGACGTATGTCTCCTGTTCCTGTATGCATGCTTTACACGCCGATTCTTTTGGGTGTCTAGAAGGTATAATTTCTAGCTACCTATGGTCTGTGATTCATCTCATCTTTCATCCATTCATTCTTCCTTTCTTTTTTTTTTTTTTTTCTCCTCAATTTCCTCGCATCGGTAATTTACAAACGCGGGAATTATTTAATATCTGTTCAATCAGCCGCTAGAATATTAATTGGCTGGCTGACCGCTGAGTGCCTCGTGAAGTGCCTGCTGCTGATCTGTCGTCAAATTGCTTATGCACGCTTGGAACATCGTTTCGTTGCTCTGAAACATAACGAGAGAGAACATGCATAAGTTAGCTGTTCCAAATTTTCAAAATTTCGTAAACAGGTGAGAACAAAAATGGAAAGAAAAAAAACGACGTTTCATTCACCTGTATCTGTCTGACGATACTCAGGATCCTGGCCATAACTGGATTCTCAGCAGGCACCGCGTCCTTGAACAACGCTTCGGCAAAGAAGCTGATCAGTCGAGGCAGGTTGGCGTTGCTCGGTCCTAGGACTACTGGGTGATTGCCTTCTATCAAATCGCAAAGGTATCCGTAGACGTGGGGTGCTTCGTCTTCGTCCTCGACAACTGGGAGCCACGAAAGCCTGATGAAAAATAATAAAGACGGGTTAAAATATGACTTTCCTAACTGCCAAGACCTTTGAGAAAGTTTTTGAAAGCCAAGAGCGAAGATAAACTCGCTCTGACGTACCAGTGCGGGAGCATGTCGTCTACGTTGATGGCTTTGCTGTTATATTTGAGGATCTTGGTGACTGCAGATATCGCGTTTTCGGTGGGATTTACGTTCTCGGGAGACCTGGACTCAGGGTCGTTAATCACCTCCATCAGTCTTGGGAGGGCTTCAGCGCAAGCTTGGGCAAAAGCCTCGCCGCCGTATTGTCCGAGAACCCCGCATCCGTAAGCAGCGGCTTGCCGTACCTCGGCCGATTTGTCGGAAACGTACTGAATCATCGGCCTCAAGAAGAATTCTTGGTACTTGGCGCATTCGGCACCGCCGAACTCTATAACGTCGTCAAAAACGCACAACGCCCACTGGTGGTCAGGCCAGGATCTTTCGGGAGCCAAAAGATTGACGAAATGTCCGCATATTTGATCGAAGTATGGGAAAAAGGCGGACTTGTGTGTCGTAAATAGGGCGTGGAGTATGTCGGCTATTTTACTCAGGGTGTATATGTCCTCGTTATCCTCGTCGGCGAGCTGCTCCTCCACGACCTCGTCGTAGTCCTCGTCCTTTCGCTTCTCTAGCCTCGCGACTGCTCTGTCGAAATGCTCGTTCAGCAGCTTGTCCAGAATTCTTAAAAGCTCAGCCATCTGCTGAGTTCCCAGACACCCGGCGCCTAACGTCTCTATGCACTTTGCCAGGGAGTACAGCAGCTCCAATAAAACCTCGGACTCTGGCTCAGTGTCGATGGCTTTTAGAAGCTCGGGGCAGATGTAGGCCCACATGCCCTCGAGGTATTGGGGTCCTGCAGAATGCATCGAGACTCAACATCAGCCAAACGAACATAAAAAACATTCGAATAGTTCAGAAATTGTTAACAATATACCCTTAATCTTCGCACAGTCCAACAAACAGGGCAGACTTTCGGCCGCGGCCGTCCTGACGCCGTCGTGGAAGTAAAATTTCAACATCGGAACCATAAGCCTGACAACTTCTTCGGCATAATCAGCAAATCCGTCTTTTAGTTCTCTGGCGTAACAGACGAGCATTTCACAGGCTGAAGCCTTGTCTTCTAGGCCAGCTGTTTTGATACCAAAGTTCTGCTGTTCTCCCAGGGATACGAACTGCCAATCCAAGTCTCCCTCGACTCCCTCCATATCTTCGTTGTCCAGAAGCGCTACTTCAGGCTTCATCGCAGCCGTGCGAAGAACAGGCCCCATCACCAGCGGCAAATACTGCTCAAACTGTTTGCCTGGAGAAATTCAAAACAGTATTAGCAAAAATATTGGTAAAGGAATTCAGGAGGTTCTTGTAAGTCCTGACTTACCGAGAATCTTGCAAATCCTAGCCCAGGCAGAAATTAGATAGCTAGTTTGCGGGTCGTCGTCTGGAAGTTCACCCTCTGAATGGGTCTTCAGAAGCATGTCCATTACTTCACTAGCGTCGGTGATGAACTGTGATTTGGAATCACAAAATTAGACTAGGGTACTGATAATATTTGGATATTTCGCAGACAGAATAGATCAACAATTACCTTCTCTGGGCCAACAGCTAATCCAATTAAACTAACGCACTCGATGGTCTTCCCTCTCAGCATCTTGTGCTCCTGTTGATTTGCATTTTGGATGATATACTTGAGGCAAGGCATCAGCCTGTCGTAATAGGTCACGAACTGTTCCTCGCAGGTATCCGCTACAGAAGCTATCGTAGTAACGACCTGAGGAAAGTTTCATTGATAAATTAGATATCTGAGTTCGTTATTATATACACCACAGGCAGGGAAACAATGATTTTGTATCAATTGGTCACAGCAGCTGATCTGCAGAGCGCCCAAAAGCTTTCAACGACCAAAAGAATGAATGTCCTCTTTATAAGTGACCAATCAGATCTGAATCGAACTGACCGGTGGATTGTAAAGAGGTATTTTCTACATTTCAGAGTCCAAAGTATCCTGTAATAATATAAAAAGTGATACTAACCTGTTCGAGAACCAGTTTGGTGCCTTTTTCTACCAATTCTTGAAATTTGGCAGTCAAAATGGATTCTAGTTTAGCCATAATGGCATCGAGATAAGGAGTCATGATATTTTTGGGACAGTCTTCGCTAAAATTGACCAAAGCAGCTCCGGCGTGAGCCTGAACTCTGGGATTGGCATTGTCGTCGAGCACCATAAGTAGTCCTGGTATTATTTTGTCGTGAAACTTCTTCTCTACTATTGGAGCAAAGTCTGTTGACATTTGTCCTACAGCGTTGCAGGCGGCGTAACGAACTCGCGGGTGCTATAAATAAAAAAGAAACACACCCGTCATTGAAGGACTTGATTCCAAAAACCGATATCTATGGAAGATGTTAGATTTACAAAGAGTTTTCGAGCAGAATATCAATCTACTCACAGGGTCCTGCAGGTATTGTATAACTCCGTCCATAATCTGTGGTAGTATGGCTTCCATTTGCTTGTGGCAACCTTCCCCAACTGCCGAAATGGCCATGAGAGCCGCGTGCCTGATAAATAATCGACAATTTGTTTACTTTAAAATTTGAAATCCGTTCAAACTCTGGTTTAGTCTTTGAAAGTTTGATTTCCGATATTAATATTGTGTGTTTCATTGAGTTGGCGACTTTAAATACAAAGGAAAATCGCTTTCAAATCATAGAAACGTCCCAAGAGACTCTCTATCATCAGATATATCAAAACGACAGTATCAGAGAAGAGATGAGATCCCAAGAGTTGCTCTGCCATGGGTGTAACGCTGTTGTGAACATAGATAGAACTCAACTGCTGACTCCACATGACCATAAATAAAATACATAAAAATTAGAAAAATCTCAATGAAATCACCTGTACTTCCAATCCGTGTTGCTAAGCATGCTCGGGATGTTCTGAACGATTTGCGGAAGCATTGTTTTACCCCCGAGACCGCAGGCCAGTCTGTCCAAAGCACTTTCGGCAACTACGTTGTTGCTGTCATTGTCCTCTTCGATTATTTCGTCGGAAAAACTCCAATCCTTGTCCTCCTCCAGGTCGGTCATCATCTTGAGGACGAGAGGCACTAAAGCGACGATGTATTTTCCTCCTACTTTCCGCACCATGGCTGGAGCAGTTTCTGCGAGAGTGACTAATACTTCGAGGGCGAGTTGTCGCCAGGAGTCCCCCATCTCTTCGTTTGAAAATATCTTCATGCACATTTCCATAATGTTTTCAAGCTGGGGTCTCAGGAACTTTGGCGTCGATTCAGCCAGGTCGATTAGTACCTTGAGCAGGAATTCGTCGTCTTGTTTCTCGACGGATTGAGCAGTCACCTGAACCACCGCTGGAAGCAGCTCCGCGAAATGTTTCTGAATGTTTGTCTCCTTGTCGTGCAGCATTATGAAAGCACCTATTGCTCTGACTGCCTGAAATCTGACCTAAATTTTGGAAGGGAGAAGAAATAAACGAAGAATCAATAAATGAATATATTTGACAAATGGCAGACGATACTACAAAATATTTTATACTGTCTGCCCCGTATCTGTCTGTAATTTAACGCTCCACAAGTTACAGTCATCAGAGAACAATTTTTTCTCTAGGGAGAATTAGTGGCTAGTGGTCAAACTTCAAAATCCACTAGAGCATCTGGCTCTCCCGATACAAACAAGTATTTCTCATCTGAAATATAAATCCAACTCACCTCGTAGTTTGCTGCATCTAAGACGGACTGCTGCAACATCTGCTTAATTAAATCCAAGTAATTGGCTTGTTGGTTTCCAAAAACCCCAGGAACAGATCTGCAAAATAGACAAGCCCCGATTAATCATACCTATGAAAAGCATCTCGTTGGTAAAACGAAGAGGAAATCAGAATCTTACGTGAACATTCGCAGAGCGCTTTCCTTGAGCGCAGGCACGGGTCCGTTGGCGCACTGAAATAGGAACTGAAGAAATTCTGGCCACTGATTATTGCCATCGTCGTCGATTAAATTCCTAGCAACTTCGGCAGCGACTTCGCACACTTTGCGTCTGATTGTGTCAGCTTGTTCGGTTTGTACAGAAAGTAGGATTCTTTCTTTGAGCTGGACTTGGGCCTCTGGCGGAATCTAGAGTGAAAATTATAACAGGTATGAAGAATTGGAATTACAGAAATACCAAAGATACGATTTTCTTTATATCTAAGAAAAGAGTGTATGTTCCAAAACTATGACTGTGCAATGAACTGGGCACAGCCAACTCTCAGAAACTCCTCGCAAGGGCCTTTTCATCCAAACTATCAAAACGATAGTCAAGACAGAGGCTGATCTCGCGAGTTAATCTACCATGGGCGTAACGCTGTTAAATTCACTGACTGAAATTGACTGCTGACTCCACATGGTGCGCCAAGAGATTTCAAATTTGTAACTAGACACAGATCTCTTCAAAAGAAACTCCAATAAATCGAAGCTGATTATTACCGAAGAGTTTTCCTCCATTCTTCTAGCCAAAGGTATAACCATTGGAGAGAATTAGAGGCATGAATACACAAGGTTTATTCTAATCTTTAATTACATGGACAGATCTATTATTAGATCAAAGGTCGTCAGTCCAGACAAGCTTATCGTTCAAACGACCGTCGCCGCTTGTTTCAGTCCATTTTCAAACACACGTGCGTGCGAGAGCATGTGTCACGTAGCTGTTTTCAATTCAATCACTCACAATACAAATTCCCTGATATTCGGACGATGTATTTCTATACGACGGTCAAGTGGTCGATTCGGATATAATTAGAGCAGCTAATATTAACTCGCACATGATCGAGTCTTCTAATGTTCCGGTACCAAAGTACATATTTGGCAGTCGACGATTTTCGATCAATTAGTATTCAGATTGAGAAAGGGATTGAATCTCGATCTTGGAATTGGTAGTTATGGATTATCAACAGAGGAATAATTACTGTTCAAACGAGAATGATCAATGATCAAGATTTTCACGAAATTCACGAAGTATATAGCCTAGTAATCAAGCGCATTGATATTCAAACCAATGTTTAGTTCAAAAATAGTTTAGTTGAAAAATAAAAATGATTGTTCGGAGAGACTTGAAACTGTTTAATAAAGTAGCTGCCTCAGAAGCCCTGGAACTGCAAGACCTCAAGTGAGACCAATTTTCGACCGTGGGATTGAGTATAACGCAAGATAACATTCCAGATTGCAGATATCGAAAACAGCTGAAAGTACCAAATTGACTGAATCTTACTTTGGGATAGAAGTCCATGAACTCTGAGGAGAACAGTCTGCGCAACAGTACCGCAGCCATAGCCCGCATTTCCTCCGCGAGTCCGGCATTGCATATAGAGCCGAGTAGGAACGTCACCTTGTTCTCGACCGGAAGGTTGTTGTATGCTTCCTGAAAAGAGGTAGTTAAAGAAACGACGATTATAAATAAATGCCCATGTGTTTCAACATTTGTGTAAACAGTGGCTTTTGCAAATTTCTTTTTTCCTCTTTTCCCTCCATGCTGCTACCCCCGGACAATTATCCGGGAAAAGACCTTTTTTGTATTCCTATGCCAAGTCGGGGAAGCAAAGAGTTTGAATAAAAATAAAAAAGGAGCATACGTGCATCGCCTGAATACGAACAACGCCTTGGATGTGAATTGGCTTAGGCTAAACATGCATTGTTGAACATAGGTATGTATAATACATGTGTAATAATACATTGTGTGCATGTACGACGTGACTCTGCCGAATAGCGTTTAGTGCGTATTTGGTGTGAATTGCGCTTCGGTAATAATAATAATTCAATTGCTCGCGGATGTGCGAAGGTAGGGAGGACGTAACGAAATAGAAAATAGATGGAAATAGATGCGATGCACGCGTGTCCGGTAGCCGGAGGAACGTGGTCGCTCGCTGAGCGCTCGTTCGGAGCCGGGAGCATGATGCGGCGGGACGCGGCGCGGCACGGCACGGCCATGGGAAGAGGAAGTTTGGCGGGCCGCGCGGCACGCGACTCCATTTTGGGGTTTTAGTAAAGAACGAGGGCCACCTGTCAGCCCCGATAGGGTATTTGAAAATACGGTAAACGACGGTGTCGGACGATTCGAACGGCGATTGAATATCGGCGTAATAAATAGCGGGGAATGAACGCGAGTCACGGTCAGACCGCATGTTAGCTCTCTGACAACACGTTGCCAACGTGTTCGTAACTTAGATACGATGAATATTCAAAAAGGCAGGGTATATCCGAGGGGATTATTGGGCCATCTCGAAGTGGGTAAAATTAGGAAACTGTTGACTTACCTCGGCCTGCGTCCGAACATCGTTGTCGGTGCTCAAAAGTGTGTTTAAAAGCTGTTGGAACTGCTCGAGGTCTGCCGCCATTGTCACTGAACGAATGAATCACTGCGCAATCAGCTACGAGTCGATCGTCATGCCGTTTCACATCGCGCCAACAATAGGACAGAAAAGTCCCCAGGAAATTCACCTTACGCCGCGGGGCACGCGAAATTTCACCAGAACAACTCCCGGAAGCCATCGACTAACAATGTAGTTAGACTATTCGCGGTGAGCACGAAAATGCGAACCTGGTGGCTAAAGTTAAGAAGCTTTCTAAGAAGTCTCTCGTCCCATTTATTGCCCGTGCCGTTGACTGAAGAATTTAAAGACGGCTAACCCTGGGTAGTTTGGTGTCCCGAGCAAATTGACTTTGTTACCGACCGAAATAACATTGTGGTATATCTATATTGTGTGCACGCTATAGATATACTGCAACGTTATTTCAGTAGGTAAAATCGCACGCTGTTTCGTCCCCAAGCCCACTTCAAGCCCACTTTCTCAGCACACATTTCCCCGTAAGGCTGACTGTCTTTAGAATCTTCAGTCAACGCAATTATCAACGTTATATTACTTCCTTACATCAGTTTCAAACTTCCCGCAATTTTACTTGGGTCGTTGACTGAAGAATTTAAAGACAGCTAACCCTGGGTAGTTTGGTGTGCCCAGCAAATGGACTTAGTTACCGACTGAAATAACATTGTGGTATATCTATATTATGTGCACACTATAGATATACTGCAACGTTATTTTGTCGGTAAAGTTGGAGATCGTTCGTATCCCCGAGCCCACTTGGGCCCACTTGACTGGCACACAAAACCCCATAAGGATAGCCGTCTTTAAATTCTTCAGTCAACGCTTGGGTACAGAATGGCGGCGATTGACTCAACTCTGTATTCTAGGAACTCTAATATGGCTACGATTGCAGCGCCTCTGTAGGTCGTGCTCATCGCGAATCGCCGGGAAACACGCGGTGGTTGAACGAACGTCGGTTATTTCCGTCGCTCTGAAAGAACGAAAAAAAAGTCTTCACCTCACTACAGGGACTTGCATGGAAATAAAGACTTGATATTATGTTTTCTATTATAAATAAAGACTATTATTATGTTACGATTATTTAGGGATTTCATTTATTGACTTGATTCTACCTAATCTGCAGTTTGCTGATATCCAGCATTATAAAATACTGCCGTAGAGAAAAGAATCTCATAATAATGACAATCGAATTGAATAATCTTCAGTCGTTCTCCTCCTCGTCTTCGTCCTCCTTGCTGCTTTTCAGGCTTCCAAATACTTTGGACGGAATGGCTTGTTTTTCTACAGGAACATCTGTAGATAGAAAATCGAAAATGAAGGGTTGATAAAGCTTATGGCAGACGTGACGAATCATATTCAAACATCGGAAATTGTATTCACCTTCTTCAACTTCTCTCTCATCATCGTCGTCGCTGTCGTCGTCCATATCGATGTCGATCTCATCCGGATTATTTACCTGAGGCTCGGCTTTTCCGTCCCCTTCCGTCACCCCGCGCACAAATTTGATATTGTCTTTGAATCCAGGCTGCGAAGTATTTTCTGGAAGAGAAAAATCACGCGCAAATCATTAATATCGCATAATCTGAAGATGAAATTCAACAAACTCGGCCGAAAAAATTGGAAATTGACGAACCGGCATTAGTGGTCGGTATCTTGTCGTCCAAAAGTCGCATAGCGTCGTTGGCAGCGGCGGGATCGTCGATCGAAAGATTAGCCGCGCTATTCAGCATCTGGGCGGACATCATGTTTACTTGCGTGTTGTACATGGCTTGAACGCTGCGTTTTATTCTCAACATCTCTCGCATTGTGTCTTCGTTCCCGTGTCGTACTTCGAACTCCTTCCATACTTGCCAAAAGTTAGATGTTACCTGATGTGAGAGGCAGGTAAACGATTATAATAGTCGGTTGGAGATTAAAGAAAAATATGAATTCTTACCCTCGGATCGCATATTTGACTGCAATGGGCGTAAATAGCTCTAGCGCGATCGACCTCGCCCAGTTTAGTCTCCATCTCGGCAAATCTCAGGCACATCTCTCTCGTGTTCTCTTCATTCAGTACTTCGATCGCCTTTTCGTATATCTGACGAGTTTTTGGCACCCCGTATATGTCTGCTGCTTTCTTTATGTATATATTGAACATCTGGAATGAGGGATAATTAGAAAAAAATCATTATCTTCAACATCTCGATGTCGATGAGATCGAACTCTACTCACCTCGAACTTTTCCTCGGGTAAAACTGCGCCTGTGGCTCGTTCGTAAACGGACATCGCGTGCCTCGCCAACCCGTGTTCCTCCTCCAATTTCGCGTAGAGTAAATATAAGGCTGAAAAGACAAAGCATCGAATTCGAGCTGCTACATCAGATTTGATTTTACAAGAGAGAGAGACAGGGGCATCAGTTTTACCTTTGGCATACTTTGGGGGACAATGTTCCAAGCATTGTTCGAACAGGTCCCGAGTTCTCTCTAGTTTGGTTCCTTGGTATCGTTTAAGAAATTTCGTCAGATAGGTGTTCCATATGTCATAAACGTTCGGCCACTTAAATAGAGCGATGCCTTTTTCGTAAGCCTGGCAAATTGGGAATAATAATGGTTAGAATTTGAAAGAATTTGTAAATAATTTGCGAATTCTTACCCTGAAGGCCTCTTCAAAGTAGTTGTTCTCTTCTAGGAAAAGACCGTAGTTGATGATAATTTGCGGCGTAGCTATTTTCAGATCTATTATCTTATCGTAAACGGCCTTGCACGTCTGGAACACATCAAGCATAGAATTACAATCAGCACCTGGGTCGTGAAACGATCGAAAAACAATTCGAAATCGCACCTTGAATGTACCGAAGCTTTCCTCAAGATCGGCATACATGGACCAAACTTTGAGAGATTTGTACAATCTCATTTGTACCGTTTCCGTTTCGTCGTGATAGGCAATTTTGCGCGACGGCATGGCAGTCGCTCGATGCATAAGTTTCAACGCTTCGCTGCAGTTACTATTATCCAGGATGAAAGAAACAACAAAGAGACACGCTTATTATCGCCGCGAAAAGATCGAAGAACATTATTTCTGTTAAAATAACGGTATAAACTCACTCGTGTCTGATCTCCATTTCCGCCCATTCGCACCAAACGGAAGCAAGATCGTCGACTTTTGTATACGAAACATGCGTCGCTTTTTCAAACACGACTCTGGCGTCTGATATCTGCCCGTTCTCTTCGTAAAATTTAGCAAAAGCGACCCAGAGAGTGTGGAGCTTGCCAACAGCCTGTTGGGGCAGTACAGTTTGCACTGCTTCCGTGTACGTGTTGATTATCTGAAAAATTTACCCCAGTTAGTCATTTCTCTTAGCAAGATATTTCGTATCTCCGAAACGCTATTTTCCACCCCCCACCTCGTGAGGTTGTCCCTCGTACAGCATGACTCTTTTATGCCATTCTTGAACGTTGTGAGGATTTTGTCTGAGCAGTACGCTGTTGAGAAGCAGCAATCTTCTCTCCATCAGATGCTCGAATCTGGCTAATCTCAATTCCAGTTCTATGTCATCTGGAAAAGACAGAATTTATTCGTGAAGAATATAAACTTTACCACCATTCAATGATCTAGGGATTTTCAGCGCACCTTCCTCTGTTGGATTGGGATTTTTGGCGGCATCTTCCATCCGTTTGCTCAAACTGAGTTCTTCAAATTGAGCGTAGGCGTCGAATACCTGGGTGAAATCTCTGACAGTAGATACGGTCTGGATGGCTTCCTCGTAGATGTCTCTGGCCTGGAAAAATAAACGCGGATTGGATCAGTGCCGAGTTTGCAATGAATTTGTTCCTGCTAGTTTCCGAAATTATTTCATCAGCTCACTCTTTCAAAGAGACCGCTGCGAACGTAATAATCTGCGAGGGAGTTCCAGAGAGGGCCCAACTGGTCCGTGTATCTTCTCAATCCACCCCTGATGATCGCGTCTACGTTTAGCGATTTTATTTTGGAGGGATTCTTGGATATGAGATCGCAGAGCTCGTTCCACAGCTGATGATTGGACTTCCCGTGTTTGGAAACAAAATCATCCTGGTTCACAATTTGAGCAAGTTTTACAGCAGCTTCGTCCAGTCTTCCCGTTGATATTAAATACTCTATGTATTCCTCTGCGTCTTCTGGAGCCAGCTGGAATTAAAAACAGTAACTGTATTTAGAGGGGCAAAAAGTCGAGCTAAAAAAGCTTCATCTTGAAAAGAGAACAAGATTCTTCACCTTGAGGTATCGTCTGAAGACGCGGACGGCAGTCTCGTAGACATTGTGTTTTTTAAGAAAGCCTATGTAAAGTGGCCAAACGCGATGATGCTGAGTGATGGGAAGAGCTCTGAGCGACCTATCGAAGACTTGTCGGGTTCTAGTGATATAGCATTGGTCGGTCATCAGGGTGCAATAGTCCATCCATATCCTAGGCATCTTGTGCATGAATACAAGAGCCCGTTCAAAGGCATTGTTCACATCTTCGTAGAGGGGATCCGTTATGCAGCGTCCTTTTAGCTGGCTGACTCTCTGGCGGAGATAGCTGTACCACAGCTTGTAACTGCGACAAATAATGATCAGGGATTAGTCTCAGCAGCTGAGAGAAGAGAATCGAGGGATGCTGGGGCCTCTTACCTTCCTGGCAGTTCTTTCAGCGCCCTCTCGTACACGATATTCAGATTCACGCTCTTGGTGCTTTTCAAATGGTCTATGTAACGCTGCCAGTGTTTGACGGAGTAGGGATTGCGTAGGATTTCCTCCTCGTAGGGTAAATCCTCTTCGTTCTGAGGAAAAGCGAGCAGAGTTTCAGGTTAGGTATGGATATCGAGATTGCAACCTTGGCAGCGAGCCGAGTAGTTTTACGACGGGGAAAATTTTTACAAGATACTCACAAACACGTAGGGATTTCCCTCCGAGTCTTTCGTTCGAAGCATATCTCGTTTGTCAAGTTATTTCCGAAACAGGTATACTTTCGACGTACGTAACCTAAAACCGGAATCAAATCCCGGCGACGAACCGCGGACTACGTAAATGGAAGAGAGGCGCCGGTCACGTCCGGTCAAGGCGAGTTTTCAAGCTCGGCGACGAAGGACAAAGTTCCTCAGGCCCGAGCCGCATCGCGGGATTCAATTTCATCTGACATCCGCATCTCTTCGAACTCCTCGCGACTCTACGGCGGTTTCAACGCAGACGACTCTTCGTCAAACGTCAACTGTCACGCGTTGTGTTGAGATTTTTTTATTTCAGTGAATGAAAATTATGGAGTTTACGTGCCGTGTGTCAAGCGAAGGTAAGTTGCTTGCTAATCGCTCGTCAGATTGTGAAAATTATAACAGGAGAAATCTGCACGCCAGCTTCTGTCTGCCCGTGTGTTTACACGAAATCGGTCGACATATCCCGCCTCGAGCTTAAGATATTTAAAACGCTTCTTATCGACCGCGTGGGTGTTTGGCAATCCGCGGGATCATTTCGCGACGATTATTTTCACCGAGTTATTTTCGTACGGTGCCTCGAAGCCACCCGCTCGTTTCAAATCACAAGACTTCGCGATCGCCCTTGGCCCATTATTGTATGTAGGAAGAATATAAAGATACAGAAACGGACTGTATAAATTCGAGACCCGAAAAACAATCGGAATTTATCCCGATCCAAAGATTCAACATTAGAATTTCGTTCTCTCGAACGTCTGATAAAGCCTTTACTGTCAAAGTAGTAAAAGTAGAGTAAAAACAAACGAACTCTACCCGAAAACCACTAAAATCCGATCGTGCAGATATCAGTCGATGTATAATACGTATAATACTCGCGGAACCTTGAACGGCAAACATTATATTATATATTTATTAATAAACCGAGCCGCGAGAGGCCGAGGGACGGCGGACAACCGACATCTCTATCCTTCGCACCTGGGCTGCTAGGGCTAGTTCGGCGTGAGACGCAGCGATTCCGCGTATATTTGACCGTCTCCCTCCGCCGCGGTGCCACTGTAGCCGAGGCGATCGTGTGGATGAAGTTAGCGTAGTCTGTAACGGCAGCGATATAAATTCCTGGCCTCTCATCTCGCTCTTGTCCTTGATATCGTTTTTCTGCGCCAACGAACTACGCGACAAAATATCCACGATCAGGCAGATCGGACTAGACGGTAATCATTTCAACAGTCCTCAGGTAAGATATCCCCTCGGGGGTAATTATCCTCCAGTTGAAATCAAGTTCGAATTAATCTCGTCGCGTACACATAGTTTAAGAGCGCGTATGTATAAGAAACCAGCGAATAGGTTTGGACGAGTGCCAAACGCGTGTAATAAAATTCCGAAATAAGGTCCGCGAGACGATCACGGGAAATAACAATACGACGCCCGAACCAATCGGCTCAATTCTTCTTTCCGCTAGTCGGGCGGTAAGAAGTCCGAGATCAAGTCACTCAGCAGCGGCGTACCGTACAACTCTAACGAAATGAGCGTGACATTGTGGGTGGTCGGCGGTCCGGGGTCCGGCAAGGGCACCCAGTGCGAGAAGATAGTGGCCAAATACGGCTTCCTTCACCTCAGCAGCGGGGATCTTTTAAGGGAGGAAGTGGCCAGCGGAAGTCCACGGGGTGGTCAGCTCCAGGAGCTTATGTCCCAGGGTTTGTTCGTGCCATCCGTAAGTGTCCGCGATCCGCGATTCGCAGTATCCGCATTCATTTCTTCCTATTTGTTGTTTTATACTTTCAGGACGTCGTTCTCTCGCTGATAAAGGAGAGAATTAACAAAGGAAAGGAGGACAAGGTCCCGGGATTTCTGATCGACGGTTACCCCCGCGAGTTGAACCAGGGATTGGAATTCGAGAAGGAAGTAAGTCTCACGAGGCGATCGAGTTCAGTCGTTCGAAACGCGTTTAATACATCCGTTTATTGTGTCGCTACGTTTGCAGATCGGAGCCGTCGACCTCGTCCTTTTCTTCGACGTCGAGAACGAGACCTTGACCAAGCGGTTGCTGGGCCGGGCCGCGTCCTCGGGACGAGCTGACGACAACGAGACGACCATCAAGAAACGGATCGAGGTTTTCAACGAGAAAAACGGACCGATCGTCGAGCACTACAAGGCGAAAGTGGTCAAGGTATATACACCGTATTAGGAGATTAGAATCCGAGAACGACACAGGGAATTTCTAACCGGTCAATTCTTTTACGCAGATAAACGCGGAAGGAGCGGTCGAGGACATATTCGCGGAAGCAACGAAAGCGATCGACGCCGTGATCAAAGCTTGATATGAAATCACCCGCACGTCGTCACCTGAAGTCTTTAGATAGACAATTGATTTATTTATTTATTTATTCATTCATTCATTCATTCATTTTCTCCCTGAATTGTTGTTATCGCCGTTCATAACGATAGAAACTGCTAGAACTACTTTTTTCCGATGCCTTATTTCCGCTAATAATGCGTCGCACCGCGACTCGCGGCTCACCAGCGAAAATAGCAGGAAACACATAGATATAGTTTATTTATATTCACGCACATTATAACGCACTCTGTGATCACCTGCCAATGTTACCTAATCGCCTGAATAAATACGTTTATAGTTATATGGAAAAGGGAAATACCCGCTCGATTTTTCACTATTTATTTCGACGAGGATATGAGATTAACCCGCATCCCGCGAAGACAATCGAGGAGCTTTACATATTTCAAGGAAATTTAAAACTTCCTCTGATGATACTGTTATTGTTATTATTATTATTACTCATGTTTTATTGAACAGTATGATATAACGTCATCGAGATTGTAATTATATCTATAATTGATAGAGTTGATAGTTGGAGGTTGATCCACCCGCTGTTACAATCTATAATTATCATTTATTACATTTCGGTTCATTATACCCATTGACGAAATTCGTATTCTCGATATTCTGCAATATTACAATGAAACAATCCTCATGTATATATATATATATATATATGTATGTATATTTTTTTTCGTATATACATATAGATAGATATTTATCTTTTAATCTTTCAATATTCAACTTTTCTTACTTATCTTCAACAAACTGGCGTCAACATCTTATTATTACGAGTATAGGTAAAACGGTAGGTATCCCTCTCCTTACTCTTAATCTCTGCACATTAATAATAACGTCGATTAATAATACGACCCGAAGACAAAATTTTCTCTTTTTCTTTCTACATTTTTTCTTTCCTTCATCCTTCTCGTTGACTTTATTCTACTTATCATACAATCTTCTATAGGAAAAATAGTTAGATATTCGATCGAAGGACTTTCTATAGCTACAGCGCGTATAGGTACAATTGTACAGTATGTAATATATTATTATTATTATCATCGATATAACTTCGAAATTCAAAATACTTTTTACAAATTTCAATTTATTCTTTTCTTTTCTCTTCGTTTTCCAATCAATTCTTATTGTGGTTTCAGTTTTTCATTGAATATTTTTGTATTTTAATTATTATTACTAGATTTCCTATCGGGGTTCAGCAATTATCTAGATAACCATTCGAGGATTACTATTATTATTTCGTTTCTTTTTCTCTTTCTCACATACAACATACGTTCTACTATTTATACAGAAATTTTATACAGTTATATAAATAAAACATGAATTACGCAAGCGCGAAACGGAATGTACTATTTATATACTATAATGTATGTACGTATACCGTATGTATGTATTAGACCTGTCCTTAAGAAGGGCAAAATCGAATTTTAATGGTCTTACTCCCAAATCGGTTCGAAATAATTAAAAAACAATGTCAGAATTTTTTGGATTTTTTTCATCAATATTTACCCACCCCTATAAAGCCTTACTTTTTCCCATGAGAGAAGCATTGAGTTTTCGTGGTTTTTAGCATTTTTTTTACGGTTGCCCTAATTGTCAGCCGAAAAATCCTAAATTCTAGGGAAATGTTGACAGTAATGTTACCTTCCTGTCGTATTTTTTTGAATTCGATAGAAGCATTTTTGGGCTAGATCCATCACTCTTTATTCTCTATATGTTGCGAAAAACACGGAAAAAACACGAAAAAAATCGCAAAACGTCATTTCGAGAGTTAAAAATAGGAGGAATTGAATGAAAGAGATTAGAAAAGATTGGAAACTCTTCGCCAAAGATGATGAATTCTCGAAAATCGCTGAAAATGGAAAGAAAAGTCGAAAAGTATCTTTCTGTTCTAAATATTGCGTGACTAAAAGCAGGTCGTAAGCGCAAAAAAAAAAAAAATTTCTGCGAATATGCCCAAAGGGTTTTATATTGCATGAAAAAGATTTTGCCACTGGAAAATCAAAAAATTTTTTTGGCGCTTATAACCGTCTGCTTTCAGTCGCGCGATATTATAGAAGTTGAAATAGGTTGAGCTTCACAAATTTTTATTATTACTCGTATTATAAACGAATAGAATAGAACGTCCAGTTTATATAAATAATATTCATAAACTGAACTAGATATTTATCGACTAGAAGTTCTATCTTATTCGTCTATAATTATTCCGATCTTTTTCGTGATTTTTCCACGTTTTTCGCAATATATAGAGAATAAAGAGTGATGGATCTAGCCCAAAAATGCTTCTATCGGATTCAAAAATATACGACAAAAAGGTAACATTACTGTCAACATTCCCCTAGAATTTAGGATTTTTTAGCTGATAATTAGGGCAACCGTAAAAAAAATGCTAAAAACCACGAAAACTCAATGCTTCTCTCATGGGAAAAAGTAAGGCTTTATAGGGGTGGGTAAATATTGATGAAAAAAATCCAAAAAATTCTGACATTGTTTTTTAATTGTTTCGAACCGATTTGGGGGTAAGACCATTAAAATTCGATTTTGCCCTTCTTAAGGACAGGTCTAGTATGTATGTATGTACGCGTATCACGGGTTGAGGTATACATATAATATACGTATATCTACAGCAAAAAAGTTTGTCTACGAGGATTAAAAATACAGCGGCAACGCGATCAATAAGTTACAGAGACGTACGATTATTTCATTCGGTCTGATTGCAGCGAGACAAGTTTCCGCACAGCGCGACGGACGATTATATTATATGAAATAGACGTTCGAGAAATAACAAATTCATCAAGTTATAAAGAATAATCCATGTTTCAAAGAAGGGGTAGGGTAATAATAATAAAGATAATAACGATATTACATTAATAAGCTCGATAGAAACGGAATGAAAAAAAGAAATTTCACATACGACGCGAAATATTAAATATCAAATGACAAATAAACAAACAATACTACGTAGGCATAATTCACTATTACATACTATACTTATACAATATCTATACAATATATTATTAGGTTTTCCTAAAACAGAAAAATATCAGGGTTCATTCTTCATACACAGTCTCATAGAAACTGCTCACGCAATTACTTCATACCAGATATAATATGTGTTTGTATTTTATAATTTCATCATTAATTTCATATACTATATCGATATTTTAATAAAGAACGAAAACGTCTAATGAGCTAAAAACGAAAAAGAAAGAAAAAAAAAAAAAAAAAAACTACAAGTAAAAACGAAATATCGTGAAATGATCGTTATCGGAATTAGGTATCTACAAACGCATTGGGTTTGTCAAAATATTATCATCGGTTGTAAAAATGGTTGATCGATAGTTAATCACAAAGAAAAAAAATCCACAAACAAAGAATAACATAGGTAAATAATAATAAATAAATAAATAGATCATACAATTCTATCAATCTGAGATATGTACAACGTATACGTCGAGTGCCAGAGGCATATCAAAGATATTATATCCAACGCGAAACGTTTACAAAGTAAATGATTTGGAAATATTTTGCGTTAAAATACGACGATCGTTATTCATAATATAGAATAACGATACAGCGTCGATCTGTTTTCAAACTCAACAAGCACGCGACGAATTCGCTATACGTCGATACCCAGATCTGTATATTTCACACACCGTAGACTAATCTCAATTACTCGATCATACGAGACACTGGAAATGAAAATAATCCGCTACGGATGAAAAAAATCATAGCACGAAAAAAAAAAATTAATAAAATAAGAAACGAAAAACAAACGTGGAATTACGCGATATTGCCAATATAATGGGATATAACTAAACGAAGAAACAGGTTTTTGATTGATTCCCTTCCTCTTAATATCTTCCTCTGTCTCTTTCTTCTATTCTACATCTATCTGTGTATTACATACCCGTCTGTATAACGCGTGTACGTAATTTCCCCCGATTTTCAGGGGGGGGGGGGGGGGGGGGGGGGGGGGGGTAAAACGATATACAGGATAAATGTCTTAAACGTATATAGGTGACAGGTTCAGTGTAAGACGAGAAATAACGTTGTTGCGTATAGTCGCGCGTGTTGTGCGGGAACTCTTTATTATCTGTAGCACCATAATGCGACAATCGTGACATACGACCATCGCAACGCCCCTCAGCCTTTCCGCGACTCTAAGATCACCAGCTCCGTATCGCGACGACGTCCTGGCCGGACTGCTGTTAGCACTGCTGCAGTAAAATCTCCGACTGCTGTTATAACAAACGACGAAACAATTATAAATACACATTGTTTTTTCCCGAAATTTCATAAGATACTCACCTTTTATCCGACGTCTGCGCCGATCCAGCGGCAGGGCTGTTGCCCGCGGCAGCGGCACCCTCGTTATCGGTGTGAAGGGAACTGCCGGTAGCTGGCGGAGTAGGCGTAGGTGTTGGCGTTGTATTTTTTAGGGTCGGATCCCGGCGTTTAGACGCCGGGGATGCAGGCGCGGATCCTACGCCGCCGGCAGGTCGCGGCCAAAGACTTCTGACAGCCCCGTGACTCGGTGATGAATAATCTTTACCGTCCACCTCGGACGGCGGTGAAAGCATAAGACTAGGTGACAGGAGAACGACGGGCACGTGAGCGAAGTGCTCGGTCGGTATCCGCATCTGAAAATGAAAAAAGAAAAAAAAAAAAGAGAAAAAAATTTGGAAATTCAAATATTTCTGGATCTTTGGAATTCTATTTGATTTTTAAAAAAAACTAGGTACCAGCGACTGACCTTTGAGTAGCATTTGACGCAAACGGTCCGTTCGCATAGACGGCATCTCTGCCCCCAGGGGCCGAGTATGCCGAATCGAGTTTTGAGGCATAGGAAGCACACGCGCCTTTTCTCGACGTCTTCCTTAACGCGTCCTTCGACCGGAAGTGACTCGAGTTCGGCTTTTGTAAGGACGCTACGTATATGAACGATTTCTTCGAGCGTCAGAGATAGACGATCGTCGAGGAACATGTTCCCGATCGACGAGTTATCCTTGTTCGGTGACTTCTTCAAACAACGATAAATCGAGAGTAGAATCAAATACAAGGAAATTAACGACAGGATGAGGTTGATGAAAGAAAAAAAAAAAAGGAAATACACACCTCCCGGGCGAGTTCGTCCTGCGAGCTGTTAACGCTGGAAGGAAGTTCGGGATCGAGAAGAGGCCCGCGATCTTTGGGTTTCGGGTGATCGTTGCGATCGCGTGGATCGTGTTGCCGCGAATGGGGCCTCGAATGTGGAAGCGACAAAGTCCCGGCACCGCTACCGAGTCCTGCACCAGTCGCCCCGACGACCGTGTGTCTTCGACTCGAGACCCTTCTCGAAGGGCACTGGGTCGCTAGATCGTAAGCTGCGGGAGATACAGAAAAAAAAATACGCTACAGCCACAGGCTTGAAATGTACCAAAGACATGCAATTTATCGTGTTTCAAGAGAAAAGATCGAGCGACCACTAAAAGATTTTTCTACAACAGCTGGGGTGCTTTCAGATGATTAAGGATAAGCAAAGTGTTTTTAATCCAATGATAAAAATTATACTAAAATGTGTCTCGAAGTCATGCGAATCTCTTATAGGCAGCAGGATAGGTAAAGAAAAAGCAAAAGAAAGAATAAAAAAACTATCGATAGACGAATAGTTATAGATTATTGACAAATTACACTCTAGTTGGGTATCGCAGAAACGATGGTACTCGTTCCTCGTAAGTCTGAGCCCACCTGTCCGCCGCCATGGATTAGCCGACTCACCGGCCCTCGCTTTCTCGGTCCCGTCGACCTCGTCCTCGTCACCGTCGTCCCTCCAGCTATCGGAATTAGTATCATCGTCGAACCTCGTTACCGCGTCGTCGTCGTCATCCTCGTCGTCGTCGTCCTCCCCGTCGAGCTGATATGCAAAATATTATAAAAGAGGAAATACGAATGAAAAGAAGAAGAAGAAGATTAAGAAGAATAAGAAGAAGAAGAAGAAGAAGAAGAAGAAGACGCAGAAAGGTGTATATAAACGTACCTTGAAATCGACAGGTATGATCAACCGCCGGGGTTGATACCGGGGTGCGACGGTAGGATCGGCGGATTCTCGCCTCGATGACTTGGGGGTTGTGACAAGTTCAGCGTTCGCCGGTGCTCCGTCCTCCCGCCCATTGCCCGAGCCTGAAACACCGCGATCGAGGATTCCAATCAGATCATAGGGTATGGGACGGTCGCGGTGCTAATCGAGTTACGTTCTACTAGGCCGCATGTGATGGCGTATGACGTATGAGAATGCAGCGAGTAGGTAGGTATATGTATGTTGATTGAAAAGGATATGCGTATGATTAGAGTGAAATGACCAACGGACGATTACCTGATACCCTAACGCGTCTCCTATAACGCGACTTACAATTCCTATTCGCGCGACGTTTCTCGTCCTCGGCTGACGACTTTTTATCCCTAGAAATATTATTCCGGAGATTCGAATCGACCGTGAAACCGTCCGCCCTGCAGGAAGACGGTCCATTGTTTCGCCTAGGTGCTGGCTGCGGCGGTTCCTGATTATTATCCTGGACCCGCCACTGGGCAGCAACGTCCTGAGCGGGTTCCTGCTCCTGTTCCGGTTGAACGGGGGGTACCTCGCCGAGGACGATCCTCCGAGACTCGCCGCCAACCGCCAGCAACATCGCCTTAGCTTATTGTCGCTTGAGCGAGGAAAGTTAATTGTTCCCCGTCATCGCACCGGATCTTATGATTTCCTCGATCTAACGCGTGACCGCCTTTATTTTTATCTTTATTTTCTTTCGTCCCGAAGACGAATATATATTCACTTTATATGATTCGGTACACACCGCCTGGATTATTGATCGCCACGCACAGCTGGGAGGCCCTCACCTCACCGCCAGACGTCCATCTTATACGCGATTCGTACCTCCGCGACGAATAGATCGGATCGACCGAGTCCCGAATTCGGAATCAATTAGGGATTGCCAAAGGACGCGGTGTCGATTTAGAAACGTACGCTCGGTGCGGTCGTATATATATTATTCTTTGAAACTAATCACGGAAGACAAACTACGCGACGAGCTGAATCATATTGATTTTTTCAAAAGTCTGAAGCCCTACGCACGACGTCCTCGGTCAGCAAATTTGCTGCAATCTGTCACGACGAGAGTATATATTTATATTTGTATACACAGATCCGCAGTGTGGATGAATATCATCAGTATCAATATATCAGAGAATTGATGAACTTTTCGAATCGATTATTTCCCTTCTCAGAGTTTCACAGGATCCCTTTCCCTACTATATGACAATCGGCAATCACTGTCTCGACTTTATTCCGGTACACGGATGTCTGGATGATAAAAATCGCGAACGCAAGGAGAATTCCGTGTATCGATAGACGGTAGATATAGGGTCGCGTGTTGGTCAGGGGCGCGGGGTTGTTACCTCGGGCGAAGTCCACCCCGGACTGTTGGCCCGGGTGAGAGAAATCGGGTAATCGGACACTGCGCATGCTCTCCGCGAGTCGCGAGTCGAGTCATCGCGTACCGTAAACTCCTGCCAGCATGATTATCATGAGCTGGGGGCGCGACATGCGTCATCGCGGGCGCATAACGCGGTTTCCGCGGCTGCCCCTCTATAAAGTTCTCTTTCTCTTTCTATATTTCTCTCCTTATATTGCAGCTTATTGCGCGTGTCCTGTACCGAGTTATCTTATATTCGTATGAGGATGAATCGGGCTCACGTCATATTTCACCCACGTGCACAATGCCAAGGAGAGAAAAGGCCATACAACACCGTAACTTCACACCGTCGTACATTATATGTATATATATACGTGTGGGAGGTCGGATTCGGTTTGCATTTACAATTCTGACATTTACAAGAAGGCTAGACCCTATAGCTTGGTTCACATGCATATCCACGTCTGTATACATATTATGTGTATTACACGCGATATAGTACGATATACCCTGGGTAGTTTTATTGATTTATCACCTACTAGGCCGAGAGGGACCTAGACAGACATCGTATACCCACAGCAATATTATACGTATACAACCTGCATGTGTATATCGGAGGTACAGGAAACTGGCGAGGCTGTTAAACCGCGTGCCTGTTTCGCGACACTTTTACACTATTTAGGCTTCGCTAGCTCGCGATCAGGGATGCCTAGACACGAAATACACGTAGTACCTATATGGGGTCGGGTGTATCTGGTTACGGGGAAACGAACTCAATCACCGCTATGCATGATGTATAGTTTATACCTATAAAATGAAACAAAAAATATAGGCCAAGTTTATAAAAAGCCAAAAATCTGGTTCCGCTTTTTACTTGAAAGGAAATTCCGGATTTCCCTGCAACCCTTCCGAAAATGAGTGCGTGCGTGTTCATATTCTAAGGAATATATTACGTAGAAATTTCATGTACAGCTGCAATTACAGGAGTTATCGTTGCGACAGCGACGTCCGTGGGACCGTTTATTTGACGCGAGCTGCAGAAAAGTAAAGAATAACTATATTAACGCGATTCGAGGTATGATAGCGTGGGAAAATCTTACAGTTGTTTTCACATAGATCGTTTTTCACCCTTGTGTGTATATACGCACGTCAAATACGCGGATGTAGTCGTCGATGTATGAATTTCAACAAACATTGCAGTTGTATGGAGCCGACCGTGTGCACGTATATTGATCAACTTATGTATGTACATACAAGTGTTTGTTTTTTTCATCCACATCATTCTAATTGTCAAATATACATACTTTAATATGCGACACGTAGGTGTATCATCATCGTCTATAAAAAGCCATGTGATATATTATAGGTAGGCGTATACATATATCGGCTGTGGACGTACATATACATACATACAATTCACAAGAACAGTTATACATGTGTAGAGGAAGGATGATGAATAATTGGGCAAATCCGGGATATGGCTGGTGATTTTTTACCTGATCGTGAGTTTATATCGACAGTTAGTTCTTCACGCTCCATATTCTCCATTCTAAATCGCATCGCTCACGCCCCGCGGTCGAACGATATCGGATCGGTACTAACGATTATACATATTGAACGTTCGTGAATTCAAAAGCAATCCCGACTATAATAATGCTGCATGACCATATTGAAAAACTGTATAAATCAACGTCTTGTATTATATCTATACAGATGTTATATCGTTCGAATAGAAAGTTCATACGGATACATATTTCACACGTTGGGAATGATTACGGCATATACACCTCGAACATCATATGTATATGCTGCAGCCGAGAAACGCCTCCGCGATTGATTTCTGTGTATACCGACGTATAACGTAAACGATACCCGAATGCGATTGACGACACCGGTATATAATTAGAATTACATTGACACACAATATGTAGTTCATGAGGAATAAACGAGCAAGTTGAATAGGTACGTCGCGAGCACAGGGGCGAGTGGAACGAACTGCTGCCTCGGCGGTAGCTGAAAGGATCTCGGGAGATCGTCAGGTACGCCTAGCCTTTCCTTTCTATCCGCGATCCCTTTCCCTCCTCCTACCAGCTATGCTAGTTTTAGTTTTACCGCTATAAAGTATAAACGCACGTCTATACCCGGGGCGGGCGGTAGCCGTCAATTATCTCACCGCTATAACGTTATAGCTCCTTCCGTTCTGTTCCCGGTATACGATCAACGGAATTATACAGTAAAATAAGCTAAAGAGCGTATAGAGAGGAGTCTCGGACTCACCTCGGGCTGTGTCATCTCGTGTCGGAGTTGTGCACTGGTAGCTGGGTAGCGTTTTATTGCTCGAAGATGGTCGCAGAGGCCTCGGCGGACGCTTTATACTCTCCATCAGCAGCTCCCTCGGCGTCGACTGTCGCTTCAAAGGCGGCAGTTTTCGCTCCGACGCCTAATTCAAACACGGAATACCTACATTATAATACTATAAGAGCGATTCGAAATCGTCCAAGCCCATCCAAAGAAATTGAGAAACTGATCGATCGAATTCGGATAATATTATAATTATCGGCGAATCAAAATATTCTCGTTCTCTTTGAATTTAATTGGCGCGAGACTCTGCCGAGTCCCTTGATACATGATATATTAGAGATTTTTAAGGTGTGAGGACGTACGTGCAGTAGGTATACGTCGTGCCGGATTCACACCCGCGCTGATGTTAATCTCTGACTATATCTTATCTACGATAATAGGTAACTTATAGACTGGGAGACAAAGCAGTAGGCATAGGTATGTTCTTTATTAGGTATTTTGATTCCTTTCGTTGATAAATGGGATCGGTATAAATGTATACGTACCTTTTTAAGGGGTGGTCGACTCCTGATGAAGTCGAGAATAACGGCGTGGGCGTCTTTTCTGAGATGAGGTGACGGTGATGGTGTTTTTCTCAGCCTGTATCTCCGGGCCCTGATATCGTCCATCAATATTTCATAGGGAGTTAATTCGAATTCTATACCACGTCCGGTACCGCGTACCCGTTTGGCACTCAACGTCCCAGGGCTGGTGCCACCTCCGGGCCCTATCGACCCGTCGACCTTTTTCAATTTTACTCCCCTACGGAGCTCGGCGATCACTTGTACCCAGAATCTCGCCTGAGGCATGAACAGAAAAATCTTCATTTCACCAAGCCGTTTAAATCCATACATCAATCCACCACGTACGCATGCCGCCATGCAAAAACACATATCTTTCATTTTAGGATATTTAAAATCCGAATCGCTAGAGATTATTCCATGGCTATCTTATACCTACGTACTTGCAGCGCCCGCCATATCCTGACGTTAGTCTGTAACGTGGGGGTGAAGAAGAAGAAGAAGGATAAGAAGGGTAAATATTGGTTATTTTCATCTAGAAGACGGATAATCACGTAGCACCCGCGATAATCCATATCCTCGATTTGAATGGGGGATTTTCAAATACCACAAGTAATTAATGTATAACTCGAAACATTGACACTCACCCAATCGCTACAGTCCAGAGTATCGAGATGATGTTCCCCCGCGGTGAGGCCAGCAGCCGAAGTAGAATTGCCCTGCTTATTGGCGGCGACCTTCTCCAGGAAGTGGGAAAGTTCAAGAGCCTCAGCTACGAGAGCTCGGACGACAGCCTTGTAGTGGATATCCGCCTGTTCCTGGCTCCCCTGAAGATGCCTCGTGCAAAGCTATAAAATCACCAGCACAGAGGGCCGAGAATTACATTTCAGCCACAATCAGACGAAATTTCGCCTATAGGGGTCGAGACTCACCTGCAGCACGGTATTGACGGAGCACGGGGCAGGGGGCCGAAGTCTTGGCGGTGGTGAAATCCTTCGCATGTACCCCGGGTGATGTCCGTCCGGAGTTTGATGAAGAGGATCATCCTCGCTCTCCCCGGAATCCCGTTCGATACCCTCGTCGTCGGTTTCCTGGAGTCGCTCTTCGACCTCGGAGTCATCCTCTGTGTGCAGAACGGCGTTTTCAGTCAATTTTCACGATTCCAGGATTATTCCCCGGGCATTTCTCCTTAATATAGAAGAACCCGCGCAGCTTTCTCCCATCACGAGGGAGATTATAGTCAGCTGTCATCTTCCACACCTTTCTATACTTGTATATGTATATTAGGGTGGATCGAGAAAAAAAAATTCTCTCGGCTACCCTCAAAAATCGAACATATCGCTGAAATGAAGGTTTCCGTGAAAGGATTCGATTTTTTGAATTTTTTTAGGGGGCCCGCGGGACGT
Source organism: Ametastegia equiseti (assembly GCA_963989295.1). Lineage (NCBI taxonomy): Eukaryota > Metazoa > Arthropoda > Insecta > Hymenoptera > Tenthredinidae > Ametastegia > Ametastegia equiseti. Next base: position 21,634,158 of record OZ022394.1, read on the forward strand.
TCAAAAGTGCCATTTTTAGCGTCAAATTTACGTAATCGCTGATTAACGGAAATAGATTCATCCGAAAATTCTGATTTTTTTATATAAGGTGCCCAGGTATCTACTCTTTCGAATCCATATTCACGGACCTCTACCAATTGTTTCATATCTTCGAAAAAAAATTTTGAAAATCAATATTTTACTATTTTTCAGGTAATTATCGTTGAATTTGGATTTTTTTCCTTCTGAACCGTTTTTTTATTTCTTCCATCGTCTTTTTCTTGTGAAATTATCTATCAGTATCGCTTACAATGCAAAAATTGCTGAAAATCGCTGAAAAATAAAATTTTGATATTTTGGATATATTTCGAAATAAAATCAATTTTTCAGCAATTTTTGCATTGTAAGCGATACTGATAAAAAGTTTTACAAGAAAAAAACTATGGAAGAAATTCAAAAACGTGTTAGAAGGAGAAAAATCAAAATTCAACGATAATTACTTGAAAAATAGTGAAAATATTGATTTTCAAAATTTTTTTTCGAAGATATGAAACAATTGGTAGTGGTCTGTGAATATGGGTTTGAAAGAGTAGATACCTAGGCACCTTATATAAAAAAATCAGAATTTTCGGATGAATCTGTTTCCGTTAATCGACGATTACGTAAATTTCACGCTAAAAATGGCACTTTTGAACGTCCCGCGCGCCCCCTAAAAAAATTCAAAAAATCGAATCCTTTTACGGAGACCTTTATTTCAGCGATATCTTCGATTTTTGAGGGTAGCCGAGAAAATTTTTTTTTTTCGATCCACCCTAATGTATATGTATATCGCTCTATGCCGGAAACCGGTTGGATTTATTGTTCACGATCCGACTATACTACTTTCGGCCGTGATGCATCGGCACTAACCGTGAAAACTTTGTACAGTACGGAAGAAAAATTGAGGATTATTATCAATACCGCGTGACCATGTCAGGGTCCGCGGTGTATGTATAATAAGATTCTCCGTGTAACGCATTCAAAACTTGACCGATATGCCCACTGGGTTTTCGTTTTTTTATTTTTCAAATATCTCTTTCATTATCTATTCACACGCCAGCGAGGGAGGGGGACACAGGATGTTGGAACAACGACTTTCCGATTTCATTCTTTGTGAATTCACCTCATCGTCATCCTGACGTATTATACGCACCCGTATACTGCAGTGCATGACGCGTTTGGATTTATCAAGTTCAAGTTCGTAACGTTAATGTTACAGAATTTTTCAAAAAATTCACTACTTCATAGCTCAAACGTCGTTAGATTTGCAAAATCAACGATCAGGTACGTATGTTTTAGTCACTTCGGAAAATTATACACTGTATATATTGGCATTTCTGAACCATTCAAGTCACAGAATAAAGAATTTTTTCTTTCCCATGCATTATCTTGTTCCCTTTAACGTTACGAGCTTGAACCCCATTTGGATTTTGCGTTGCATGCGATAATCCGCTTCGCCAGTTTATCAAAAATTCTCACGCCTGATGTATGCGAAGAAAAGTTTGAACCACGTACGCTGTACCTACTGCAGGTAACTACAGTGCTCCATAGCAAGTATATGAGTGAATTTCTATACTACGGGATCCCGCGAGCTGCCATAGTTCGACGATCATCTGTGCGAACCGCGTACGTCCTACACCTATATATAGGTATAATATAATAACGTATACGTATACACGCGTATTTCTGCAGCGATTTCCATTCCGCGAGCGAATATTTCCAACGAAAGCTCCTGCGCACCTATACGTCTCACCCGCATGCTCGCTTATAATTAATTCCGTTGTATACACAGGCGCAATATAGTAGAGGTACATACATATATATTATATACACAAATGTGACCATCCCGCATATATTTTTGAATAGGATTTATTTCAAGAGCCGTGAATGATATGAGGATTTTTGCTCACCGGGTTGGGTCATCAGGTTTATAAGGGCTTCCAGGTCGGGGGCGACCTGTCTCTCCTCTTCCTCGTCGAGCCCAAAGTCTAAAGCACCGAAGACGATCAGGCCCAGCGAAAATACCAGCTGAAAACAGGATACGTGAATAAGCGTGACGAATGAATTATATCTACATACACAGGAAGCAGCTCTATAAGCTCGTCTGCGAACGGCGATAAACGAAACTCAGAAGCTCCAGAGCCGACCGAGAACTTGAACGATTCGTTCAACGATTGCAGTAAAAAAAACTGTAGTACAGGTATATACAGAAAAAATAAAAAATAAACTGGGCGACTGGAAACTATTCATTTTCGAGTCCATTCGAGAAGTTGAATTCATATTTTTGATAATTGTTCCACCGTGATTATAGCGTCGGTGGGTTTCAACATCGCAGTTCTTTTCTCCTATACACACTATACACATGAGTATAGGTACGATAGATGATGATAACTCCCCAGCCTTTAGACGTGTAGAAGAATTATCTCTTCGCATGTACGAAAGATTACAATTATACACGCAGAAATACAACATATACACGTATACCGGGCTTAGTTTTATCGAGAGGCTCAACACTGATCGGCGAGAACGAAACGGCATTCAACGACGATCTACGACAGTAATGTTGTAACCCGCGCGACGTCGTATACATACGTGTGTAAAAATACATGTACCTATAGTTTGTATGTACACACAACATACAATTCATACTCGCTCCGAATTCATTCACGACGCTCTCTCCGCGCGTAGGTCGTTGGAAATAAATAAAGAACATGAAGATTCGGAACAACTCGAAATAGCAGAAAAAGAAGAATTGAGGAAGAGGATGACCTCTTCCTGGGACATTCACAAGCGTCAATATCAATGTTGGACGCGTAGTTCCAATTCAATTTGAAAAATTATAAATTACAATTGTAATTTGTAATTGAAAGTCAAATCAATTACGAATTACAAAAGTAGTTGACAGCTTTTTCCGAATGAATTACAAATTTGAAAAAGTAACTGACACTTTTCTTCGAATCAATAACAAATCAAAAATGTAATTCAAACGTTTTCTCATGTGTAAAGTGGAGAAACAAGTTATGTATTACAGTCAACACATATCTATATGTACTCGGGATCATCCATTCATAATCGAATATCTAATCGAAATCCTCAAAATGACCCACGCATAAATCCATTATCGGAATTATACATACATATCGCTTGGTTATTGTAATTGATTTGGAAAAAAAAAAGAAACGTTTCAATATACATTCGTAGATTGTATGATCCGAGAAAACGTTTCAATTACGTTTATAATTCGTAATTGATTAGGGAAAAGCTGTCAATTACAATAGTTATTTGTAATTCAAATACCATGAATTGAAAATGTAATTGAATGCTGGCCAACACTGGTCAATATCACATCGCTAATAATGTGACAACAGTCCGCGATTACTCCACAATTTTTCCATAATACATATATGTATACGATATATTATATAGATATAGGTTGGAACGAGAGACAATGGATTTACGCAAATACGCAATCTGTGAAAAGGTCAATTGCATGGTCAGTAAGTCGTCTGGTGTACAGATGTTGGCCAACAGGGAGAATTGAAACTGCACGTGTTGGGGTGTTTACGGACTGGAGTAGGTATAGGTATGTATGTAGGTAGGTAGGTAGGTAGGTAGGTAGGTAGGTAGGTAGGTAGGTAGGTAACTTCTCTGCATGGCGAGGGATCCGGTGTTGACCGTGGGCCGAGACGGTTAATCGTACTTCCTGGAGGGACGCGAGGATGCCATGCAGCCACCGCTGCGGTGCGGTTAACGTCACGGACCCGTAGAAAGAGAACAATCGCGTATACTATACAATAGAATTGCGGGTGGGTTGACGGGGTCTGCACTGCAGGAACAGAACACGCTGCGTGCAACGTCCGCCTAACCTATACCTATAATATAGGTATACCTGTACCTCTACGCCGATCGCGACAAGAGAGAATCCTCCGCGACTGTCCACCTTACCTACTTTATCCACAGCATATTATACAGCGCATTGTATAGCGTGCAGGAATTCGTTCTTCACAATTTATATTTATATACTAATATACACGCGCGCCTATGCCTACATATGGTGAAACAGGCGTCAATGACTGCAGTGCAGCGTAAGAAAGTTTAGGATCACCCAGTGAGCGATTCTTCTCACTCACTCGCATAATTGATTGGAAAATAATCAAGTAAATAAATAAATAAATGAATGAATGAATTAGCCCTATATGGTACTGTCTATACATATACTATAGAATGAATGCGTGGCATATGCGGCGCGAGTGTGGGAAAACTTTTTTCACAATACTTTCACCGCGTGATTTTCTTACCAAGTGTTTTTCTCCCTATTTTCTAGCCATTTAAATACGTGCATTCCTGAAAACTGTGATTTTCCGCCATATGTAAAATTACACTCCAGCGAGAAAGTTTCTATGATATGTTACAATCTCTGAGGATCGTCTAGAAACTTATAGAAGACCCTGTATAAATCTAGTGCATTCCTATAATTCACACGCGAGTCGTTCCATCCGCACCTTCACCTTCACCTTCACCTTCGTAGGTGAACACCTACATAGCCATATTGATGAAAATCATCTCTAAACTTTAGCGATTTATCGAATTCATTCGGGAAACATACTTAGGTATACTCTACCTCTCTTTCTTCATATTCTCTTGATTCTCACGGGGTGGGTATAAGTTCGAGCATATACATACCTACGTAGGTTATATGTATACACTAGGGTGGATCGAAAAAAAAAAATTTTCTCGGCTACCCTTAAAAATCGAAGATATCGCTGAAATAAAGGTCTCCGTAAAAGGATTCGATTTTTTAAATTTTTGTAGAGGGCGCGCGGGACTTTCAAAAGTGCCATTTTTAGCGTCAAATTCACGTAACCGCTGATTAACGGAAACAGATTCATCCGAAAATTCTGATTTTTTTATATAAGGTGCCCAGGTATCTAATCTTTCAAACTCATATTCACAGACCACTACTAATTGTTTCATATCTTCGGAAAAAAATTTCTAAATTCAATATTTTCACTATTTTTCAGGTAATTATCGTTGAATTTTGATTTTTCTCCTTCTAAAAGGTTTTTGAATTTCTGCCATTGTTTTTTTCTTGTAAAACTTTTTATCAGTATCGCTTACAATGCAGAAATTGCTGAAAAATAAATTTTATTTCGAAATATATCCGAAATATCAAAATTTTATTTTTCAGCAACTTTCAGCAATTTTTGCATTGTAAGCGATACTGATAGATAGTTTCACAAGAAAAAAACGATGGAAGAAATGAAAGAACGGTTCAGAAGGAAAAAAATCAAAATTCAACGATAATTACCTGAAAAATAGTGAAAATATTGATTTTCAGAATTTTTTTTCGAAGATATGAAACAATTGGTAGTGGTCCGTGAATATGGGTTTGAAAGAGTAGATACCTGGGCACCTTATATAAAAAAATCAGAATTTTCGGATGAATCTGTTTCCGTTAATCAGCGATTACGTAAATTTGACGCTAAAAATGGCACTTTTGCACGTCCCGCGGGCCCCCTAAAAAAATTCAAAAAATCGAATCCTTTTACGGAGACCTTTATTTCAGCGATATCTTTGATTTTTGAGGGTAGCCGAGAAATTTTTTTTTCTTCGATCCACCCTAGTATACACATATGTATGCGCGGAAGAGGCCGGACGTTGATAAACTTTGACGAATATACGTATAGGTAAATTTATGTAGGTACCTATACGGTAGGTATACACGGGGAGGTTTTATGAGAGCAGGTAGGTAGGCCTGGAAGTTTATAGGGCCGTGAGAACGATAACGCTGCTCGTGCAGAAGAGCTCTGCACGTATAGCCCCGGGGGATATTGTGGTCGTGGGAGGAATTGAGAGTAAGGCAACAAAAAGAGAGAGGATATAGGAAAGACGGTAAAATACAGCGATATCAAAAGATACACGCCTATACATATAGAGACTATAGAGAAAAATGGAGACAGAGCTAGACTAGAGAGAATAATAAGGGGCCAAAGTGTGCCATAGCGCAAATACAATTCCTACATACATATGTATAGTATACCTAATACACACACAGCATATGTTATACCCCACGTCTGGCATATGCTACGTTGTGTGCCATCATCTCGGTCGGAGGATGACCACGATCATCGCCCACCCGCGAATGGGGGTCACCGTGCCAAGAAACGGGCATGTATAATACGCTGCTGCAGCGAGCCGAGAGGAAAAATAAAAGGAAGCCTTTGGAAACGATTAAATATGGTATTCACGTATGGTGAGATCGCGGAGGACCTGCAGCTTATGCGGCCGCAAGGTGCGATAATCACCCGGACGAGAATTCAAACCTCAATTATATGCGTCTCTTACCTTGTGTTCCGATGTGAACGGCTCTCTGGAATCTGTAACAGATAAATCAACAATGTCACTTAATATAACGAGGCTGTTTGTATGAACAATGCCGCATAATTCATAGGTATGAGGTATACGTATGGCGAGGTTATTATGGGGAGGAAAGAGATACGATACGATTATACGTCTGCACTGCAGTGACACTATTATAGATGAGTAATGTCCGTACAGAGTCCGTCCCCTGCAGTATACAATCAGTCGCTACATACTATACTATACTATACATATATTCGTCTCGTTATAGAGGTGGTTTTATTGTTTTCGAATGCCGTGACTAATACCCCCGGCAAATATACATACAGTACGACGATATGACGACACGGCGAAGAGATTCTAAAACCGTTCGTCGATAACGCGATATTGTATATAGGTACGGTTAACGTAAATATTATACACGCCTCGATGACTAAAGTGTTGTTTATTGGCAGTAGCTGAGCTCTCAGGCCTCTGTGTATAATACACGTTGAAGAGATTTGTCCGGGGGAAGGAAAACATGCATTGTACACTGTACAATGATACTTATAGCCTGCGGAAGCGAATCGCTCGCTGTTCAACACTCCGGTTTGATTATATCGACGAGTATAGACACAAAGTTTTATTGTATATTTCATCAATATGGTAGTTCAGATTCCACGATTCGCTTATCGGCGAGTTTGTTCCTAATCGACCTTGCAAGGCCTCCTCCTCCTCCTCGTCGTCGTATTCTTATCGCGTGTTTATCACCCGCCGTTCATTCTCCGATCGAATGACTACTATAACCGATTCCATAGCATCGTTGTTGTATAATATACGAGCTTGCCAAAATTCAACAATCAGTGAACGGGCGGTTCGGCTGTAGGTATTATCAAACCGATCGTCGACCCCGTCCATAGGTATACATATAGTATACATTATAGTATACATTATACATACATTATGTATAACATACAATGCATCGTGTATCTAATCGCGTAGAAACAGAAGCGTAATAACGATGCAAATTAGGTGTAACTGAAAGAAGCGAGAAAGACGCGTGCGCGTAGGCATGTGCACGCTGATGACTAACAAGAATTTTCAAGTAGGAAGCTGCAGCTGGCTGGTTGCGGGATGAAAATTACGACACCTTGCATAACCAGCTGTCTTTACTCATTTCCTATACTGCTATACGTATACAAACGGTATTGGCCCCATCGGTCGACTTGTATCCTGATCGCGGGTATCATCTCTTCGCGGATCCTTAATATATCCTCAAGATACTTATACCTCTACAAGAAAAAAACGTTTATCCTAGCCGCGCTAAAAATCCAAAATCATTCACGCCTGTACTGTTCCACACTAGAAAACAGATCCGCATTAGATCGATGATAGACCAACAACCATTCCAGAGATACAAATATTCTTTGCTCCAGAAATGTGAATTTTTCAAAAATCCAACGTTTGATTTTTCTAAACAGTTTTTCAAATACGCACGTGAATTTTCAAGGTTTTTTGTTGATTGATATAGGAGCTAATCCCTTTTTTAGATGTTGTTATTCGAAAAATGTTCTATTTGCCCATATAACAGAAATTATCAGGAAATTTGTCTACATTTTCATGGGAGATATTTGATTAACATTTTTTTTCCATTTCCGAAGTATAATAATAATGTGATTTCTACCGTAAGAGTATTTATTTTTTTTTCAACGAGGAACTGGAGGAACGAAAGTATTGTATGTCATTGAAGTTTGCATCGTTGGAACGCAACGAAATTCGACAAAAATTAAAAAAAAAAATACGATGATTGGGAATGATTCTACTCGGTTCGAGATGTATTAAAAACCATAAATAACTAAAAAAAAAGGATTTTCCCCCATACCACGGCACCTTTAAATGGGGGTAAAGTGTATGAATTTTTATATCATTTAAATTATGTACATTGACTAAAATTTTATGATTGGAATATATTCTTCTCGACCATAGAAATGCTAGAGAAAATCACGGACCCTCTACCATCTCCGGAACACACCCCCAACGGGGATTGAAAAGTATTATTTTTCATAATCCTAATTTAGAATTTGGAATCTTAGATATGGAGTACAACGTAACACGCGCCTGCCGAATTCAGTTGAATTTCAGAGCTTTGTATCATCCCATAAAATTTTTTAGTTAGATAGAATTCTAAGAATTATTAGCGTATAATTCCATGTAATTTCGTCAGGTCAAATTCCAGATACAATGTTGTCGAATTTTATCTGACCGTATGAAAACATTTTTTACCGGGAGGATCCGACTATGATTATATATTATTGATTTTATGTTTCCAAATAAGTCAATAAATCGTCTTTGCACCCCCGCAGTCACTTCATGTGACTTATTGTTAAAATTTCAATTCCCACTTATGATACTTGCTTAATATATTCAAACATGTATAGCATACAATTATACTCGGATACGGATCCTACGTGAATAGAAAAAAGACGATAGTTCCGTTTTATATTCCTATAGATTAGCTTCTACATCAATCAACATAGAACTTTGAAATGGCATTACGCGTTTCAAAAACAGTTAAAAAAAAAACAAACAAGCGTTAGATTATTGGGAAATTCAAATTTTTGGACCAGAAAATGTTTGTGTAGTGTAGGGTATGGATGCAGGATTAAGACTAGCCATACAGTGGTGGGGACAACGCGCCGATATGAATAATCCTGGGTGCGAGTCGCCCAGGCAGTTGTATAATACCCGTGTCGAGGAATACACCTCAATGAAGGATTCAGTTATTATATCGGTGTGTTATTATTTCATTCATCCACAAATACCACAATTTGTATCTGATCTCTAATGGTTCTCAATTTATTATCAATCTATTGCGGATCTGTTTTATGGAGTAAAACAGTACATGCGTGTACATACATCGTTTCATATTTTCAGCGCGGGTAGGGGAGAAGTTTTTTTTAGAGGGATAAAGTATCCCCGTAAGTAATGTCATAGGTATAATTATATAGGCCGTGGCTGCTCCTATATCCACACCGTGACTTCGGCGTGGGCGTTCGGTATTGATCGATGAAGCGCGACCTTGCGCCCCGCAGCCGAACGGTGGTATGAATTGAATCGCACCTACGCGCATTATATGGGTGACGTAGACCGGGTACGACCGGACCCTGGAGCGGCTCGTAGGCATACATATATAGGTGATTTCGTTGTACATCCAATTAGGGCGCGGGTGCAATTCAATTCATACTTCTTATAGTAGGTATATGCTAGAATATAATTTGTATTTAGCTTACCGTTGGAGGCCGGGGGCTCGCGTATGGTGGTCGAGTGGACTTCCCCATCCTTGTGCAGCAGGACGTGTGCCAATTCCGTAACGTCGTATAGTCGGGGGGGAGCCTCGCCGGGGGGACGATTGCGGGGATGAAGGGCGGTTCTGAAGCACTTGGCGCACTGATAACACAACGCCCAGGCCTGCTCCTCGCTTATCGGCCCGTTAAAAGAACGGAGTATGTCGCTGAGGCTGAGGCAGTTGTTTTCATTGAGCTTGCACCTCGGCCTTGTCGAGCTCCCGTCCTTTCGTTCGATAATCGTCCTGCATCCACCCCCGGCTTCCGGCGTGCTTTCCGCCGACCTAGTCGTCCTCACGTTTGAACATTTGTACGCCGTTGACGAGGTGGAGTTCCTCCGTCGATCCTCGATATCCGAATCCCGATTAATACTCATCTTGCCCCCCTCCTTCTCCTCCTGCTGCTTATCTCTGCCGCAGCGGTGGTGGACTTTGTACGTTTTTGTACCAGGGGTCACCGGGTCGGAGGTACTTCTCGTTCCAACCTGTAAAACAACCTCGTCATCCCCGCAGCGGACCAAGTTTTGTGCATTTCTTGCCGAGACAGTCGTCTTCTCCTGATTTGGGAATTCGCCGTTCGTATGCGTATCGCGAGCTCTGTTATTATCGCTCGAGTAAGCCTCGCCGATCATTCCCGTTTGCAGTTCGTTCGTCAATTCCGAGACCGGGACGACGGTCCTCGACGGACATGGGTCCGGGGCGGAGCGATTCTTGGCTTTGAAATAGTTCCTGCCACCGAGAGCATTGATTTCCTCCTCGTACCGATTACGGGACTCGGGCTGGTCGTTGGATCGTTCAGTTTCGCAACGAGTATTATCGTCACCCGCCTGGCCGCGGCCCTCCCTATCGCCAATCACTTTCCACGATAATACACTTGTATCAGACTCCGATCTAGCTACGTTCGACCACTCGCACTTGTTGTTGTTTTTATCATTATTATTATACGCGTCGGATCTACGGCGAGGGTCAACAACTACTCCCTTGCTCACATAACCACAAACCCTTCTCGTCGTTGTCCCCACAGCACTTTGCACTCCACTCGCGGTTTGTCGGCACTTTGAAAAATTACTCACACGGGAGAGATTGTTATTCTCGCGGTTATTGTTCGCCACCTCTGTGTTGTTGCTGTCGTATCGCGGTGTACAGGTGATCTGGACCATCACACGTCAACGCGACCATCCGACGCGTCCGCTCTCGGCGCGCAACTGACCTGCCGCGGGGGATCTGCCCCGATTAGCTTCCCTCGTCGCACCGCGCCGCTCGTTTCGCTGCACCGTGACCGGCGGGTGGCGCCATCGGTGGCAAAACTCTCCGGCTAGAATCGCCGAGCGATAACTCCGACGGTGTTATTCGAAATTTGATTAATATCAGAGGGGTTTGAAATCAAAAACGCTTTACGCTGTGCTAATAATGCTAACAGGATTTATTTGCCCATCGTAATGGTACATACTTCGTGTTATTAGATAATATTCAGTCGGGTATGCGGGTCGATTAATTTCAAGATAACGACAATTAGGATAATAACGTAAAGTAATAATAATTCAATGCCAATTTTTATAATTCATAATTACTAACAGACTGCGGTAGATGTATGTACTGTGAGAACTACTATGAGGTTTTATCGATTGATTTTTACGCCTGACTTCGTACAATAGCTGAAACGTATGGATGAAGCGTTAAAATTCTTCTTTTCTTTCATAATCCGCTGCGTTCTGTAACTAACTCCCGTTGTGAAATTAGGAAATATGTATGTTATCCGAATAAAAATATTAATAAAACTGCAATTCGTTATATAATGCGTATTCTGTACAAATTCTAACTGTACATATATATTTAATTTGTTTAGTTTTTTCGCTTTCTTTTTTTTTTGTTTGTTTGTATCTTTTCCTTTTTATAAATTAAGTCCATAATCATTCCTTATTATATATATATTTATATACTATATGTAATATGTATACGTAATCAATATGACACCTCTTAACAAATTATCAAGCTGACCTTATACACCCATCTCGAATACAACTGCCAATTAAAGATTTTACCCTAGAGATGCCCTTGTTACTTTCTAATCGACCACATAGGGTCCAGCTGACTCAGAGGATCCGCGGGCTTAGATTCTTCCAATTTTTCTCGCGAGTCCATCGACGTGGTTGTAGAAGATAGGCTTTCAGATATCGAGCCTTTCGTACCTCCTGGAATGATTTCAAATCCAAGATGTGAATGAAAATTAAAAATATTCACGCGTTTTACGAACGAGCCATTTTACCTGGTGCGAAATCTTGCGGGGTGCGCAACATGCCGGCTGCGAGATTGTGGAGGAAATCGTCCGATGGATGCCGTTGCTGAATCTTGCTTCTCCCTTTCCGCGATTTGTTCCCATCAAAGCATTCGAAGGTCGATCTTGACGAGGACAAAATACCTCCTGCATAATAAATAACACCTAGTTATTGTTCCGTCGATGTGAAAATCGACGATTTCCAATATCTGAGATCAAGTTGAAGAAACGAACTTACGTTTCATCAAGGTATCTTGAGCGTGATACAAAATCATGCGGTAAGAGAACAAGAGCGAGTCCTGATCGACTAGGGACTTCCGGAACCTGACGAGCGTAGAAAATACAAGACCGGCATCGAGTAGTCCGCGTCCGGCACGTACGTTGCAAACAGAGGCGACGGCGATCAGGAAGAGTCCGCTGAGCGTGCTGCCGTCGACGCAATGGACGACTATCGGCCGCCGAGAACGTCTCAGGGCCTGCTCGGAGAGGGTGTCGTTCGAGAAGGTGAGAAGAGGCCCAGGAGTGCTCGGATATCCGCTGAAACGACGCGGTGATGATATCGTACGAGATTCTCGCCACACAGAATCATACGACTTCGCAAAGGGAATGGACACGAACCTTATTGGCCACATGGTGAACTGCATGTGTACAACGATCCTCGAAGTTTTCTTCTCCCCGTGTTTGATGGAAATGATTCTTTGGACGTAGGTAGTATGGTCCACACTGCTTTCCAGAGAGAGGGTGAAACTTTCGACCGTTAAATCCTCGCCCTTTGCCGCTGGCCAGTAGATTTCATTGTTCAACTGCGAACAATGTGATTAAGCGTTTCCGTGATAAGAATCTAGTCGGACTAATACTATCCAAAGGACATTCCGTACTCACTTGGGAGTTTGAAGCCAGACAGGCAACAACTTCGCACTCTTGTTCCCAAATCATGGTCCAAAATGCGGCCAAAGTCTTGGAGGTCGGGGCTTGAGTGACGATGAAGGCGACCGGTATAGAAGGCGTTATGTCTTTGACGTGGGACGCGTTTATGTAAAGATCTGCCGCGGAGAGCTCGACCCTCGACGCGTCGTAAGGAATGGATGCTAAGGATCTGTTCTCCGACCCGTGGCTAAGCGCTGAAGCCGTGGTTTGCTTATTTCCCTCTCGTTCCTGCAAGACGCGAATTTTTCGTCAATCAACTGCGGCCAAAAGTTTCCTTTTTCAATTCGAAACGCAAGCTGTAAAAATCGAACTATTGGAAAGTACCTGAAAGTCGCGAACCTCCTTCCATTTGATATCCAGAGTCGTGGCACCACTCAGTGTTTTTGTCAGAAGACCGTCCATGAATTTTTCGTACTTTTCAACGTCGTACGCAAACTTTTGCAAAGCTTGAGGATCACCTAGAGGATCTTTCTTGGGCTGTACATCGTTGTACCACGTGTCCCAGACGATCTGAAGGTTTTCCACCTTGTCCTCGGTCTTTGCCACGGCCTCGTTCTCAACTTCCTCTTTGATATTCAGTTCCTCAACTTTCGGCAAAGGTATCAATATCTTCTCAGCCTCCAATACGTCGGTTTTATCCTCCGTTTTGAACGTTGAATTGACTTCGGGTACCAGAGGCGCGTGATTTATACTGAACTCGAGATCGGCCAGTAGATCCACGTTGGACCTTGGCCCGTCTGACGGAATTCCGCCTACTTTTTCGACCGACGGACTGGTCGTAGTATTCGTAGCGTTATTCGTCGCTTGCATGTACGTTTGCGTTTGTCCTTTATTTCCCGCGGTATCCGCGCTGTTTGCCGATTCCGCTGGAACGAATCGAACGATGTATCAAGATAGTGCTACCCAAACCTTAGCAAGTATGAAAAAGGCTCGAACTTACCCTGTCCCTGGTGGCCGTACGGCAGCGTGTAATAAGCATGATTGTAATTCGGTGTTTGGTACGATTGCTGATTGTACTGCGAGGAAGGTGTGTGAATGGTCGAGCTGTTATTGCTGGCGATAGTGTACTGGGTGTTACTATCCTGCGGGACGTAGTTGCTGTAGGCCGGGCTCTGCTGTACTATCGAATTAGCATTACCAACGCCGCTAGTCTCGGGTTGCGCGATTTGCGAATTCTGATATCCAGAGCTGTACTGATAGCCGCCGGTTGCAGGATCGTACGTGTAGCCGGGATGACCTTTGTAGGAATCTGTTTGCAAGGCCGATGACGGGTCGTTGGGTCCTTGAGTGGTGGAATAGCCGGTCTGGTAGCCCTGAGGGTAGCCCTGATACTGCATAGAGTTGGGGTACTGACTCTGAGCAGGATACCGATAATTCTGTTGATAACTTTGGGCAGAAGTAGATTTCGCGTGGCTCTGAATAATCTCCCGATGATTAGAGTAGCTACCTGCCGCGTAGCTCAGCGGCGGTATTGTCGAATTTTGAGTACTCCGTGGCTGGTAGGCCATACCGTATGGATTCTGATAACCACCGTAGCTCTGCTGCCCGTCTGGATAGCTCTGTGTTACCTCTGTATTTTGTCCCTGAACCGCACCGGCCGCGGCAACTTGTTCACCCTGTTGAACTTGCGATCCTTCCTGATAGACGGGTTGGCCGCGGAGAGACTGCAACTGGGATTGTATCTGCTGATGCTGAGAAGTCGTAGAGTTGGAATACCCTTGTTGATTCTGATGAATCCCAGGGGGATACGTATTTCCGGGATAGGACGAGCTGCCGTATACCCCGTATTGTTGGCTAGAATTGTTCGCGACACCGGCTGAGTATTGGGTCTGAGGATATTGCATCGTGGACGCGTTATCGTTTGAAATCTGCAAGTTTTCGTGGCTCTGGGGCGTAGTGTCTTGCGGTGGTATTTGCTGAGCTTGAGGAAGAGGTTGTTGCTGTGGGGCAACGGGAACTTGATACTGAGAAACAATCTGTTGATTTCCCGCGACGTAAGTTTGAGCCGGGATCTGTGTACTCGGAGTTGAAATTTGCAAAGAACGTTGAGATATCTGCTGCAGGCTTTGCTGCAGTTGAGTATTTTGCGTTTCGTACTGTCGTATCTGCCCGGCAATTTGCTGGCTCTGGCTGAGCTGTGCCTGAGACACGTTTGTCGCCTGTGGAACGATTTTTTGATCCTGTCTAGGGCCCAAAGGCGGCTGTTGATTATCGCCGTACACGGACTTGTTCGATTGAAAATGCGGCTGATTCTGTTGCTTGGTTGCCGAATTCGCGGGCGAAGCCGCGTAAGATATGTCCGGCTTTTCCATTCCCGAATGTACGACGGGCTGGCTATCCTGAGACAGGACTGGATTCTGTGGCGCGTAACTTTGCTCGGGATAAGCGTATCCCGGGTATTGGCCATAGCCAGTCGGATTGTACTGAAGCTGGTTGGAAGCGGAGAGATACTGGCCCTGAATATTTTGCGGGTATCTATTCTGCTCGTTCATCGTTGCCGAATAATTCGTATATTGTCCGTTGAAGCTAGTCACTTCCGTGGTGTCC
Source organism: Ametastegia equiseti (assembly GCA_963989295.1). Taxonomy (NCBI): domain Eukaryota; kingdom Metazoa; phylum Arthropoda; class Insecta; order Hymenoptera; family Tenthredinidae; genus Ametastegia; species Ametastegia equiseti. The sequence goes on from OZ022394.1 coordinate 21,649,607, forward strand.
ATAGATCCGTTTGCCTGATGATAGGTACTCGCGGTATTGGTAGTGCCCGATTTCGGAAGGCTCGAGTTCAGTCCTCCCGCGGTATAATCTACATAATGACCGTAGGCGTGGGGCAAATCGGTCACTCCCCGCTGAGCAGCGTAGTAATCCGCGTAACCCGCAGGGCATTGATAATTTCGGCTAGAATCGGACGAGTCTGGCGGAAGCGAGGAGGTCGTGTCGTTTCCTTCCTGGCCTACAGGAGCTGGCCTTACGGCGGGTACCGGCTGAGGGGAACCTGATTGAGCAGCGTGCTGATTGTAGTATGGATTCTGATAGCTTGGTGTGACCGAAGTAGAAACTCCCTTCTGTCGGCTAGCGAGGTAATCCTTGAGTTTTAATCCCCCGCCGGTGGGCGCAGGCTCCTCTGGAGCTAAGCCTGTGCTTGTAAATTCGTTGGATCTAGCAGTGGTTTTGTTATTGCGAGCGAGTATCTGTTCTCGTTCCTCTTCCTGAACCTTGCAAGTGCTCTTCACTCGTTGTAATAATTTAGCTACGTTCGTTTCCAACTTCCTGTAGAATTCCAAGCCCTTGGAGGACTTGGCCAACAGATCTTCGTACGCGTCGTACGACGAGATCAACGACTTTATCGTGTTGTTCCGAAGCTTGAGAACCTCGTCGATAGATTTTCGGGAATCGGCACTGCGGGCGTAAACGTCGGTCAGAGCGGTGAGGATGTTGTCTTGGGCAGCTAGGTTTTGATCTATCAGACCGATCTGTTGGAAAAATTGAACATCACCTAACGATTCTTTGAAATCCGTATTCGTTAATGGTCGTATACTCACGAGCCGGTTGTGTTTGCTTATCTGTTCTGAAAACAGGCGATCGAGGGATCCAGTCTCGGTACTAGCAGTGACCAGAAGGCGAGTGAGATCGTCTTGGGCGATAGAATCTCTGAGTTGGGCATGCAGCTCGCTTCTCTGTCTCCGCATCTCGTCAACTTTTCCCAAAATCCGCTTCAGCTCTCTTGCAACCAAATCGTTCTCCCTGTCCGCAGCCTCGTTCACTGCAGAAATCGAGTAAAATATGAAACAGGCAAGCTAACGAGGAAGCAGGACAATTATTTGGGCGAAGCATTACCGCTGGAACGATTTTTTGGTGAAGGGATATGAGCCATGAGTTCGGCCAGAGGTTGGGCGAGAATTCGTAAATTGTTGACGTGCATAGTCATGGCTCTGTGAAGTGCCTCGTTACTTTCCGAGGCCTTGGCATGCGCCTCTTGATATTTGTTCGCTTCTCGGGTGAGATCTGTTGCCACTATAGATGGAGGCCTCTTGCCTAGCACAACTTGATACTCAGTTTCTCTGTGGAACAAAGAGCGCAAAAACATTACTCACAGCCCTTCAGATTTGATCAAGTTGACGATAAGGAGTCGGCGATAATACTGACGCGAAATTTACAAATGAGTCATGGTCACCTCTTTTTTTCATGAGCTAGGAGCTCGTCGATGTCTTTCAGCATTGCTTCGACATCGTGATAAGTGTCTGCAAGTTTTCCCATAGCGTCTACCAAATCTTGGATGGCGGTTGGTTTGGCATTCAGGGCAGCGCAACGTTCTGCCAATTCGTCTGGCAATGCCAAAGTGTTGGAGGAGTCTCTGTTGTCCGGATCCCAGAGGTTCAAGTGTTCCAGTCTGAGAGAAGCCAGATAAGTGACCAATTGCTGGTCTCGTTCCTCTATTTTTGCCCCAACGGAACGCAAGACCTTTGCCTTCTCTTCAGAGTACAAGGAGCTAGCTTCGTGTACCTTCATGGGTACCAACCTGTGGAATATAACGAGGAGCATTGCAGGGATGGTCGAAGGAGACCAAGTGCACAAAGAAAACTGTTCTCACCTGGAAAATATGTCAGGGCCAGAAACTTCTGGGTCATTAACATCAAAGGGAATTCCCTTGACCAAAGAAGCACCCTTGATTGGGGGCAGAGCGTCCCTGTCTGGTACTTCCTCGTGGTAAATAAATTCATTTTCATTCTTTGCAGCCTTTCGCTTGCCCTCTATAACGTCGTTGGTGAAGGTCAACGCATCCTCTACCGCTTCCTTGTCCTCGTTCGTGTTCATTATTCCTCCCCCTTTGTTGCTGGTGTAGAGGGTGCGAGCCTCGTTTAGCGTGACCAAAGACGCGTTATAGAAAGCGACTCTCTCGCCCATTTTTTGCTGTTCCTCTGCAGACTGACCTTGATAGAGCTGCGACACAGCCAAGTAATAAAGTTTCTTGAAACGCACGTACCGCTTCCAACTCTGAAACGAATGAAATGGTCAAAATCCTTTGGCCGAAGAATCTCAGAAACTTTACGAAATAGTGTTTACAAACCTTGTAGATCTTACTCCCAACCGTATCACAGACTGAGCCATCGTCGTTTCCACCTTGCTCCAGAGTATTCAGCGCCAAGTTGTAGTAGTCGACTATTTGCGTGGCTACCTTTGCTGTAAAATAGAAAAAAAACAGACAAAATATATCGAGTGCTGATTAGTTCAAGAATCGAGCATCGTTACAGTTTGAACAGCCAAGATTCCTACCGACGATAGTCGCCTTGCGATTGTCGAGCATGCTTTTTTCCAATATGCACTCCTGGGCCTGGGCCAGACACAACTGATGCATGAAAGTCATGAGTTCAGGGGCCAAATCGAGGCCCGGAGGCTGAGGGTAGGTATTTTTCAGATGGTCAAACGCCCATGCCGCACACTGAAAATGAGCACAGGCCATTTTCATGCCTTCGGCACTGGTTCGTTCCGTGTTTGACCCCAGCTGGGTGTGGACAGCTCCGACGTTGTACAGAATCGATATTATCTCAAATCTGATATTGGCCAGTGAGTAAACCATGTTCGCGTAAGTGTCTCTCCTGAAAATAGCCGCGAATGCCTTGTTATAAGAAAATCGCTTTCCAGAGACGAGAGTGAAAGACAAACTCTTTCAAGTTAGGACGATATCGTTAACGAGAGATATTTCATAGATCGTGAATAGTACAGACTCACCAGGTGAATGTGACAGCAGCAGCGCCGTCATTGCCCATGGGAAATCTGCTTTGGAGAAAATGTAGCTGGCAGTAATACTTCTTGAGTAGAGAGCAGCCGTTGACATCGATGGGGGGCCTGACAGCGGTCGCTCTGAGGGATTCGAGCTGGTGTATTTCATTGCTGTACGATTCCGGATCCTCGTTGTAGAAGTCGCGTATGTACTGTGTAGGGTGGAAGGTACGATGGTAATTGAAGAGACGATCGACTCGACGAAATACATTATTTGGGTAATGGGGAATTATTCGGATATTGTTAGGGGAAGATCGAGTTTACGAACAATGCAAGATGAGTTGTTTAACGGCACAAAGATACGCACCTGCTTCAGTTTCGGGGAGAAAGAACTCGGCTCCGGGCTGACCTTTAGGTCGAAGGATATCATCGGCAGTCTGGGGACCGCCTCCATTTTAGCGAAACTTAACTCGGTACGCAGTTTCTAAGAAACTTCAGTGTGTCCGGTCGGTAGCGTACGAACTGTCAAAATTATGTCTTTGCAGCAACCTTATCAGCGCTGAAAGCGTATCGCGGTACCTGGCCGCACGAAGAGCGAAGACCGACTGAATTTTATCGCATCCTCGAACCCAGCGCCCGCCGCTGTCTCGCGGTGGACAAACGCACTAGCCGGAACGATCGACTTCTCTGCTAGGAATCCGCGGACAAAACTGCAGTAGCCTTGATCAGCGTTGGACAAACAGCCCAGTATATGAACGATTCGTCTTCAAGAGTTATAGTTATTTGCACGAAAGACGAGCTGTCATCAAACGAAATGGATCATTTATTTTGAAAATATATCACGGGTTGAACTTTATCAGCATGAAATGCCCGTGTACAATGTGAATAAATGCAAAGGGGGGGCGGGGTTAGAAAGGGCGAGAGTGTGACGCGGGAGACTTTTGAATTTTTGTCGCGTGGCTTCCCGTGATGCACCGGGGCGTATTTAGCGTGACGTGTCGTCGCTGGTTCGTGCAGCTCGCGCGTACGTGGAGGAAGTGTGGCAGCGACACTCGGTCCCGTCACTTGGCGTTTGTGTTTTCGGCGGTGATAAAACCGTCCCATTCAGTGTCCGACGTTCCGTTCTGCTCGTACTTCGTCACCCTCGAGCGTATTTCTTACAGCGAAAATTCATTCATCTTCTATAAAGCCAAGGCGTAAACTCCAAGCAAAATGGTTAGTCCACTCCACGCTATCTCCTCTCCTCGTTGTCACACTCACCTACCGTTCATTTAACCTCATTTCCTATCCTAGCCACCAGTAACGGTATCCCCGCACTACGCGCATAATTCTCTGGCTACTCGTCGAATCGTAGTTTGTTCTTTCAACCATATTCATCCGCTTCATTCCTCGACTGCATCCATCAAGATCGGCAGAGAAATATTTGCGCAAAGTAAAAAAGTGTCAATCCGCTGTCCACCGCAGATGACAACATATGGTCATTAGAATATCGTGATCCGACGAGAATGTATCTAATAGCTTGATTTTTTTCTTTCACAGCCTGCAGCGCCTAGTTCTACTTCGGTTGGATCCGGAGGGAGGTCTCCTAGCAAAGTAGTAGCCCCGAGAGCGAGCGGCGGAGGTACAGTCAGGCAGCGAAAGACAGCGCCAGCCACATCGGCGAGGAATCGTAACACCGGCACAAGCTCCGGTGGAATGTGGAGGTTTTACACAGACGACTCACCCGGAATAAAAGTGTAAGAATACTTTTTATACGATTGGAACCAGTTTGACTATCGTCGAGGATTTATTTCACATGCTCGTTTCTCCTTCCAGGGGACCAGTGCCGGTCCTTGTAATGTCCCTCCTGTTCATCGCCTCCGTCTTCATGCTCCACATCTGGGGAAAGTACACCCGTTCTTAAGGAGCTGAGTTGCTTGTATTTCAAACAGAAGAGAGATGGGAAACACAAAGTGCCGTGGAACTTTTACAAGTAATCCATATGTAGCGACATATGAAAAGTTATACCTGGATTGTGCGCGCGGACCTCGGACAAAAATAAGAGAGCAATTGAGAAAAGAACAGTTTCGAAAGAAAAAAAAAAAAGAAATATATATTCTAAATTCAATTACGCATTAAAATAAAAAGTACAATCTGTCATTGACGACAGATGGGTGGATGGAATGTGATACCCCATCTTCCGATATTGACAGATTATAATAATTATAATAATATTTGAATTAACTTATAACGTCGTTGACATATTGTTCTCGAGGAACTCTTTACCAGGTTTTTTTTTTTTCATCGCAACTCATTGCAAACGGTTGCGGAACATTTCAAAAAGCATTTGTACACCGTCTCAAACTCCATTCCAATGAATACAAGGAAATTCGAACTTCCTAATCTAATCTAATCTACCTACTATATGTACATGTTATACGAATAAATATACATGTAAATTATTAGTAGAATATCACCCCTTCGTGAAGGAAACCATAACTGATCATACAAACGAACTGATTGTTTTTGTTGGTTTGATTCTTTCATTTTACTTCTCAAGATCAAATGATACGATAATGATAAATTTATTTTATATGTATACCTATGTAGAATGAAGAAGAAAAACAAAATAATAAATGTTAGGTATTATTGTCATAACCCAGACGCACCTTCTTATCGCTCCAATTGTTCCCCCCCATCGAATCCAAACGTCTATGGAGAAAATCACAACATTCGATTGAATGTCATTCAAATTATTTTTTTTATTTTATAAAAACATTAGAAAGCGTGCCGGTTTAACAATGGGATCGTCGATACGTGTGCTCACAAATGAATTTCCAAGTCTGAACAATCTACCTTCTATCAAACTAATCAACTAACTAACTAACTAACTCCATGATGTCCGTCCCTCGCTCAGAAACGGCAGATGTCCCTATTCGATAGATCTCCGTCATACAACGCTAAAGAAATGGAAAAATATTCCAATCTTGTGTAAAATCATTTATATGTACACTATTTACAAGTTTTATCTTACAAAAATATATATATATATATATAATATATGTATAATATCTATATGTATATATATCCTCTTATATACAGTATGCGGGTATATAGGTATCTATCTATATCGTTCATAGCCATACAACAATCGTCATAATAAATTCTCATTCGCAATATCTGAGAAAACTTTTTACGGATTACGGATCATAAAAAATGGCGTATAAAAGGTTCAATTCAAAACTTATTTCGGGCTTCGAATTCCCGCGTCGTAGATCGTCGCTCTTCTCCATTATTTTCATTCGTGTATTAATAATGAATGGTAAATTAATACCGAGGAGAAGGTGTATCCCATTTCACCGAGGGTCAATAGATAAAAGAACTTCTCGAACACAACGGAAGTGGAACTCGCTAGGCGCAACAAAGTACCAGCAACTGGTGGCCGGCGTATACCTAGACAGTAGAACCGAACCGACGAACACGCGGTCTTCTTTTAATTTTAGTTCGAGACAACAATGAAAACGACTTTCAGTTCATCTTCATATCCGACGATTCAGTCTCTTTATGTATAGTGATCATCATCTTGTCATCTCCCGAAGATTGGCTGTCCGAGGAACCTTCCTGCGTCGACGTTGCCGCTTCCTGAATGAAAAATAACTCGTTTGAAATATCTACAGCTAAATACACGACCCTCGTCAGTCAGGATCCATATAGTTAGTAGATTCAGTTACCTGTGATGCGGGAAGATCGCCATGAATTGCAATTATGCTAACAGGCCAGGATTTTTCCTGAGGTGTTTCCGCGTCCAAATCTCTGTCAGGGTCGTCGACGTCCGTGTCCTGTGAAAAAAAAATAACGCCATTAACGTTACTCTCAACGTTTTTCCGCTCACGCTTCACGTTTTCGGAATCGCGGCGAGGGAACTTACCGCGCTCCGAAGTTTCGTATGAGTTTTTATGTGTTTCGTTAGATGGTCAGAGCGCATAAATTTCTTTGTACACTCGGGACATTGAAACCGTTTTTCGCCTGTATGCGTTCGGCGATGTCGTTGGAGTTCGTCCGACCTGGTAAACTTCTTGCCGCAAAATATCCAGCTGCATACGAACGGGCGTTCACCCGTGTGCCACCGCAAATGGGCTCTCAGATGACTCGTTTTACCATAAACCTTATTGCACCCTGCTATATGGCAAACGTGTTGTCTCTTCCGAGTCATATCCCTGTTTCTGGAACGTAAAGAATTGTTCTCAAGCTTCGCTCCTGGCTTCCCTCCAGGTAAATCGATAACGAGGTGCCTACCTGTCGCCGTCTCCGCAATTAGGACAAGTACAAGCAACCCTCCTTCGATGTTGTTTGTTTGGATCAGTCTCCGCCGCCGCGGCACTGCTAGTTTGATACTGTTGGGCAGGTGGAGCAGGGGTACTTGGTGCAGGACTGGATTGTATCGTCTGTACAATTTGCCACTTGGAAGGATCGTTGCCTTCTATGTGAACCGTAGGTGCGGTGACTATCTGTGCCCCAGCAGAATTGGAAGGCATAGTTTGTACGGAAGCTTGTTGGAGAGCACTGGCTGGTATAACTTGAACGTTTCCCAAACCGGGAATATTTTGTACAGGGAACGATTGCAGAAAACCATTGGTCGCGTTCATCCCGGCGGTTGGCTGAAGCTGCATAATCCCGCTGCCGACTCCGCGCATCATGCCTCCCTGTGTAGTCAAGTTGGTTAAAGCGGAGGCAGGAATGAGAGTCAACTGCTGTCCCTGAGCACCTGCGTTCGACATTGAAATACATAATCGTTGAAATTCCACGAATTTTCGAATTGTCGACAATTTGGAAGCAAAAATTGAGAAGATAAGAGGTCAGACTATGGATACCTGTGATGGTGATTGGCTGCATCGCGGATTGGGCAGATTGAGGGGCTTGTATGTGAATCACTTGACTTCCAGCGAGTTGACTGGCATCGATACTTGTCACTTTAAGGTCCCCTTCAACGCTATCCGGTTGTCTCGCGAGAGTCGACAGCGTCTGGACGTCTATCTTCTGCCCATCCTTAGTCGTCAATACGTTGCCATTTACCGTCCTTCCCAGCGATCCGATTCCAACTACCTATGGGACATAATTGCAGATATTGGCGTTAGATGCACCTACATAGGATTCAATAAAATCGACAATTTCAGGGACAATTCAACAACGTCTTAGTATGTTTACCTGAACGTTACTGGGCGTGCTAACTGACGTGCTCCACGTGGACACGGTAGGGGCTGGCGTCGAGACTTGTTGAACTCTTTGAACTTGATGTTGTTGCTGCTGTTGCTGTTGTTGTTGTTGTTGTTGTTGTTGTTGTTGTTGTTGCTGCTGTTGTTGTTGTTGTTGTTGTTGCTGCTGCTGGATAACTTGTTGTACAACCTGCTGTACCTGCTGCTGCTGTACTTGCTGAGCCTGTGCGACTTGCTGTTGCTGAACAGTCTGAACAACCTGCTGCTGAGTTTGCTGCTGAGCGGCGACCTGCTGAACTACTTGTTGCTGGGCCTGCTGCTGGGCAACTTGCTGAGCTACTTGTTGGGCGACTTGCTGACCCTGAAGAGAATTCGATTCGTCTAATTTTCAAGGCATGGAATACCGATTCAAGGCGTTAGGTATAACAAAACATAAATTTGAAACTGAATCTGTTAAAAACGACAAAGTGGCAACATGAAATTGGATTCATAGAGAAAGGCTCACCTGGAGTCCTTGAAGCTGGGACAAATTGGCTATTTGGACTTGCTGTATCTGGCCATTGGGTGTGATGATTTGTGCCATTTGCGGCATCTGCTGTGAAATAATGGCATTACAAGCGATTAGCGTCATCGAGGGTCAACTCGATGGCTTGAATATTATCGTTTTGCCGTTTTTAAATAAAATTTGCACCAACCTGCGTAATTTGCGGTATCATTTGAGTGGTGGGCATATTGAATACACTGGATAGCGCTTGGACGGGAAAGTGTACAGTTTGATAAACAGTCTGGCCATTGCTGACGGTAACTGGAACTTGTACAGGTACAGTTTGCTGGACTTGTTGCATGGGAAACTGGAGCGGTCGTACCTGCACGCTCTGCCCTGAAACATCCAGGCTAGCCTTGGAATCTGTCCGTTTGCCATTGTGGACGAGAAAGGCGACAGTTAGTCAGTGAAAGCGAAGCAACGAACAATGTACCAAAGTTTAAGTCTAGACGTCGAAAGCGGCCCGAATGTATTAGTAAACCCACAAAAACCTTTGGTTCAACTCTAAACGTGTCAAGCATGCGGTAAAAAACTACGGCGCTAGTGAACTTCTCGAGCAGTAGCACATTGCAAAATTTGACGTAAGTCATAGAGTCTGTAGTTAGAAATGTCGTGAGTGATTACTGACATAGCTGTTTCGATAGTTGCCAATGCTCGCAATGTAGCGGTAAGAAAGCGAGGATAGTGAAAAAGCAAAGGCGTTAATAGCGGCACGCTTACCTGTTGGCAATTGAACAGTCTGACCGCCGATATTCTGAATAATGGAAGTAGGAAAGACGCTCGGAGCCCTGATCAAGCTGACAGGCTGCGGCGTAATCAAAGTTTGCCCATTGGCCAATTGCACCTGCTGTCCTCCAGTTGTGGCAAACTGCATCGTGGGTTGAGATTGATGGTGACTAGTCGCCGCTGACATTGCCGAGGATGGTATGAATAGTGCTTCCTGACCGTCGATATTGACTGTTTGCATTTGAGGAATGACATTGTAGCTGAGCTGCTGCTGCTGTTGCTGCGGCTGCGACTGATGTTGCAGCGTTCCCTGCGCCTGACCTCCCACAAGTTGAGCACTCTAATTATAATAGCAAAATACCTTTCAAATTGTAGCTTCTAATACAGACAAAGTAATTTAGGTTGAAAAACTGGTCGTTATTTCTCTACTGATAGGTCATGGGTATAAACGTACTTGTAAAAATTGCTGCGGCAAAGCTTGCACCGAAATGGTCTGAGTTCTCTGATGATTTTGGTCCTGTTGTTGAGAGTGTTGCAAAGGCACAAAGTTTTGCAATTGTTGCAAGGTAATAACTTGCTGTTGTTGCTGCTGCTGCTGCTGCTGCTGCTGCTGCTGCTGCTGCTGCTGTTGCTGCTGCTGAGCGTCATGTTGCTGTTGTGCGACTTGCTGCTGCTGAAGCTGTTGCAAAACGTTTGCACTCAGAAATCTAATCTGTGGTTGCTGAGCACTTTGTTGTTGTTCTTGCTGTTGCTGCTGCTGTTGTTGTTGTTGTTGTTGTTGTTGTTGTTGTTGTTGTTGTTGTTGTTGTTGTTGTTGTTGTTGCTGTTCAGCCGCTTCTTGTTGTTGCTGCGCCTGCTGCTGCTGCTGGACTTGTTGCAATTGCAAGGGATCCTGTTCTTCGTCGACCTCCTCCTGCTGAAAATTGAAAGATTGGTTAGTAAGACACCGTGTAGCGAAAACTCGTCAATTTCTAGATAGTTGAAAATATTTGGAGATGGAGAGTGAGAAGAAAAAAAAATGCCAGCAACATAAAATACTATTTAGTTATTTTATCATGCTAAATATGAAAATCGGATTTATCGTAACCCCCGCGAAATCGGAATGGACGAAACAATAATGAAATTCGTAGGACGTATAACGGCGAGGAGGCCTGCTTAGGCCCGTACCGTGGCATCCGGGACGAGCTCCCTGTTCATATCAACAGTCGTAAATTGGCCCATGGCCCGTTCTCACTTATTGTTAACCCAACCCGTCCTCGGGCGATTTATTATACCGAAATCAACAAAGACCGACTATAAAACGACCCCAGTGGCATAGAGCCGGCGGTCGAGGGCCAACACGAGCAGTATTTAACACCGAACACCGAACACCGAATGCCGTTGACAGACTACTACTAGTTGCCAAAAAGAAGATCCGCGGTGGAAACACGACGCTGAGCGGCTGGGCGCCGCCGTCCTCCAGCGACGCGCAAGAGGCGTCCCTCCGCCTCCTTTCACGACCCTCCCTCGAGCTCAGGGAAGTAACGAGATTCGGCGAGACCTCGTGCCGTCGATCCGCGGGTTGTGAGATTCAGAGTCCGATTGTCGAACTTATCCCGTGGCCGTGTAGTCAAAAGTCACGAGGAATTTTCAAACGATTCGAGAGCAAAGAATACGAGATACGAATCATTGCGAAACTATGTACCCGCGTGAAATCGACGCGAAATTATCGACGGGGTGCCTCGGGAACCTCCGAGAAATACCTAATCGTACGGCACTGGGGCGTTCGTCCCCCTCCCCGCCCCGGGGCGGCAGTGAGCGACGCGCAGGGCGACGCTTGCAAGGACGGCGGGTACGGGAACGAACCGACACCGACAAAGGCTTGTTCACGTACGCGCGCACACGCGCGTCAGGCGACGGCTGCGGGGCCGGATAACGCGATCCCTTGTTCCACGCAGCGTACTCGCACATATAGGCGAGCGCGAACGATATCAGGAAAGGCCTCGCGCTAGCATCAGCCTCCACCCACTTTTCCCCGCGGACTCCACCTAGATCGCGGAGCGACACGTGCTCTTTCCAACTGGGCCTCCTCGCCCCTCGAGCCGAGGAGCCTCGAGACTCTCGAGAGCCCCGACACAAATACGCTAGAAGCCTCCGATCACCCATTTAACTCGGCAGCGACATCGGACAGGTCCTCTTACCTTTGGCTGTATCTTCACTGTGGCCATAGTACGGAGTTTTACTTGCGAAGAAGGCGACGCTAAATTCAACGAAGAAACGAACAATACTTGCGAGACACGTAGTAATAATCGGGACCCAGACGGGTATTTAGACACAGAACCGTTGCATATTACTTTGCTTCGGACCATACAGTAGTGTGCTGTGCCTGATGCCCGCCTAAGCACTGCGCGGCTGGTCAACACCGTACAGGAGCGTACGATGTATCCCTCCGCCGATCGATACGTTAATAATAAACAAAATGATATCGGGATCTACTCAGCTCCAAGAATATTCGTATTGTTCGTATGTCTCGCTAAATCCACTCTGTCACCAGATGACCGCGACGCCTACGTATCGTTTTCACGCATTTTGTTTCATCGGTTGTTTTTTCACTTTCTTATTTTCTGTCCTTATTGTTTCTCCGCGGCGGTAGATCTCTCTTATTTTACCAGTGAGTCGAAACAAGGCGAACAGGCCACGGCCGCTCGCGACTCGCTGTTAATGGGAGAACCTTGGTCTTCGAGTCGCCTATGTATACATCTGTGTGTATACATACATTGGTGACAGTTCGGGCAACAGGATAATAATTCCAACTGGATTCCAAATAATCGAGAATGACGCACAATTTCACTGTCAGGCGAGGGAAAAAAGGCGACGACGGCGAAGGGAAACGAACAAAACACTCGACACTTTTCACAAGATTCGACTCGGGCGGATCGTTCCCCGATAAATTCGGGGTCCCTTTATTTTTTCACGCACCACGAGGAGTTGTTATTTGTTTGCAACCGCGCGACGGAAACGTGCGCCAATTCTGAAATCGGGAACTACTTTTGCCGCGGGGCGGTAGAACGCTGACTGCGGAGGCATCGTGCGTTGGGCGAAGGTGGCGCGGCTCTGGTGGCCAAACTTGAATCACCGGTTCGAGCGCCTGGCCGCTGGCAAGTGGCAGAACATACCGCGACAGGCATGGACAGGCAACCGAGCTTGCAACCGAGGTAGCGTGCGTATCTCACCCGAACGCGGGATTAATTCAACGATCATAAGACCGCCGCGGACGTCGGGCTGTCGCGCAGTTTGACTAACGATAAGGACCGCGAAGAAGAATTGATAAGTAAGCGCAATGCATCCTGTAAGATAAGCTAGCCACGCAACTGGCCTCGTACGTAACTATCGCGCGCCGCTGATCGGAGTCTCCGATTTAAATTCGCCATAAAAATAGGTCACTTCGCGGGGGTTTGGCGTGCCTGTGCCAGTCTAAAGCTAGAGTTCCTAGAATACAGAGTTGAGTCAATCGCCGCCATTCTGTACCGAAGTAAAATTGCGGGAAGTTTGAAACTGATGTAAGGAAGTAATATAACGTTGACAATTGTGGATCACTGGATTACGAGCTCTTTCATGACTGAATTTTTCATTTCGGCTATTTTGTTTTTGGAAATTCCTCAGAACATCGAACACGGTTTCACTAACGACGTTGTTGGTGGCATTGCGATATTTGAGGTTATGTTAACGCGATACTTTAGGATCAAGGTCGAAAAGATAATGCGGGTTAAAGACTCTTGATATTATCATAAAAACTTCGTGAAAAAGCATTATTTCACGATAACCTGTGTAAAACACTCTTGACCATGATGAAAATGATCGTTGATTAGATATTGAGGATGTTTGTATTCAAATATTCGCCTGTCTCCGCCATTACGTGCCGAAGTTGAAGAGCCAATCAAAAGGAATCATCGATTGACTCAACTCTGTATTCTAGGAACTCTATCTAAAGCCGTAGCGAGCTAGCGCCCTCTGAGTACCTTGCGGAACTGCGTCGCGCATAGTCGGTAAAAACGACGCGGTCCGATAGTCCGATTTGAAATCTTCACTCGCGTTCGAACAGCGGTGTTGGACGGTCGTGGACGGTCGCGTCGAACTGCGCTCCGCGTCTCGACGTTCTTTTTTTTTCGTCACTTTCAGCATTCATCGGATGTGAAACCACTGGACAACGAGGATGTATTATATCTCTCGACGGTACAATTCCCGATATTCGCTGACATCTTTCTCACAGCCTTGTCGGAGTACATTTATCGATGCGTTTGTTTTCACGCGAATACGAATTGATAGCGTTCGTTGATCGATTCTCTGTCGACAATTCAAGTCGAACTTTTCTCTAGCTCGAACATATGTATTATTCCTTTCGGCGCTTTTTGCCGAAGATAATATCGTATACTAGGTACCTTGACCTGGCAATATCGTGTCCTGAAAAAGTCCGAATAACCTTGTCGTGTCTGCAGATCTAATTAATTGTCTAGTAAGGTTAGCTGCATATTCGCGAATGATCTCCACTCGCGTCGTTGGTAAATTTCATTTGATTCGCAGAGACGTTTGCTTTCTGTCATTTATTTCTTCATTCATTTTTTTTTTTTTTTTTTTATTTACTCAATCAATTAATTTATTATAATAATGCGGTTGCTGGATTTAATTTCGGATTCGAACGTCGAGAAAATAATCAATATCTGAGCGATAAGTGACAAGTGATGAGTGACGTACACTGATGAAAAATCAAGAATCAGTTTTGCATCTGTCGCGTGTGCGTTCTGTGGACCGAAAACTGGAGTTGGAACGATAAAAAAGAGTAAGAATGGTTCATCCGGGCTGTTGGCTACATCTCAAAGGTGAGTACATAACTGATTATATTATTTATTTGCATCAAGTCTTTGTCGAAAGCCAAAAAAATGCATATTCTTATATGCCTCGCGAGATGAACGCGTTCTTTATTCTACTTCATGGGAGTTAGAAATCGACTGTAAATAACATAAGAAATCATAATTGATGATTAGGCATGGTAGAATGATGCGTTATAAACAGTCGACGATTGCCCCGCTACCCCGGCGTACGTCGAAATAATTCCGCTGTTAGATTCAAGTTTTTCGCCGAAAAAACACCCACGGGTCTACGAAAAAGGGTGAGAATAGTTGAATGCTATATCCTTCCTTGCTCATTGGAAGTAAATTCAAGGCTGTTCGCGCGATTTATTTGCATAAAATCTTCGATGGAGAAAAATAAGAATGCCGTGCGCGTCTTCAATTGTTTGCCTCATCGCGCTGTCCTCTGCCTTCGCGGCAGCTGGGGCCGAATATTATTCCTATTGTTAATTGTGAGAAAAATCAACAAGTGTATCATGTGTTTTTCCAGCTAACTGCAACATCTGCCAGCATCAAAGTCAATCATATGCGTATGATAATTGCATTATGCGCGTGATAATTCATCTGAATCGGGAATATTACACCCCTCGAGGTATATGCTGGGAAGAAAAATGACGATCGGATCGAAAGTGCCGCGTTGTTGTGAAAAATCGACGATCGCGTCCCGCTACCCAGGCGTACGCCGAGATCATGATTCCGCGTTGTTGCGGATTTATGCAACCAAAAAACACTTGTTGGGCTTGACAAAAAAGGTGAGAATAAGTTCAATCCTATAACGCTTATCCCCGCTAATCGGGAGTAGATTCATGTTTGATCGTGCGATTTATAAGCCCGAAAACTAATTGTATACAAAAATGCGTTATTTTTCACGTGCGTCATCCCAGTTTATTTGTTTACATCGCGCCGGGTCCTCTACAGCCCTTCCCAGTTGAAGTTCAATGCTGTACGAGAAAATCTATCAGACGTAATTTGAGTGTGCGGATATATTCGGTATATGCGAAAAAAAGCATCGCTGAAAACATTCGAAGATAATTAGACCGTTTCTTTTAACCACATTTGAGACGATACAATAAACGTGTTTGCGAAATATTGCCAATCGACGCGATTCAACGCGTTAAATATACGCATATAAACTGCAGCGGCTGTTTAAATATTACGGGAAATGCCGAGGGGTGAACCACGGGGCAAAAACTCGTACACCATATCTCCAATTTCTTAATATCTCTCAATATCTCCCGTACATTTTTCTCACATTTCTAGATATTTTAAACACTTTTTCCAGATTTTCCAAGATTTCCCAACACTTTTCAACATTCTGCAGCACTTATCTCCCAATATTTGACAATATTTCCTGAATATCTCCCGCAATTTGTACACCATTTCGCCTCCGTGATTCACCCCTCGGGAAATGCCGATCTCGTCGGAAATTTTTCCATTGATCACAGTTATTTTATTTTAATTCTCGCAACTGCAGTAAGTTGTCTAGGTACGTCGAAGTACCGCATGTAATATTCAAGTTCAGCATCAATAAATGGGATTACGCATTTGACTCGAAGTATGGAATGACAAATCGCGATGAGACCGCGGATAGCGAGAGCCACATGCGCGATATGTCGCGAATCTGTCAACAAGAATATCAATGCTTTCATCCCTTAAAAAATCGTCGAATTTCCTCGTTCGACATTGAAATTATAAGAATGGACTTGATATGTATAAAGTGCTATAATTCTATCAGACTTTTGAGAGGAATCATATACGTGTGATACTCTGTCGAAAAATGATATCAAAAATGCCAAAATACTCCAAACCTATATGTATACGTATTATAGACTCCTCGTTTTCGACCTTATTGAGATTAGTTTTTGGGAGTAGGTGTCACCTTTGGTGACAAACGAAAAAGGAATTAAATTAGCAACGAACTTGATTTCATAGTCGTCAGCTGTAATTGTGACGTGTGCGCAATTTTACGACAGCGCAATCTTATAGGTATACGCCTGCATCCTACTACATACCCTGATTGATTTTTCACAAACACGTACCCTGGTTCAAACAATTCACTGATTCATTAATGACTGTTTTTTCTTTTGTCATCGCAGACTGAGCCCAGCAGAGACATCCGATGATGCTCATCATTGATAAATGATTAACGATCGTTACCGCCCGCTGCCCATCCGCCCATATATATATCCGATGAATTATTGGGAGCTGTGGATCGCCTACGGAGCAACAGAGGAGAGGTGAGTTTATAAAATTTCTTGACGAATCTGACTTCATTCTTCCATATATAACTATAACACGCCTGAGGATCACTCGTTGGATGCGGGATACGTTCATTGATATTAGAGAAGTATAAGAGAAGGGGAGGGGCGGGCAAAATGGGCCCCTTAAAGAATTGACGCTCTAACTATAGGAGGTTTGAAGCAATGAATTTCGGAATTTTCACGCACGAACGATAGCCCAACCTATGCCGATTGTTATCCGACAAGTCGGGAAATTGCGGGCGAAATGGGCCCCCTGAAATATATTTTCAATTTTTTAAAATTAAAGAATTTTCTTATTGGCCGCTTTCAAAATTATGCGTCCTCTTCTGAAGTTACTTCGAAGGCGTTATTATTGATTTGATGTTTGAATAGTTTGCTAAAACACGTAAATGATGAACGTTTTTCGCTTTTGAGAAAGTACGAAAAATTTGCAGGGGGGCCCCATATTGCCCGGTAGGGCCCATATTGCCCGCCCCTCCGTTATATAATTCTGGTGACGAGATGAGACGATCTTTAACTTTTTTGACGATAGTATTTGTAATTAGGGACAAAAAAAAAATGGCTCGAATACTTACATTTGATTCTGCATAGAACCGACACTTTGGTTCAAACTCATTAATTTCTGTTATTTTTTGTTGCCGCAGACCGAGTCCAGCAGAGACATCCGAGTGTTTCTTCGCTCCCATTACTCGGCAACGTACGTGAGTCGCATGACTTTGGCTTGCTGTCTATCTTTACCGCACTCTGTCTTTTTGTCTTTCGGGTATATATTCTTTGGCAATGCACATATGATCTCTCAAGTATATGTATTATAAACTGAAATTACCAAGTCTGACTGAAGTCAGTTAATGAGAATACAATTAAGATTTTTTACAACAGTTGTCAACTTGAACTCATTGTCAGTTTAGCTCGCTTAGAAAAAAACGATTGAAAATAATCAAGGCCAGGATGTGAATATTAACCCGTTCTATCCCTTATATACGTAGGAAAATGGTATTGGTGAGACTGACCACGTGTGTGACCTGCCGAGTGTGTTAATTGTGTTGGAGAGAATCGAATCGTTTTATTTTCGTAAAGGTGCAATTCGGGAAGGTAGGGATCGCGGATGGGGGTTGCGTGTGCATGTGCCTGTAAGTTTTTTATTTCTCACGCTCGTCGGGTGGGTTTGGGACTCAGGCGAGGGCAGGAAGGTCGTGATCGGAGTGTTTACTGATCCGTTCCGTACTCCACAGATTATTCGAGCGATTGCGGTCAAACGGTAGAGTCCTTTCCTTTTCTTTTCATTCAAAGAGCTTTTACCCAGGTGTACATTTTTTTTGCGTTGGAAAACTTGTTGCATACTTTTATTGAGTAGAACATTGGAATTCTATATTCGTATGAAAAATCCAGTTATAATCAGTAGAGATATGAACTGTAATCGCCCGATTGGGCAAAATGTGCCCCTCAATTTCCACGCTCGCGGGGGGCGTGGAAATGAGCTGGGTCGCGTCGAAGAGGATCGCGACCGTCGTGCCACAAATTATTCTTAGTTTTTTATATTCCTCTCTAATCTCTATCAATTCACCTGTCTTTTCCGTTCTTTTCCAAGCCTCGCCCATCATCTGCGTTCGCATCTGCAGTCTGCATGGCTATTGCCTTTCATCTATGTATGTTGAACAAGGACGCAGATGGCGGGAACTTAATTTCTAAGCACTCTATATATAGTTGAATGTCTGAAAATTACTAACATGTACACCAAATTCTGTCTCTTTCAGGATTAAGAATTTTCTTTCCGATTCTTTCGCCTAATGAAACCTGCTTTCGTCTGTCAGCCAACTAATGCAATACTTTCTATTTCCGCTTAGTCGAGTTCGCATACTTATACTCCTTATTTCTTCACAGTGTCGCAATAGTTACGATTGTTCTTGAACGTATTAATGATTTGTCTGTTGCAGTCATTCTGATGGCTGAATTTATCGATTCATTTCGGATGAAATGTATGGAATGCCAGGACTGCATCGATATAGTACATTGTACAACAAGGAAGGGAAATGGGCGATTTCTAGCGAGGGTTAGATGATGGTGCACTCGACTCCGACTCGTGCCCTCCCCCCTTGTTGTACACCGTGCTTTTTTCAACAAGTGCGGGTACAGGCCCTTTTTCGAGCATTCAGAGCGAAAGAAAGAAGAAATTGATTAATTTTCTTGAACTGGCAAATTTTTGAAATTTTTGAAGTTTTGAAAATATTGAAAAATTTGTGAAAATTTTTCGCTCGAACGGACCCAAAGAAATGGATCCATTACCTCCCTAGGGAGGTAATACTCATTCCCTCCCTGGGGAGATAATGTTCATTCCCTCCCTAGGGAGGTAATATTATCTCCCTAGGGAGGGAATGAATGTAGTCCATGCTAGAAACGCGTAACTTCCCATCCACTTTACATGCGAGAATAAGGGCCTATTCCATGCACGTGTTGAAAAAAGAAAGTTATATATAGACAGCTATAATTATAGAAGGTTAGCTCACGAGGCCTAGACTAGAGATTGAATAATAGTAAATAAAAATGAAAGACCGTTTAGAAATTCGTCTTTCTTAAGTTGGATTTCATCCGCGCCGGGTTTCCCCTGTCATTTTTTCAGAAACTCAGATTCCGCTGCCAGAACTATAGACATGAGATTGAATATTATCGCTAATTCCCTTCTACCGCGTGCTTCACTAGATTCTCAGGTTTTTTAAGATGAGGGATTCGTTTTCGAGACACTTTTTTCCTGCACGCGTCACGAGATTATCAAATTTTCTCGGATCAAGAATTCGTTTTCGAAAAGCTAGAATTAATGAGACCTAAGAATCATGCGTATGAGGATTCAAATCGCATTTTTGATTCATCAAAAGGCTCGAACACTTTGAATAATCTTTCCTACTTTACTTCTTAATTCATGCTCCCATTTTTCTGCATTTTCTGCATCCTATACATTTTCCCGAACAGAAAACTGTTTGAAAATACAAAATATAGAATAGAATTGGGTATGTCGGGGGAGTTTGTGGGAAATACAAATTTTTAACGATCATACGTATAGCTTATTACACGTGGCGGTGGACGATAATCTTCCCCGGATTGGAAATCACTGCACCAGCCGAATCGCGAAAAAAATATCCGAAATATTTCAGAACTGGGAACCGTTCAAGAATACACAAAATTGGGTGTTATGGGGTAGTTTGTGGAAAATACAAATTTTTGACGATACCTAGGTGATTATAATTGGAGGAGTTTATAAAACGTCTCCAGATTGTAAATCACATGAGTTGATTAGCGAAATGAATATCCTTATATACAATACATTTTCCCGAATAAAAACCTGTTTGAAAATACGGAATATAGAATAGAATTGGGTATGTCGGGGGAGTTTGTGGAAAATACAAATTTTTCAAGATACCTAGCTTATAATTATGATTCGAGGCCTTTGTAAAACGTTCCCAAATTGGGAATCACATGAGTTGATTAGCGAATTGAATTATACCTACGTGGCGATGGATGATGAAACTAATTCCCCGGTACGGAAATCACACTTTCTTGTTCGCGAAAGGAATATCCTACAGATTTCACGCAGAACCTCTCAAAAATACATAAAATTGGGTAGATGGGGGGAGTTTGTGGAGTATTAGAAATACCGGCCGATTATAGCTAGCTCATCGTACGATGCAAGTAATTCAATTCGCTCACTCATTATGTAATCGATCACACGAGTCGAGTTCCCAAAAATATGATTACCTATACGATCCGGTGTCACTATCCCCTAGATCAATTCGAATCGTTTCGATGTATCGACAGACGCCTATCCTGCCGTTTTTCTGCTCGAACGCCAAGAATTGGATATTTGTTGCATCCTAACGATTTCATCCAGATTTCGGGATCTTGGGTTCATTTCCGAAGGCACTTTTACAGTTTTACCACATATGTTTCTGGGGTGAAACAGTCCATTCGAGTAGTTCCGATACGTCATCAACAGTTGGTTCTCCCCAACCCAATACTGTAATAATGTAATGACAACAATCAAATCGATAGTCCCGCTTCTAAAAATGAATTGCTGACCTATTATAGCCTTCAAGAGTTCATCCAGCGCTGTTCACTACACATGTAAATATAAGGACGGCTCGTCCAAACAGAGCGGCATCAAATTATCAACAGTCTCATTTGACTGTGTCGTATTTTCGCCCAGGGACTTGTTTATATTTTTTAGTCAACGTCCCTAGGTAATTTCGTGTCTTGGCATAAGGTAGGCTACCCGGCGTTCGGTTCCTTGCAGCCGACAATTAAACAACAAGTGGCGATCATGACCACAAGTTGATTCTCGGAGTTTGTCCGGTATACATACCTATTATTATACATACATTATAGGTATGTACGAGTATAATGCATATGTTTCTAATCCCATTGTGTGCAGATCGCATAGATGAGAGGATTTTTTTAATCGGGGTGAAACGAATTGGCCGAAACTTTGAGATAGCCTTTTATTCATAATACGATAATCGTGCATTATGCAGTTCAAAGCAGTGCAGTCTTTTGTAGATCCGACCGCTTGAATCGTATTTATGTATGTATGTATGTACATGTACACTTTTAATGTATACCTATATAATAGATGTTATGTTACTATACACGAAATAATAATAAATAAATGAATTGTCGATGAAATTGTTCGATGATCGTTGATCGTTTGATTATGATCGGGAAACGTTGGTATACCTAGTTTGCCGTTGCAGGTACCGTTGATTAATTCGGACACGCGAAATAACCGTACAAACTTTTACAATAATGTTACTCGGCGGTGCAGAAACAAAGCCAACATATTATATAATTGTTCCGGACAACTTGGAAAATCAATGAATTTCAGAGATTAGAATTCATTTGCCAATCGTCCTTACCACGGCAATATATACGCTCGACGTCATAGAATTCGCTATATTAAATAACTAAAATAAATTACCTATCCGAATTTTCGTTTTTTTGTTTTGTTTTTTAACTCATATCGTACTCTCGCGGCGAGCTTATCGTCTCTGTAAATAAACGTATACGAGAAGAAAAAGCCCTATACTTCGAAATTGATGGTGAATCGAAGTACCGCGCCCGACTTACGCGTATATACCGCGTATACGTTGGAATCGTAGTTCAGAACGAGAGAAATGGGGTGGCGAGAGGGGTAACGAAAGAGAGGGTGACGTAGTACGTATTATAGGTTATAGGTACAATTATATAAATAACAAATATATATCATGACAATAATTTCACGGAGTTTCGTCCACCTTTTTTACAATCCGCCACCGGATCTCTCCACGCTTATCTGTTTCTTGAGTATATCCTTCTCGTGCTGGGCCTCTTCCATCTCCGCCATCCTGGCGAAACGCGAGTACGCCACGTGGCCGGATTTTATCGCCGACATCATCTGCGCGAAGGGAAGTATACCGGGTGATTATAAGAATTAATTGCGATTGCGAGCGTAGCGCAGGGCCGGCTCATATCTGTATAGGTATTAGACTGGTTCAAATAAAGTGACTATTTTTTTTTTTTCGAAACAATTTCATTTATACCTTCCAGGAGGTGTAAAAAGGTGCCTGTTAAAAGGAGAGCTCTTAATATTAATATTTAGAGGTCGCTCATCGTAGATTTCTATTTCCCATTGAAATAACATTGGAAAAAAAATTTTCAAATTTTGGAATTTTATATTTCGGTCTAGAATCAAAATGCTGGGATGAGCGATACATATTTTGATAGAAAATTAGTTGCTCTACAGAAAAGGTCTCTTATCATTTTTCGATCAATTCACTCCTTCAAAAGTTATTCAAGGTTAAAGTTTAATTTAGAGTAAATTTAAGTTTTTTTTGTTTATTTCTGACAAAATGTTGAACTTATCGCTTAAAATCATAAAATTATTCATGAAAATTATTCATGAAAATTATTCATGAAAATTTTATGATTTTAAGCGATAAGTTTCAACATTTTGTCAGAAATAAACAAAAAAAACTTAAATTCATGAAAATTATTCATGAAAATTATTCATGAAAATTTTATGATTTTAAGCGATAAGTTTCAACATTTTGTCAGAAATAAACAAAAAAAACTTAAATTTACTCTAAATTAAACTTTAACCTTGAATAACTTTTGAAGGAGTGAATTGATCGAAAAATGATAAGAGACCTTTTCTGTAGAGCAACTAATTTTCTATCAAAATATGTATCGCTCATCCCAGCATTTTGATTCTAGACCGAAATATAAAATTCCAAAATTTGAAATTTTTTTTTCCAATGTTATTTCAATGGGAAATAGAAATCTGCGATGAGCGACCTCTAAATATTATTATTAAGAGCTCTCCTTTTTAACAGGCACCTTTTTACACCTCCTGGAAGGTATAAATGAAATTGTTTCGAAAAAAAAAAAATAGTCACTTTATTTGAACCAGTCTAATAGGTATACTATTATTTTATACGTTTTTCACGCATATATAACACTATGAGGTATACAGGGTGATTTTTTTTAATCGCCCCAGGCGAATATCTCGAAAACTAGAGGAGATAGAAAAAAAGTTTTATACAAAACTTGAAGGGTTTCGAGGGGGAAAGAACATGGTGCGGTCATATTTTTTGTAGGTGGAGGCATTTTTTGTAGGTGAAAGAGCATCAAATTCCGCGTCAAAAACACCCCAACACATATGGTCCAAAGTTGGTGGTTTATGAGATAAGACCCGGGCAAGTTCGGTCCAAGGAGGACGTCCAAATTACGTAAATACTATTCTTACGTCTTCTTGAAAGTGTCTGAGATACTTTTCGACTTCGAGTTGTCAAGATAAGGTATTAGGGTCGAATAAGTTGATTTCGGGTGAGGTAAAATCAATCAATTTGATTAATAACGTTATCAGCGTAATTGTCATTACCGGGTCCAATCATTCTGTACCCGCTTTTAATTCTCATTTACCACGTACATTTTACTGTGTGATACATTCTTCGGCGGGCTCGTGTCGGGTATGATGAGCGGATCAAAACATATCGAGTAAAGAGTGAATGATAAACAGACAGGAGCTATACTATGAGATGTAGCCGGGGAAAAATGTATCACAGAGTAAAATGTACGGGGTAAATAAGAATTAAAAGCGGGTACAGAATGATTGAACCCCGCGGTAATGACAATCACGCTAATAACGTTATTAATCAAATTGATTGATTTTACCTCACCCGAAATCAACTTATTCGACCCTAATACCTTATCTTGACAACCCGAAGTCGAAAAGTATCTCAGCCACTTTCGAGAAGACGTAAGAATAGTATTTACGTAATTTGGACGTCCTCCTTGGACCGAACTTGCCCGGGTCTTATCTCATAAACCACCAACTTTGGACCATATGTGTTGGGGTGTTTTTGACGCGGAATTTGATGCTCTTTCAGATTTTTGAAAAAAAAATACCATTCCATTTAAAAAAACCAAGGTGACCTTCACCGCAGCTCAGCGCCTCCACCTACAAAAAATATGACCGCACCATGTTCTTTCCCCCTCGAAACCCTTCAAGTTTTGTATAAAACTTTTTTTTCTATCTCCTCTAGTTTTCGAGATATTCGCCTGGGGCGATTAAAAAAAATCACCCTGTATAATTCTAACATAGGTATATCCATCTGCCAATCGGTAACACTACAAACCGCAAACTCGCGCATGATTATACTGTATATTTCATTCCATGTGACTCTTGCGGCGTATAAGTTTAGGCGAGTTTCAGGTCCGTTAGTGGATTAGCAGCGGATATAGTATATGGGGGGTTCTCGCTCATCCGGGACACTTTTCTGCGCGTAGCCGGACCAAACCCCCAACCACAAATCTAGAGCTATTCGCCTCATTATCAAGTGGTTCAAAAGTTATTCAATTTTCAAAATACTAAAAAATCGGTTTCCGAACGCACCAAACGATTTTTGGGCGTACGTATCTCCGGTTTGGGTGGTCCGAAAAATATTTTCAAATAGTGATTCAGAATCGCAAAACTTCCATCTTTCATGCTGTAAGCCCAGAAATTTTCGGAAAAAATTTTTCACCCATGGATTTTCCAAAAAAATTTGGATTTTCAGTTTTCGAAACGAAGGTAATAATTTTTTCCAATGAAAATTTGACCGAAGGTAGTTCTCTGAATACCAAAGAATCCCTGAAATTTGTGGGAGGGCGGTCGGCTTAGTTTTTTTTTCCTGATTTTTTTGAATATTTTTTTAGAATTTTTTTCAATTGAATTTTTTTTTTCGATTCGTAAATTTTTTCTTCTGCCGAGTTTCTAGTTCCTTTCACTCTTACAGCTTGATCTGACAGCAAACAATTTGTTTTTCATATTTCCAGTTTTTCGATTAATCCAAAATGTTCAATGAGGTACGTCGAACTTTTTTTAGCGCTGTCAGATCAAGCTGTAAGAGTGAGAGAAACTAGAAACTGAGCCAAAGAAAAAATTTACGAATCGAAAAAAAAAAATTTAATCGAAAAAAAATCCAAAAAAATATTCAAAAAAATCATGAAAAAATAACTAGGCCGAACGCCCTCTCACAAATTTCAGGGATTGTTTGGTATTCAGACAACTACCTTCGGTTAAATTTTCATCGAAAAAAATTATTACCTTCGTTTCGAAAACTGAAAATCAAAATTTTTTTGGAAAATTTATGGGCGAAAAATTTTTTCCGAAAATTTCTGAGCTCACAGCATGAAATATGGAAGTTTTGCGATTCTGAATCACTATTTGAAAATATTTTTCGAACCACCCAAACCGAAGATACGTACGCCTAAAGATCGTTCGGTGCGTTCGGAAACCGATTTTTTAGTATTTTGAAAATCGAATAACTTTTGAACCACTTGATAATGAGGCGAATAGCTCTAGATTTGTGGTTGGGGGTTGGGTCCGATCCAAAATCTCGCGTGGCACCAAAATCGGTGACCTACGCGCAAAAAAGTGTCCCGGATGAGCGAGAACCCCCCATATCTATAAGTAGTGAGAGACAAACTGTACGGTCAAATCGTGTCAGTATAACAGGGGTTGAAGATAGGAATAAGAACATGCTGAAGAAAGTTGGGCGGGTGCGAGAGAAGCCGTGTTTTCGGGAAAATCAAGTCTACGTGGTGAAGAAATTGAGGAAATTAAAAAATCGGAAGAACAAAAAACACGAATTCGATATACTTATGTTACGAGAGAAGAATATTAAGTAAGAAAGAGAACGGGGAAACGAGAACCAAGCGAGCAATGCAGCTATTATGAAACAGATATCATTCCTTCGAGTGATCGTGCACTCGACGATTGATCGATATAGGTACGTAAACTCGACTCTGGAGAAAGACAGACCTGTAGGTATTCGTCCAGTTCGACCTGACCGTTCATGTTAGTGTCGATTTCACGCAATATTTCGTGAAGTTCCTCGCCGGGTACTTCCTTGTCGCCGAATAGCTGTAAAGAAATAACTCGTCAATAGCGAATGTTCACTTGATTACCTGAAGGTAGTCCGGCAGTTCCATCTGCCCATTGTACGACAGGTCGATTTCATTTAGCAACGTGTGAAGCTCTTCTGCCGACAGGACTATACCGAGGGTCTGGAGTTTTCACGTGAAATGCAAATTTACAAGTATACGTATAAATACAATACAATTTGGTGGTATAGTGACAATTACCTATATAGTGAGTAAAAATCCCCACTGCTTGATATTGAAACTGTTTAGAATTTGAAATCGGAGTGTTTCATTGTTAGCCTACCTTCAATCCTCGCCTGATGTCGTTGATAGATACGTATCCCTTGCGATCCTTGTCGATGATCTGGAATCGTTTTATGTACTGCTGAATCTCGTCCTTGGTAAGATTTATGGGTATTTTGTCCCGCGATGCTCGGTTCACCATCTGTCCCATCTCGTTAGCGAGAAATTCGCTCGCCTCGCGTTGCTGACGTTTCTGTTCTTCCGGCGACCAGTGCAGCTCCTCGGCCATTATTTCGATTATACCGGGAAGCGCCTCCTGGGCCGCTTGAACGTTGAGGAAAGCGAGCCTGAGCCTCCTCGCGATCATGTCGATCGCCGTCCTCGCGTACTCGCGAACCCCGTACCGGATCTACACCGCGAAATGGACGTAGACCCCTCAATTCGTCGATACAGCGTAAACGATTACGGCAAACGAATTATATACGAACCTCGGCGTCGATGTACGGGAACTCGGGATGGATCTTCTTCCCGATGATGGGCCACCGTTTGCCGGTGAGAGCTGCCATCTTGGCGACGGCAAAGGCCCGGTCGCCGTAGCTCTGGGCCAAGTGCTGAGCAACTTCACACTCGAGGCCAAAGTCCTGGACGAGTCTGATGTACATGGTGGGCGTGAAGCCGTGGGCTCCTTCCAGCTGCATGCCGTCCGTCTGGCAGCCCCTCGCGGGCTTCAGGTTACACGCTGGAGGAAATTCATCGGGGGATTATATAGAAAACTGCGATATACATATGTCTCCGCGAAAGTATAAGATTATTATCGCGACGCGTTATACCTTTGACGGCCGCGTCGACGGCCTCCATGGCCATGGCGCGATAGGTGGTCCACTTGCCCCCGGCGATGGTTACGAGGTTCGTACCGCTGACGTGGACGATGTGGTTCCTGGCCAGGGACTGGGTGTTGGGCTTGTTGGGATCAGAGACGAGAGGCCGAATGCCGCTCCAGGCGGAGAGTACGTCTCCCCGACGCACCTCGACGTCGGGGTTCAGGTAGTTCTTTACCTCCTGAAGGATGAACATAATCTCGTCCTCGGTAGGCCGGGGATTGTGAGTCACCTGGCAGGGGAGGTCCGTCGTCCCGGCGATGGTCTGCTTCTGCCAGGGCAGGAAGAAGATCACCCTACCGTCGCTGGTCGCCGGATCGAGAAGTCCCATCTGGTCGGGGCTGGAAGACGAAAGAAAACGTAAGGTCGGAGATGGAGGAGGAGGGGCAGGGAGGAGGAGGATTAGGAGGAGGAGGAGGAGGAGGAGGAGGAGAAAAGTCCTCATCGTCATACCTGTAGTATCCGGGAAGGACGATATGCACCCCCGACGAGGGGCAGCAGATCTCCTTCACTGTCTGATCGTCCATCTTTCGGATGTGGTCGGTGAAGGGACCGGTCGCGTTTATTACCGCCTTTGCCTTTACGTCCCATTCCTCACCTGTCAGCTCGTCCCTGAGGTGTGCGCCTACCAGGACTCTCTTGCCGTCCTGAAAAAGAGGGAGCATAGTGATTTTTCCATTCGGCAAGTTGAGATTTCTTTAATACGTGTATCTGAATTATTTCGTACTATGTCGAGCCCCTTGAGGAGATTCACCACGCTGACGTGGTTGGCGACGGTAGCCCCGTGTCTGGTCGCGGTTAAGGCTACCGCTAGATTCATCCTCGCGTCGTCCTGCTGTCCTGTTTTGAAGAGAAATAAAAAATAAATAACAACAGATTAAAAAGAACGATCATATCTTATACGTGTAGTATAAGGATCAAGCGCGGATCTCAGTGGGTACTGACCGTCGTAGTATACGATAGCTCCGGTCAACTTGTCGCCTTTCAGCATGGGGAACAACTCGAGGGCGTTCGATTTACTCAGGTAGTAGGAGGACTTGACCGTCTTACTGCCGGCCACGATGTCGTACATCTTGATCCCGAACCAGTAGTAGGGTATCTGCCACCAGCTGCAGGAGGTAAATCAACATCAAAATCAAAAACGAGGAATCAAAATTACGTTCGCATTTGCGTATATGTGGGAAAAGGAGAAGCGCGACAGCTCGTTTCGTACGTGTATACGGGAAGCATGATGGGCAGGGGATGTGCGAGATGGGGCGCGCTGTGGAGCATCGCCGCGCGTTCGTGCAGGGCCTCCTTGACCATTTTGTACTGTTCGAAATCTAGCTGCATTATCGCCTTCTGGAGGTAACGGACACCCCCGTGTATCAGCTTAGTACTGCGCGACGATGTCCCCGAGGCAAAGTCGTCCGCCTCCACCAAAGCGGTCTTCAGACCTGCGATCATAGGAAAATTGCATTCTATATAGGCACCGGTTAAAAGCCACGTCGGGGAATTTTGAGAAAGACTAACCTCGAGTTGCCGCATCCAGGGCACATCCTGCTCCGGTAGCTCCACCCCCCACTATCAGAACGTCAAAACTCTCGGACTTTAAACTCTTTATCTGATCCTCCCTCGTTGGCAGCGGGCGCTTGGGAGGCCTCGCTATTTGCTGCTCGGCAAACACCTGCGGGCAAAAAATTAATCGAATTCGCGATCCAAAATCCGAATTGAAGTCCCGAAAGAGAACTCCGATATCTTGTCGATCGAATTCCCTATAAAATCTTAAACATTATACCTACTGACAATTGCACCTTGTCTTCAATTATACTCTATAAGAGTCGAAACGATCGGCTATAACAAATGGGTAAAGTGATTTTTTACTGACGGTGTTCGAGTCCGTGAGGAAATAATTTGAGGTGAGAACGCCGGCACCAACGGCACTGGCTCCAGCCGCGAGGATGAGCTTCCGCGTGGCCATTCTCGTTCGCGTATCAATCAACGAAGTTTATCGTTAGCAGTCAACTGGTCCGCGTGCTAACTGAAATGGGGAGAAAATTTTCAGCGAACAAACACACATAGATGTATAGATAAATACTGCATGAACGAGACGCGTGTCTGATATGACACGGCAATTTTCAGTGTCAGCGGCAGCTGTTTTACCGCCGGTCTGCGACGTATCGCATCAATGATCCCCGGATAGATGTGTTATATGTGTCATCCTTGGAAGTACCCGCAGACCTTGACTATACTCATATACTCATACTCATCCGAGCACGTGGGATTTCGTAACACCACGCGCTTATGATCCGATCCGGTGTACATACATACATACGTCGTACGGTTTGTCTTCTACGTAATTATGATATACTCGTACGTATGTATGTACATAGCACCTATAGTATGTATAGGCGTATACCTCCTATACAATTACGTATGTTACATGTATATATTGTATAGTATACTCCGAACGCGAACGAGCACGTGAACAGAAATGTATTCTGCACCTAATATATTGTGGCTGTCGTTGAAATACGCGCGATTACGATCGCAGCAATTCAATCCCGTTCTACTGCAACACCTTCTCGTAAATTTTTCTTTCATTGCGTGATACGTATACGATCTCGGCAACCCGTTCACGTGTACCGCACGAATACAAATCCCCAATCCATCGACAAATTTTTTCTTTGATTCGTAATCATACTTTATACGCCCGCCCGTTATAGGTGTGAGAAATTGGGCCAACTCCCGTGTAGAAATTTTATTTGGGTGTTGACAGGGGCCAAGTTAACTTGCCTCGATATTATCCAGGCCCAAGTGCGGTCACCTATATTGGGCCAGTGTTGGATTGTCCCGCTTGTTACATCCGGCCCCACACAGGCTTTCAAACTTGGGCCTATTTTGGCCGCCCAAATTGGTCCAAGTTTGAAAGCCTGTTTGGGGCCAGATGTAACAAGCGGGACAATCCAACATTGGCCCATTATAGACAACCAAACTTTAGCCCACCTAGCATAATGCTGTCCAAACTTGGAGCAATATTGGGTATAAAAGTTGGGCCAGTATGGAATACCGGACGGTGAAGTCCTCAAATTGGGATTGCAAAATAAAAAAAACGATTTTCAATAAATTGAGGGAATTAGCAATCCGTATAATCATTTGATCGGTACCAACTACCTACATACTACCCAATATCTGTATGAGTACGCATTTTTAGTTTCGAAAAACTTCGCCCTGTTCCTACCGGGAATCGATCCGGGACCGCCGCAGTCGCTCGCATTACTAGTCGCACGCCCTACCTACTACGCCAAACTACCAATTGAAATATGCTGTCACTATTTCGTATTGGTAGGACTTGTATTGACTTTGAAGTTGGTCAACAGAATAATTTTATCTCGAACTCAATGAATCGCCATAGGAGTATCGTGACTATTGTTTATTCTTATTGTGCTGCTTCGATATAATTTCGGAATCTATACCAATAATTCCTAACTAGGCTCCAGTCAGTTGGCCTCACTGAGATCTTACATTCCGGAACTCGGGCATCCTCAATGATTCCTAACTAGGCCGTACCCAGGTAGTAGTGAGGAATCCTAGGTACGGCATCCCTAGTTCAGCCTAATGAGGGCCTCGTGTTCCACAAGGCCATCCTTAAGAAATGTCCGCACGGGAAACGGATCTAAGTGCCCGGCTAAGCCCCGAATTGGCCCAACTTTGGCAGACGTTGGACAAGCCTAAACAAAATCAACTTGGATGCCTAAGTAAACCCCGACTTGGTCCAGCTTTGGCAGAATTTAGGCGACCCCGAAGAAAATGAGTCTGAATACCCGACTAAACCCCGACTTGGCCCAACTTTGGGACAGATCGGGCGAGCCTAAATAAAATCAACTTGAATGCCTAAGTAAACGCTGACTTGGTCCAGCTTTGGCAGAAGTTCGGGCAGCCCGGAGAAAATGAGTCTGAATACCCGACTAAACCCCGACTTGGCCCAACTTTGGCACAAATTGGGCAAGCCTGAACGAGATTAGCACGGATGCCTGAATAAGCCCCGACTTGATCCAGCTTTGGCAGAAGTTAGGCGAGCCCGGAAAAAATGGGACTGAATTCTCGACTAAACCCCGACTTGGCCCAACTTTGGCACAGATTGGGCAGGCCTGAACGAAATTAACATGGATTCCTGAATAAGTCCTGACTTGGCCCTGGTTGGGTAACAGGTAGGAATCCCTTGTAGTGGACGCCCTGTTGATACCCACAAGGGGCCTCTTTTTAATTGAGGATGCCTGGACAAATTTCTACACGGGCTATCACCTGTGCCATGAGCGCATGAATTCGTTGAGCGTAATTATTACTCACTCGGCGTGTACTGTTACTATACTATCTACATATAGTACAACGTTCAAGTTTCAACAATCCGGACCGTGACGCGTTTGTTAGCGTATTATATTTGCGACCATCGGCGAGGAAAAATATTGCGAGTGGTTAGTATGGTTAGGTGATTTCTCGCCCGAGTGACGTAATGGCTATTACAGCGAGTGAGGCTGGTGCAGCACGAGGACGTTTCGAGTACATATTCTATCCGGCTCGTATGCCATTCACCGATAAAAACCGATATCCCAAATACATCGATAATAGTACGTCGGAAGAGATTCATCGTCTGGCAAAACGCGTTGCTTGAGAAAAAAAACAAGAAAAATATTACCAGACGGTGATTAGATCGCGCGGTATTTTTGCAGTCTGGACAGACAATTGAGATATATACATATAGACATATACTCGTACACACATGGACGATCGGAATAGAGATTTCCTATATTCAACCGGCTTCGACGTCTATAATCGCGTTATCTCATCTGTGATACAGGTATACATCCGGCAGAGGTAGCCGGATCAATAGTTTTATCCGTTTGCTATGTATGTACATGAATATATCTTATCATACGTTGGGCAACTACTTTTCGGCACGCTAATGCGAAAACCGAGACCGACAACAGGAGAGAAAGTTTTCTCTCGGGGTTTAAGCTGCACGCGGGGTATATTATTCAGATGCGATTCGAGCTACCTATATTATACTTTACAGGCGTGTGTACTATATGTATATACCTATGTATTTCTTCTACAACGCATACTTATCTACTCAGGCAAAAGCCTCGCTATTTATACACGAGAATAGCGCGCGACGCGAGCTTTGTGCCAACTGTTTAAATGTCAGCAGGATTATATTTAAGTAGATGCATGGCGGACGTATAGGTATGTATGTACATACATGCGCGTGTATGTATATACATAGTATGTGCGTTCGGTTGCATCGTCCGTAGAATTCAGGCGCGCTATATATTGCTCCTCGGAATCCGCAACTCGCGAAATTTCATCGCTGCCCTTCAGCCCCAGTTTGTATCCGAATGGCCGTGTAGCCAGATCAAACGAATAATGAGAACAATTAGGGGTTGACATTATCCGAAGAACCATCCGCGCCGGGAATCGAATAAAAATCGATGGACGGCAGCTCGGAGGTGGCGAATGTGAGACATACATTGTACCTATTCGATGGTTGGCCAACTCGCGATTACCTACCTAGAGCCAAGTAATTGACACGTAGGTGCGGTGCGGTGCGGTACGGTAAAGCTATAATTGCGAAACACCTGGCGCAAATGAATTCCTACCAAGTTCTGATGCTCGCCGATGAATCGTGCACCACCGCACCACACCCCGGAAGAACCTGCGGGGTCCTGGGACGTTGACAAGCATTTATTTATATCCCCAACAAAGTATTTCGTCACGATCAGCTATACTATACCATACTACACTATACAGAGAGCCAACGTTTGTTCTTCCGGTGATATTCCCCGCGTTTCATAAGATGATACGTCGCCGCTGGGTGCGATACCCATACCCAGGTAATATCCGCGAGAACGCCAATAAGACTGCGATCGCACGCAAGTGCGTTGCAACTCGTTTCTTCTAATTATTCCTTTTTCCTCGTCTTTTCCTCCACAACAATAGCTCACAGGTACATACATACACATTACAAGTATATGTATATGACCGCGCATGGATAAATATAACAGAATACGCGAAATGATGAGCAGCTAGAGGTGTATGCAGTGTTCCCTGTAACCCTTTACCATTCACTCACCACCGCACGGCGTTATGATTACGCGAAATTACAATCGGTCTAACAACAACGGAGATCTAGGTACTCACAAAGCTGAGGCGATTTCATTCAGCTTTGTGTTTCGTCGTTCAACTGGAGGTATAAACCGAGGGATGCTCACGGCACATTATTCTTCTCTTTCGCGTCCGACACTCACCAGTACGCAACCGATGAGCCACTTTCCGCCAGCAACTGCCAACTGCCGACGATGCCGCGCGAGAAGCCAGATCTCGCGTCGCGCAAACTCCGCACCCCGCGACCCGCAAGCCGGCCACATGCGCGCCGAGGACCTCCCGGTCGATCTCGCCACACACGACGGACGTGGTCGTCGACGTTCCAAATTCTTCATTCATTTCTCATCCGATCAAACGGGTCACGCATTTGACTTAATTTCTATATCTTCTTTCATTTCTAATCCCATTCCTAATTCCCACTTACGTTTGAGATAGAAACTTATGCCTAGTATAGGTAGATTGAAAGAGATATCCGCGATTTCGGTTTCAGGAGGGGGAGGGGGGGCACGTGCAATTCAGCTGACAATTAGAGTGATTATATTTAAATCCATTTATTGATACAACTTTTTCATTATCACATACAATAGTTTGAAGATACATTCGTCTCATAGTCAGACACACACCTCGGTACCCGATCAAAATGTATTCCGCTCGTTCAAACGCACATTCGCACTCACAATCAGCATCTATACGGTCACGCTCGTAACGAAGGAGTCGCTGCTCTTACACCGGCGATCCTTAATTAGCTTTTGCAAAAGACAAATTCGTTTCTACAAGGAAGAAGGATGGTCGGAGGGGAGGGGCGGGGATGAGGGAGATATAACATGTAAAATGTATTCGTAAGTAAGTATTCGTTAATGCATCTGGAATAATTTAAATTCTTTAATATAATAATTAAACCTATATCGTTAGCGTTATTCTTTTAAATCATATAGTCTTTGCCCTAACGTTATTTCGGCCCAGAATTCTCAAGACCCAGGCCGGCAGTTTCTGGAAAAAGAAATAAAATGAAAATAAGAACAACTATGTCTCAGTTCGTTTTGATTTTATCGCGGATGCAACGTTTACATACAAGTATTCATATCGATCACGTACTTGTCGCGAAACTATTCCGTAATCGCTACTACTCACCGTCCGTTAAAAGAAAGAAAAAGAAATTACTGATATAAATAAATATTCGAAAAAACGGATAAGAGTTTCAGTATTTATGCAATGTAATCGAATGTCTGAACGGCGTACGACGGTCCTAAATCACCATCGCATTTCAAACAACTCGTGTCGGAAGTAAAAAATTTTGTTTATTCATTTCATTTTTAGTTTAGTTTAGTTTAGTTTAGTTTTTTTTTTTTTTGTTTTTTTCTTCTATGATTTCTATGATAAAGGAAAGATAATATAATAATAACGATTGCCAGGGGAAAGGTCCGAATATTGAGGTACACGCAGGCATGATACCGACACGACGACGACGACGACGACGGGATCTCGGCTATCGCGTCTAATATGACGAGGGTGGCCACCTACGCTTTTGTACATATCCGGGGAGGCTCGGGTTCGAGCTCAAGCCACGTAGGTGTAGACTTTCCTGTCAAGTACAATGAAATCGAGTTAATCGGGAAACGTGGATTTTCACAGCCGTGAGTTTGCTGATAGAATTGAACAAACTACTCTATCGTACCTGTCCTCCGTGCGGGCCAGGTAATCGCGCTCGATAAGCCCTTCGATCCGCTTCTTTATGATCACCGGCGAGGGCAGGAACCGGACGCGTAGCTGCTCCGTCACCTCCGTGACAAGGATGTTGTGCTGATTGAGGGATAAGAGAGAAACTGATTAGACCCCTGCCTCGTGTCGTGAAATCCCAATTCCGCGTATCTCGAGAGAGGCAAAATGCAATGTAACGAAAAATAATACGTACGGGCATGCGCTTGCGCGCTTTCATGATTCGTACGATAGCTGCTTCTATTTCGTGTTTTCTATCTTCGTCCACCTTATTTCTCGTCTCTCTTCTCTCGGGCTCGGATTCTCCTTTCGCCGCAACCGTCTGAATTTTCACCCTTGAATCGTACGACGAGGGGATTAAAGTTTGGAAAAATTTTTGTAAAGAATCTACCGCCGTCGGGCGCTCCTTACCGATGAAGTTTACTTGTGAAACTATCGTTCACGCTGAAGCAATGCGTCGGCTCGATCTCTTTGGTTCTCGGATGTTTAAGGAGGACGCGTTGCGTCGCCTTGCCCATCGCGAGAGATTGTAACGCCCTGACCAGATCCCGTTCGGGTATATCCGTCTCGTTTTGTATCTCCTGTAATAAAGATGGTATACGTATCGTGTTAACGGAACGGAATCCCCAATCGTAGGGATATAATGAAAAGAACGAACCTCGTAGGTGAGCCTATCCCTGTTGTTGAAGAGCATGAGGACGCACATCTGGTAGGTCGAGACTTGGATAATGTGTTTTCGCGGGTTACCACCGCTGCTGGCTCTCTGGCTCAAGAGGCTGCCGCTGCCGCTGCCGTTCGCAATGGTACTCGACGACGAGGGTGTGTCCAGTCCGCCGCCGTTGCTATCCTCCTTCCTGGGTCCGTGAAAAACTGCGTTCAAGTCTGCCGAACCTGTGAGCGGAATTAGGGATCGATTAACGACGATTAACTGGTACCTCAGACCAACCGTGAAAAAACCCGCTTACCTAATTGAGGCTGCAGGGTTAGTTGACGGCCGCTGTGTTTGGCTAGGTAAAAACAACGGAAATCGTCAAAGGCTTCCCGCGGGGCGGAGGGTACTGTGCATTTAGGTGTCGCCGATTGCGTCGGCCAGAAGCCGGTCGTCAGAACCCTAACGCTCAGGTCTACGCCGTGGAGGCTCGTCTGTGAAATTCGATAAATGAATACGGCGTTATAGTCTGGATTTCGAATGTCTGGATGAATATCTAG
Organism: Ametastegia equiseti; assembly: GCA_963989295.1. Lineage (NCBI taxonomy): Eukaryota > Metazoa > Arthropoda > Insecta > Hymenoptera > Tenthredinidae > Ametastegia > Ametastegia equiseti. The sequence goes on from OZ022394.1 coordinate 21,685,835, forward strand.
GAATATAGGTAGATCGGACTTACGCCGGAAGTTAGAACGTGCTCTTTGAACTCTTCCATGATAGTGTTGCTGACTGTCATGTCCTTAAACATACCTTCCAGCTTGGAAGTGAACTGGCAACCGCATTCCGTCTGAAGACAAAGAATTCAAAGGGATTGAAACGAGCAAATGGGTTTCACATCTAACGTTACGAAAACTAGCTACAAGCTCGGGGCGTATTTTTACCCTGAAGTCCTGCAGTAGTTAACGGAGCATCGATTGTCTGAATCCGTGCAATCTTTGAAAGTCAAGTGCGAGCTTTATGAAACCATGCAGAACTCCAAGGCACTCGGTATTGCCCGTACTGCAAAATTTCCTGCCGTGAAATTGCAAGCTATTCGAATTTACTGATAAAATGAGAGCTTCGTAAAGCATGCCCGTGACCCGCGCCCCGACGGAGTTTACCGATCGAAAATTGTACAAGTCGTACGTGTATTTTGGTAAGATTTCTCATCTCGAAGCATGGTTTTCAGCATGGTTTACAAAGCAGACACTTACTTGACTCTATATACTGGGATTGGGACATGGGTTTGGGGGCGGATAGAAGCTAGTCGATTTTCTCTTTGGCCTTAGACCGAAAAAAGGCTGACTCCTTGTGATCTTTGGGAGGCTCTGCGTTTAGCTTTTTCATCGCGATCAGGATGTCCACGTCGACGTTGAACGCGCCCTGTGTCTGCCAGAACTAGGCGAGTCAAAAATCTGTTTACTATCCAACGGGACAGTTGGTGTTTATTCGTTGTTTTGTTTTGTATGTTTTTTTCTCCTCTACTGGCCGCTGTCGGATCGAATACGGGAAGTGACGATACTGCCGCCACTTAATAATGATCCCTTGCCTACCTTCAGCTTTGAGATCATGTTCTTTTCGCTGTCATCCGATACAGATTTGTTCAAAAGTAGTCGCTTGGCCAAGTGTTGTTTGTAATAACGTTCAAAGACGTCTTTCTCCTGGAGGAATCTGAAGAGAACCATCGTTTTGTCGAGGACCCCTTCAATCTCCTGCTCCGTCATCTGTTAAAAGCCATGTTTTGTTAAGGTTCATGTTCCAGCCCGACTAGCTATAAAAACTGGCGAGTTTACCCAGAAGACTTACCCCCTTGACACCCTTTTTGAGTTTATCGTCAATGAAGAGGGACAGATATTCCGGACTCTTGGTATTGAGATTTAGAAAGTGTTCAAAGTCCGAGGCGATCATTTGCTTGAAGAGCTTGTCGTTGTTAAAAGAATGGTGCAAGAAATGATCGAAACGGTCCTTCAGATCCAACAAATTTTGAACAAAGTGAATCGCGTTTGTCGTCGGCTCGTGCTCCTCCTGTACCAAGGCACGTCCCTGTTCTCTGAGGAACTGCGAAACGCAGTCTGAAACGGTGCGCAATCCGTCCGTAACTCTTGAAAACAATTTATACATGCAACCGAGGTCCTCCGTTTTCTGATTTTTCAACATATGGACAACGCCGCTGTTCTCCATCTGTAACCAAGACGTAATGGAATTGATTATCCAACATTCGTTTCTTACACACGCTCACAGTAGCCATACAATTGAACAAACCTCGACTATGGTCTTCATGTGTATCTTAATCAACTCTTCCTCGACCACCTCCACTATTCTCGGTTCGGTAGACTCATCCAGATGGTGCTTCGCTCGTTCCGATTCTTCAGCGATTCTTGCCTCGACTTTCTTAATATAAACGGAGGCGCTGTTCTCGCCCAAAAACTTCTGAGACTCCATCTGTTGGTTCGTTGAAAAAATTAGGTGCAGTTCGCCGGATCATTCGTCATCCCGATACTGGAGCAAGTTACATGGCAAAGAAAAGGATCGCCGTGTGCAAATAAAATGAAAACTCACCCTGTAGAATTCGGCGCTTTGTTGTAGGAAAGGCCTCTCGAAATCCTCTTCGTAAACTTGCCGACAGTTTATGCCAAGCAGCATAAGCATTTGACAGGCATTTTTAATCGCGATACGATCCACGACTTCTCCCCTTCTTTCTCTCGCCACCATACCGAGCAGGGTCTCGCGCAGGTGATCTCTTACACAGCCGTACCTTACTACCTGGAAAAAGATCGAGTCACGAGTGAAGAGAGGTGTCTTAACGACAAAAGAGAATCAGACAACAGGAAAATTATTCATCATCGGCCTTGGTACCTGATCCCTAAATATTATTAGGCCCAAGTTGTAGACATTGTCAACGTCGTGCTGTTGAACGTAGACCCTGTCCATGTACATCAGTATATCTCTGATCATAACCATTGACGTTTGATGATCGTTCCAAGCTTGGTTTAACGTTTGAAGGAAATTGTTGTGGAGGGACCTGAGCACGTCTTCTCGAACTTTCGACTCGAGATGCTGTGTGACAACTTCTTTCAATCCCGTGTAAAGACGTTCTCCGTGCTTGTGAAGGACCATGGTGTACGCGTTGCGATAAAGCTCTTCGAAGCTTAGGCCGGAATTATTTTTCTTCTGGATTTCTTGTATGGCATTCTTCAACAGCGCCCAAATATTCTCCACGTACTTCTCATCCATAGTCATCTGAAAATAGAAAACAGAGCTATGACGCACAAAGAGAATCTGCCACGCAATACTTGACAATGAATAATTTGCAATTAACATGGCGCACGCCTCTTGTCAGTTGAACAAAGATGGGAAATCCGGCAAGGTCGTTTTTAAATATCCCGAATCATTCTAGCATGATGAAGCGACGCTTGCTCGCTACACCTCTAAGCCTAGCAGGACGATATCCTCAACAGGTGTGTTCTCAATGTCCCTTACAAGGGTGTCGACGATCACGTGGGAGCCTGGATTACCCACTTGAAAAAGACCCGAGAGTGGAGCTATCCCAGGAATCGCTCCACATTCAAGTTGTAGAGTAGCTTTCTCGTATCTACCGCGTTCCATGGTTCTGGCCCCCTGGTGTTGACACTTGCCCAGACTGATTGTGGGATCGATAGAATTTTTCCCAAGCCGTTGAGCGCTTCAAATGTCTAGATTTCTTCCGCTACCACCTCGGTTTCATTGATAGTGTTAACAATGCATTCGTCAAAAGAATTGATCTTGATCGATCCAGGCTTGGCACGCAAAACTTTGATACCATTGACTTGACGTTGAACTTTATACGTCAAAGCCTAGTCGGTTAAATGGTCAGAGAATTTTGTCCAACGGAAATTGAAACGCAACCATCAATTTGGCGTATGGGTCGAACAGTTTGGTCGCATGTCAAACTTGGAAATTTTGGGGAAACCTCCAGCGAAAAAATAATTTTTTGGTTGCGTGATAGAAGTGAAGGGTCTGCCTATTTTCTATTGTCTTTCTAGCTGCTCTGGCGGATGTTTCATAGACGTAGCTGCCGTATTTCCACGCTGTTTTGTTTGATCGGGAAAATGAATATCAGGGAGTCGGGAATTATTCGGATATTCGCTGTGGCTTTTCGCACGATCCCGTGGCCGACATCAATCCACGCTTAGAATCACGGAAGCTTTTCCCGTGTCTACAGCTTGATGGCTAAGTTCGCGGGAAAAACTTGACGTATTCACGGGCCGAAAATGCTTGATGCGGTTGGGGAATCGTCTCTATTGGTCCATTCTCCAGTTAAGGGGCATTTGAAAACGCGTGCATAAACCAGGCAAAAATCGAAGCAGGGGAACAACACGAGTTTAACCAGAGTTTAGCGGTAAACTCGGGTCAAGTCGCCTAAACTTCTCTTCTGATTGGTCGAGCCTGCAGTTTAACCTGAGTTTAACGCTAAATTCCGGTCCAATCGGCAATAATGTTTGAAAAGAAATTCCCTATTTTCTTCTCCAACCTCGATCCTGATTGGCTTCCCCGTTTCATATCTCCCCCGGTGGAGCCGTAGTCCAATTTATTGTAGGAAAAGTGCGAAAGTGAAAGCTGCACAAATGTTATGGAAAAGATGTGATCTAGGTTAAAGGGGCAAGAGGAGCAGGGGGGAATGAGGGATAAACGATTGCCAGATACAAATTTGAATGCCAGCATGACAAAAACAGTATATTGGCTGTCTGACTTGAATTGCGTATTTCGTACGAAAATGGCAGATAGGTATACGATACGTATAGTACGTGCGACGTACGAAGACAGGTAAGGGAAGAAATATGCATCGAGCAGTTGGAAATGAAGAAAAGAAAAAGTAATTAATATGAAAATCTTACCGGAAACGCGCGTATCCGCATTTTTTCTCTCTTGGGCAGCGCGCCGCTCTTCATCATTGTTAATAGTAATCTTCGGGACCCTCTGTTCAACTCGATTCTTCAAAAACACTCAAAAATTGAGTCAGCGAGAATTTCGATCTCCGTACACATTTACAAACTTTGAACGAACTCATTCATGCACCGAGCCAGGGCTTATAAAGCGGGGAGAGCGACGCGGATTTCACCGAACGAGACTCCGTTGCGATATTAATTGTGAATTGCGAAGAGCGAGCGGATTCATCCGTAGGAAAACAAGTCATGAAAATCACCCGTTATTGGGCCGAGTTGATATAAAATGGCGGCGACACCAAAACACAACTCGGGTTGAAATATTATCCAGGGATACTCGATACGCTCGCCTGTTTCGCGGGGAAGGGGGGTGGGGGGCTGGTGAATCCGAACTAACGTATTATCGCCCGTCGTCGCACCGAACGAGGCATAATTAGTTGTATTCTTATCGGAAGATATTGTCCCAATTATTTTCCAATCATGCGAAGGCTGGCGAACCGAACAAATGATCAGGCACGATGGGCTGCGTTCAATTCGTTCGGCGCATCGCCACCATATTGGTTGGCTGCTGTTCGTATCGAGTACACGTCAAACGGTGACAAATGATTCAGCACTACGCGCATAACTGAAGAAATGCACCGATTTGCGATTATTCGTATAGGAATTATTCATCAACCCCCAGCCGCGATGTGGGTATTTTCAATAAGAATTTAGACTTTACTTCGAAATCGCGGCGCGAAGTGCCAGGGGCATTTGTTCAGTTTCGTTCCGACCGGAAAGCTTTAGCTCCCTACCGGCAGATGGCAGCAACTCCGCCATTTCCTAAATGCAAATTTCGTCGCGCGTCATTCGCGGCTGCCTGCGACTGCCACACCGTTGGGGACTCCCGCCGAAGCGAATTGCAAATCATATCAGACGTTGACACGAGATGATATTTCATTAAATGAGGTTCTTTTTCAAATCGTCACGATACACGTCGGCAGATATCCAAATACGCTCGAGTGACGGTTATTCATTCGTCGTGCCGGTTCATTGACCTCCGCACAAAGCATCTTCAATTTTCGCTAACGTCGAATGTTTATAAAACAAGCAACCCTTCTCGCGTCGATACATTCACGGCCCCGGATGGGTTTATTTATTACGGATAACAAGTACGCCTCAACAATATCTAATCGATTTCCATTATTTTCCATATCTGTTCTACACACAATGACAGACAATTAGGTGAAGCAGGACATGGTCAAAGAGTTGTTGACGAACCTGTAATATCTACTCAAAGCAAACAAACTGTAGGCTCATCCTGACGTTGCTCGTAGGTTTAATCTGTTGTATAAAATACAACATAGGGGACTTGAACTTGATCTTTGACCATTGGCCGCCTTTCGAATTCATTGCGTAACTATCGCATACGTGAAACAGTTGGAAATAAAGTACCCTTATCAGCCGATGGCCAATTTTGGCTAATCAAAGGTGCCTGATAAGCTCGAGGCCCGGCTATACTCAATTTCTACCGACCATTGTTATTTTGCGAATCGATTAAGATTGAGTATAACCGGGCCTCAATAACAGGTAGTCGATAATATAACCGGATTGCTATACATATAGCGCCGTAAGGATGGAATAAGAGGGTTGATCAGTTTTGCAAAATGTCTCGTATATGTAGTAGGACTCCATCGAGTTCCACTTTGCAAAAATATTTCAGCAGTCTCTGTACATCTAGCAGGTAGAAATTTCATCAAATTATCCATCGCTCATTCAACCAAGTTCCCGTCATAAAATTTATTACAAATCCTAAGCCTCGTTTGAAAATACTTGGGTACATATTCGTATAATAAATGCATGGTAAGTGAAAAAGAACTATTCACCGCCTCCACACGCAGATCATCAGCCAATTGCGGATGATCGATAAAACTTTGAAATAACCAATATATCTTGAGACCAATCGGAACGGCTGGAACCCTTGTCAGTGAGCTCAGAGCTTTGGTTTAGAAGCGCTGATGAGGCAGCTTCTGTCGAGTCACGCTTGACCCAATGCTTTCTTCAAATTGTCTGCCAGTTTATCCATGAATTCAAAGGTCTCAAGGTAGTCGGATCTCTTGACGCCGTTCATTCCCTTGATGCAGATGGCCAAGTCTTTGGTCATACTTCCGGACTCGATGGTATCGATGCAAACCTTCTCCAGAGTCTCTGCAAACTTTTTAAGCTCTGCATTGTTGTCCAACTGAGCTCGGTGGAGTAGACCCCTTGTCCAGGCAAAAATGGATGCGATCGGATTAGTGGAAGTCTCCTTGCCCTGCTGATACTGGCGGAAATGACGCGTGACAGTGCCGTGGGCAGCTTCAGCTTCAACAGTTTTACCGTCAGGGCACAGCAGAACAGAAGTCATCAGACCCAGAGAACCGTAGCCCTGAGCAACAGAGTCCGACTGTACATCTCCGTCGTAGTTCTTGCAGGCCCAGACAAATCCACCCTCAGATTTCATGGCGTAGGCGACCATATCATCGATGAGACGATGCTCGTACCAGATACTCTTGGCCTCGAACTTAGTCTTGTACTCAGCTTCGTAGATCTCTTGGAAGATGTCCTTGAACCTGCCGTCGTACTTCTTCAAGATAGTGTTTTTGGTGGAGAGGTAGAGGGGGTAGGAGCGGGACAGGGCGTACTGGAAGGAGCTGTGAGCAAAGGCTCGGATGCTCTCGTCTGTATTGAATTGGGCCTGAGCTACGCCCGCCCCCTTGAACTGGTAGACGGTATGATGAATCTTATCCCCAGATTCCCCTGTCCAGGTGATCTCCAATTTTCCAGCACCGGGTACCACAAAGTCCGTAGCTTTGTATTGATCAGCGTGAGCGTGACGGCCTATAATGATGGGCTGGTTCCATCCAGTCACCAGTCGCGGAATATTCTTGCAAATAATAGCCTCCCTGAATACAGTACCGCCAAGGATGTTTCTGATGGTGCCGTTGGGGCTCTTCCACATTTCCTTCAGCTTGAACTCCTCCACCCTATTCTCGTCGGGGGTAATGGTTGCGCATTTTATTCCGACATTGTATTTCTTTATAGCTTCGGCGCAGTCCACGGTCACTTGATCATTGGTCGCGTCTCGACTCTCCATACCAAGGTCATAGATGTGTAGCTCGATGTCCAGGAATGGAAGGATCAATTTTTCCTTTATCGAGTCCCAGATTATGCGAGTCATCTCGTCTCCCAGGATGTCCACAACTGGTCCGGCCTGTTGAAGAATTGGAAAATGAAAAAAAAAAAAAAAAAAGAACAGAAAAAAACATGTCTCAAGAGTAGCAGAACTAATAATAATTTTCGTGTTCCCATAAACGGAACTTATCTCTTGTGATTCTATCGTAGTTGATTGAATTTCAATCTCGCCTAGATCTAGTTATCAATGTGTTTTGCTGCCTGTGCTGAACAGATAACCGATAGGGTTGATTAGGTAAATAATAATCATTAATCAAGTTATCTACGGTGTGAAGATCCGATCGTTCGTAACGTGTATAGGAACTCGCATTCCTTTCATATTGTTTTTCATTAGAAACATTCTACAGTTATTCAAGACGAACGTGAATCTGACATTGGGTAGGGGGACCGACCTATGCCCGGTCGTTTACAATACCCGGAGTTGCTTGAGAACTGACCGCCTTGGAAATTACGAAATCTCATTAAGCATAAACAGTCGTAATGAATATTTCGAGCTGATACGTGGATTAGAGGACATTAGGATTCTTCGTCGGAAGGGCAGTATACAAGAATAACGTCCGAATCGTGGAAATTCGCTCAAGTCTTTATAGGTATGTACTCGTATATCTATACGAGAGCGGTTTTTTCTCGTTGTTTTTTTTTCCTCGTTTTGTTATCGCCGAACTATTCATTTTGTGTCATTGAATGACGGCATTATAGTTGATTCTTATTATTTTATACAATTTTCGTTGCGGCGCGGGCAACGCCTATACGGGGGTATAGAAGTTTCGATGGTGAAACCCGTTACCTTGATCTTAGCCATTGCTATTGACGTGGAGCTGAAGTTTCTCGCGTTATGTGACCAAGTTGAGTCCCGTTGAAACGATAGATCGGCAGAGATGTACCCGGGAGAACGTTTGACCAGAGCGACGGGCGAGGTACTGTTGAAAAATAATCGAGTCGCGCTGACGCCAGCCCTCGAACTCCACAGGCGAGGTAGGGAGCGGAACATGGCGTAATGGCCTGTTATTGTTATTATTTCCCGATTATACGTATGCACGAGGATAAGTCGCCTCGACGAGGATACGCGGGTACGGTCGCGGAATGAACGACCTCAGAGTCGCATCGTCACTGTCACCGCCCTCCCCCCAAGTCTCCGGCTGTTATCTTCGTACTGTGAGATTTGCTCCGCGGACCTTTGCACGCTTCGCGCGGGTACGAGTGGTCCGATGAGGCCATACGTGTACAATATAACGGACCAATTTATCGTCATTGATGAGTGTCTCTCGTGATGCGGGGATACATTGCTCACGGTTATCATTCTCTATGCCTGTATTCGATCACAGATTTGTTTACGAGTTACGACACGCATACCCATGAATATTCATACGTATGCGCGTGTTCTTTAAATGCAGACCATCTGATCTTGTCTATTGTATGTATTTACGTATGGCGAAGTTACGTAAGAATCTTTCACCGTCGACGGCCGGTGACTATGTGACAGCCACGTGACAGCGACAGAAATAGCCGAATACCAGTCGGTGGTGCGATCTCTCGGGAAATATTCATCCGTAGGATCCATCGTGTGTTGGATTGTTTGTAACAAGGCGCCATCTAGCTACACGGGCTATCGTCGACTAGCCAGGAGGTAGTACCGCTTGTTGTCATCGTTCCCCGACTGTCATACATACAAGAATACAATACATATCAGCTGTCGTGCGAAGCCGATGCTTCTTTGTCACGCGCAACTGTCATTCACAAGTGCAGAGCGAGTTAAAAGGCGAGAATAAAGGCAAGTATTTTCGGGCTGGGAACTAAGCGTTGGTTGCGTTATCATTTCACCAACGTCGCTGGACACGCGAGATTTCATGCACTTTTATAATTTGACATGCTTCAGGGAAGATGTTGTCGATGGAGCGGATCCCCGACCAAATTGGTTATCTCGTATTGAAGGAGGACGGGGCTGTGCTCACGGTATAATTACAATGCTAACGCTATGAACCGATCCGCATGTGGAGATGGGCCTGATTGCGTAGCCAACTTGGCAGGGTTTTTGTCGTCATTTACTTGTATAATTTCAGTCGGGTGGAGAACTCGAGAACGACGAAAGAATTGCCAACATCGTGATGAGCCTCGTTACTCTGACCGACACAGTGGATCCTAAGGCCTTTGCCTCCAAGGAGTCGTTCAACAAGATATCCATCACCTACGCGGATCATTGCTACGTCATTTGTCTGTCGAACAAAAAGATACACGTTGTCAAAAAGAAGATAACCGCGCTGACCTTGTCGCAAGAACAACAACACCAGCAACAGGCGGTCAACGCTTGACCCGAGTATCCAAGAGGGAGATACTTTTACGAAATATTCGTACAACATTCATATTTTCTCTACGAATATCTATAGGTATATTATAAGGATAATGTTGTACTGATTACACGTTAATGAAACAAATGTTGAGAATAAACTGAAAGAAAATTCGCGATGCATTTGATCAGTCAACGCGAGCTTGATATTAAAAAAAGCGAAGGAAACGAGAACCGGTAATCTTCTCGCTCCTATATAAATCTGATTTTTTCCCCACTTGACTTGCGTGATCGTCAGCTAACTACTGTCATCGACTAACAAGTAAGACTGTAGTTAGACCGCGCTCGGAAATCTAGCGAATAGCGTACGGTTCTAGCCAGCTGCATGGTCTATGAACGAATGACACAAACAACTTGACTTTCCCCGTATTATGGTACCTGCTCAGCCATCCGGCACGAGCTATATCCAGCAAGGAAGAAGAAGAAGAAGACTTTCGCGTATAACTTTTTTTCAACAACAACGAGTTTTTAATTTTTTATCGCAGCTTCGCTCAATCGGTGACATTGATGTGATGCTTGGTTCTATGTAAACTATCGCGACGAAGAATGACAGCCATTATTGTTTGAATCACAACAAATGGCCACCATCAAAATAACCGAACAAAAGGTTATTTTATGCGGGGAGTACGGAGTCGGGAAGACTTCGATATTCAGACGATTTGCAAACAATACGTTCGTCGCGAACAGCGATAGAAAATCAACTCTAGGGCTCGACAATATCAACAAACAATATACCGTCGACGAGAAAACAATTCGCGTAAGTTCCCTGGGCGTTATCGCGAACGAGTCACCCGACGTTTCTATCGCATTGTTTATCATTCGAAAGGATTCAGCCGCCACTCTTATCTGTTCGAAACGTCGTAAATAATCGTTACTAAAGAGGGGAACAGCATTAGATCCGATGTTTGTTTTTGTCGTTCCAGCTGCAGCTATGGGACACGGGGGGCATGGAAAGAGTGGCGTCCATCACATCGAGCTACTATAAATTTGCAGAGGCCGCAATACTGGTATTCTCATTGGACAACCCGACGTCGTTTCACCTTCTATCGCAGCATCTCCTGGACATAGTCACATATGCCGAAAATGCAAAGATATTCCTGTGCGGTAACAAAAGTGATCTGGAAAGTGCCACGCCGCAGGTCACTGACGCTGAAATGGAACAGTTTTGGTGAGAGGAACAATCACGACGACGAGTCCCTTCTGTTTCGAATCTTGGTTTGATTACCCATTTTATTTCACAGCGAACAGTGTCACAATTTGATCTCGGCGACTTACAAGACGTCGTGTAAAACTGGAGGAGGAATCGACGAAATGTTCGAAGACATTGCGCACCATTTAGTGGAAGCGAATAGATCGCGGATGGAACTTCACGACATTGACGAGGCTCATTTCAAAATAACACGCGCCGAAGACGCCGCGGATCCGTCCTGCTTGTGTTAATCTATTTATCCACGAGAGTATCGAATCGAAGCGGAATACTGGCAACTTGATGTAAGGAGAATTGAACGGCCAGAATGTTTCTCTAGTCACAGCAATTAGAGGCAGCCAATTTTACTTTGATATCGTACAATTATTTCTATCGAAACGTTGGCCAATCTCGAATTCATCCAGCAGAGAAGAGACAGAGAGAGAAATAGATGAGGTATTCTCGCTCATTCCGGGACGCTTCTGCGCGTAGGTAACCGATTTTTGTGTCATGCGAGAATGGGGCAAAACGCCCTTCTGAAGATTTCAGGGTTTCTTTGGCACATGGAAATCCACTAGCAGTAAAATTTTCGTAAAAAAAAAATTACCCCTTTTGGCGGCAGGACGAAAAACAAAAATTAAACGCCAAATTCGGAGGCAAAAATTTTTTTCAAAATTTGTTTATTTCCTGGCTTGAAAGATGAAGGTTTTTTGATTTTGAAGCACTATTGAGAAATATTTGTCTGATGACGAAAACCGGAGATACAGGCATCTGAAGATCGTCAGATGCGCTCGAAAGACGATTTTTTCATATTTTGAAAAGCGAATAACTTCCGAACCGTTCGACTTCAGGGCGTATGACTCGGGATTCGTTGTTAGGGGTTAGCTGAGAACAAAAATCTCACATGGCACCAAAATCGTCGGCCTATGCGCAGAAAAGTGTCCCGGATGAGCGAGAATGCCTCAGATAGAAAGAGGGGGGAGAAGCGTTTTAATAAATTTTGAAAATAAAAATTCATTTATTTATCGTAAGTTCTTACACACTACATGTCGAATTAGGTATACATACCTATATCGTACGGGAACTGAAAACTTCGACCATAATATACTAGCCATAAATTACTATGTATCACTTGACAAATAATTCGCGGACGGAGTACCTCGACCCGCGACGCGCCGTCTAGACCTTCCCGTCTTCAGTGTTGTGTCCATTTGATCGACTTGATATCGATACCCTCTTGCACCATTTCCCACAGAGGACTAGGGGGAACAAACGATAAACAGACAGTGAAAAATATCATCGGGGTTTGTATAGGAATGAGAATTCGTACCTCATCTCTCTGAGTCGTTTCACGTGACGTATCGTGTGATCGGCCGTGTAATCTACTTCCTCGCGAGTTGTGAAACGACCGATTCCAAACCTGTAACAAGTAATAATCCATCCTGCTTATCGCCATCCTTCAGTCAACATTAATGCGGGGAAACGGTAATTCTGATATCCGTCAACCTTATGCTAGAGTGCGCCAGATCCTCGGACGCGCCGATAGCTCGCAAAACGTAGCTAGGCTCGAGACTAGCGCTCGTGCAAGCCGAACCGCTGCTCAAAGCGACGTCCTTCAATGCCATCAGCAGAGATTCCCCCTCTACAAAGGCAAAGGAGAGATTCACGCAGCCGGGATACCACGCGACCGCGTCTCCGTTACGTTCGACGTCCGTCAAATGGCTCATTATCTTGTCGATCAGATGCTGAGAGAGGTCGTTGATGTACCTGTGATCGTACTGCGAGAATACACGTGAATTTCATCAACCCGCATCCCGTCTAAGAATTTCTTCGGATTCGCCGTCTGCAATTGGCTAAAGTATTTTGTACAAATATACGCGAATACTCACGGCCATTTCCCTTTGAGCGATCTCAGCAGCTGCTCCCATTCCCACTACCAACGGGGCTGGGACGGTACCGCTTCTCATGCCTCTTTCTTGGCCTCCACCGCTCTGCAAAGGCTCCACGCGAACTCTCGGCCTACGTCTGACGTAAAGCGCCCCTACGCCTGTTGATTGATCGTTGAGTTAGAGCAGCCGCCGATAATTCGGATAATTCGTGGGTTCGCCGTTCACGTTACCTTTCGGTCCGTACAGCTTGTGGCCGCTGATGGACATCAGATCTATGTTCATCTGATTAACGTCAATCGGAACTTTTCCAACAGCCTGTGCCGCATCCGTGTGAAAGAACACCTTCTTTCGTCTGTTGATTTTAACAAAACACGCGATTAGGTATTATTCATTGCTTGACTTCGTATTTCATACCACCCTGTCCCCCGTGATTAATTTCATGACTTTCATTGAGGAAAATGAAACTGCGAGAACCTGCATATAGCTCCGATCTCGGCAACGGGCTGCTTGACGCCAATCTCGTTATTGATGGTCATTATTGAGACGAGGGATGTATCCGGTCTTATGACAGCCTCCAGCTGGTCCAGGTCGATGAGCCCATTCGGTTTGACAGGGAGATAGGTAACGTCGAAGCCTTCCGCTTCCAGAGCTCTGCAGGAATCCAAAACGCACTTGTGCTCCTGTTGGTCAAGGGAATTAGATCGAGCATGGTGGAGATGTAATTTCTTCGGATCCATGTTTTCATTTCCTGGATCAGCAACTTACAGTCTGACTGGTCACTACGTGCTTTCTTCTTTGTTTGTAGAATCTTGCGACACCTTTGACCGATATATTATTGGATTCCGTTGCCCCGGACGTGAAGATGATTTCCTTAGGATCGGCTCCAATCAGGTCTGCTACTTGCTATATGAAAGGGTTGACATAGAGATAGAGTGTAATAAGAAAACGTGAAATCAAATGCCAGACTTTGTTCAGGGGAATATCTAAACTGTGGGCACCTTGCGGGCTAATTCTACCGCCGCCTCTGTTTCCCAGCCGTACATGTGAGTTCTGGAGTGAGGATTGCCATAGTAGGTTGTCAGGTAAGGCATCATTCGATCTAATACTCTGGGATCCTGAAATGGCAATTCAACCAATATTTGTTAGCGTGTCAAGGGCACGTCTGTATTTCGCAGGGTTATCCTAGCTAATTGAGAAAGACATCTAGGTACCATCGGAGTTGTAGCTTGGGCATCTAGGTATAACGCGCGACCTTCCGAAGGACCTTTCTTGTATTCTTCGCTGATAGGAGCTGGAACAATGAATGAACGCAGAGTCAGTTCTAATCCCTCGAATGAAATGATGTAAGAATTGCGAGTGCTAGTTTTTACAAAGCAATCGCATCGGTCGACCGACTATCTCTTCACTTACACTCGAACTCTTTGACAGCTGCGAGATACCGTTTGGGTGCGGAGATCGCTTCGTTAGCATGGTTATTGTTTCGTATAAGAGGCGCGAATCGGTTCCACAAACGAAACATTATATTATTCCCTTTTTACTATGACCGCTTCACATTTACTCGAATCGTCGACGAGTAGCGCGTTCAGCACCGAGGAACGGAGGTCTGCGAGTGTTAGGTTAGGTGGAATTGGGTACTCGAGGCGGTATTGTAAATACAGTAGACGATGAATATTTCGTCAGATTGATCTCGTGGAGCCCGGGGTGCTGTGTGCCCGCGTATCTTTTAAAAAATAAACCAAAACAATGTCGGTTTTTCTCCGGCTAACCTAGAAGACGAACGGTCGACAGCGTTACGATAACTTGAGGTGATTTTGGAGGGACCGCGCGATCGCGTCACGTAATATTATTCCGCAGCCAGTTATCCCGAATGTCTGTTCGTCAAAGACCTGGAGAATGCTCTGCATAAATTTTTGCGCCACATTTGCAGTTGCATATAGATTGATCGACTAATCGTAAATCACGTGAGACGTCTTTACATTCTTTAGTCAACGATAGACTACTTAATTTCGGGTAAATACGAGGGATGGCGCCGACAGCCGACAGCGGTATAAACTCGTGCCGCTGTCACAGGGTTTCATGCGAACTACATCGACAACGCCAAGGCCGACGCCGCAGTTTGGCCCGTTGACAGTGCCGGTGGCTTGTGGCGTTGTTTATTTTCGCTAGCACGTAACGTACGCACCAGTTTGGAGATTTGTTTATTCACCGCTACCGCACAACAATACCAATTGTGTAAAAGGTGAGTAATGTAACGTGGAGTTGTCGTAAACACTGGGTTCAGTCGCAATTCATACTTGCGCCGAGAAGGACGTTTCCGATCGCGAGACCGTTCATTCACCTGGCAGTTTTTCACGTACCTTTAATGCAAATAATTGAAATGACGATTTGCTCTTCTTCTTTCAAGCCAACGCGACGTATGCTTGATCGCGTGCGCGAAGGTTCGCGATGATGGACGCGTCGATGGAAACTGAAGAAGTGATCGAGAAGCCCCCCGTCAGCGTACCTGTAGTCAGAGTTCCCGTCAAGCACACCAATCTGGGTATACGCAGTCACGCCATGTGAGTCTTGACCATAAGTTATTATTGTTAGTTTCACGAGGAGAACCGCCTGGACCCCTTGGTCAATTACCTATTGTAATGTCTGTGTTTTCTTTAATTTCTTCTCATCCGACTCAGGGACATGAGCACCATGGTGGAACTCACGTCGTTTAGTTCTCTCGGGAAGATTCAACCTTTCCTGGTGACTCTCTCGACCACCGCCGCACTCATAGTGGACCTACATTGCCACCTCAAAGACAAGGAGGTCTGCGGATATTTAGGAGGGCACTGGGACATCAACGCGCACAGTAAGGTTTAATTACACGCTGGACAACACCAACGACGCTATCTCAAACAGGGCTTCTAGCGGGGCGTTACTTTTCCTATTCTCAGCCAAGGACTAGACTACCGCGAGCCCTGTGTTTTTAATTCTGTGCAATCGAACAAAATCACCCAGAGCCTATAGATAGGAATATGCATTCGTTTGAACAAAGAATTGTGACATAATTTTGTTTGTCTCTTACTCATACACGATACTTGTACTTTGTAGACTTGACGATAAACTATGCTTTTCCATGCCGGTGCGACGGACGGGATAAAAATGCAGCGGCTTTAGCGGAAGCGGAAATTGCCAGAGCTATGGAGTGGAAGCAGTTAACCTTGGTAGGATGGTATCATTCTCATCCTAGAACTCACGCATCTCCCTCCTTGAGGGATGTGGATTCTCAGCTGGATTATCAAATTAAAATGAAGGGCCTGAGCGACAACAGTTACACGCCGTGCGTTGGATTGATCTGCTGTGAGTCGCCCTATTCTTATTCTTCGATTCAATGTTTGTTTGTTTGTTTGTTTGTTGTTTTCTCGTTTCTTGCTATCGAGGAATCTCTAGCCAATGGTCCCTCTTTTCAGCTCCTTATAATACTGATAATAACTGCTACGAGTCTAATTTCAACTTCTTCTGGTCACTGCCGCCACCGGAGAATCGCCCTCACGAATACCCGCGTCCAATGCTATTGAGTTACACGCTGTCGCAGGAACAGTTTCTCTCCCAGGAAGCCATCGATGAAATCGTAAGTCTTCAAGTTTTTCCTTCAAGTTTCAGTTTCAGTTGATATTCTGCTGAATCCCGAGTCACTGCGAAAACAACACAACTTCCACGATCCCGGACTGAATTCGACCGTGTGTCTTTTAATTTCCAGAAAAAATGCGTCGAATATTACAAAAACGAGACCGGCATCGACTTCAAAGCGATTTTCAATGGGAACGTGACATATCTGGAGAAATTGAAGGCAAGTATCCGCTCGGCGCATTTCCGTGGTTAAAATGAATCGCCGCGAGGGCCTGACCATGAATAAATAAAAATATAAATACTAGGGCTGTGCGGGTACTGGAATTCTTCGGGTCGGGTCGGGTGAAATGGATGACTTTCGGGTCGGGTACCCGAAAATTTCGGGTTATCCAGAAATCCCGGGTAACCCGAAAAACTCAGGTTACCCGAAAATTTCGGACCACCCAAAAATTTCTGACTACTGAACTGACTACCCGAAGAGTTCGGATTACCCGAAGATTTCGGGATTGCCCGAACCCGACTTCGAGTTCGAGTACTCGAGATTTCGGGTACCCGCACAGCCCTAAAAAATACCATTTTTGCAGAGTTCGCTAGCGTCGAAACTGCCACGTAACCAGTCGAACGGATCGTATTGGGACGTGATAAGGGAGATAGTAGCGCCAGGTATGGAGGATCCGCCGCCGACAACTACGCAGCCCTCGAATATCGTCAGCGGTTCCGAACTATTTTCAAGCGTCAAGTTTCCCCTAGTCCCCGACCCAATCGGACGACCTAGCCCTAGCCTCAACCCGAACAACCTCTTCCTCACTCCGGTAAACTTCAAATTGGACTCCAGCGTGTCCATACTAAAGCCGTTCAACGTCCCGTCCACTTCGAAAGAT
Organism: Ametastegia equiseti; assembly: GCA_963989295.1. Lineage (NCBI taxonomy): Eukaryota > Metazoa > Arthropoda > Insecta > Hymenoptera > Tenthredinidae > Ametastegia > Ametastegia equiseti. The sequence continues at coordinate 21,703,199 of OZ022394.1, forward strand.
AAAAACGACGCCCACGACGCCGTCAAGGGGCAGCAAAAGTTCGAGCTGCCTATGCCCGATATGAACATCAACGTCAAGCATAAACTGCCGGCCGAATTCACGTCCGGCGAGCTGACGGTATCGGTTAAAAATTCAAAGCCCGATTACGAACTTTCGTCCGCCGATTTTTCAAAGGTGACCAATTTACTCGGTAGCGGCGATTCGTCCAACAGCGCCGGTAAAAACAGAACAACGGACTTTCCGCTGGCCGACATATCGCAGCTGAGTAAATTCTCCGATTTTTCGAAACTCGCCAACTTCTCGCCCAGCGACTTGGCCAAGTTGTCGGGCTTCTCGATAAACGACATAGCCAAAGGTTCCTCGGCGTACGCCTGCAACCTGGCGAATCTCTTCACGCCCCTCGGCGGCAAGAGTCAAGACGTGACCGTGATCGACGTTAACAAGACGACCGAGTTTCCCATAGCCGATTTCATCTCGTCGGAAATGTCTTTCAAAGCTTCGGACGTCGGCAAGAGCCTTATGGCCTTGTCAGCCCAGGACGTGAGCAGTAAGTTGGCTGGGGAATTTTCCGGCGATCAGAAAAAAATCAAAATCTCGGAATCCAACGAGTCGTCAAAGCCCCCTCCGAGACCCGAATCGTACTCTATGCAGGACGTTTCCATTACAAACGTAAAGCCCGCCGACTTTGCATCTATGCTGGATATGACCGTCCACGGAATGAAACAGGCCGTCAAGTCCGCGGGCAACGACTGTCCCGACTCTTTGAATCTCTCCAAGGATCATCAGTCGGGCAAGTGACGGGAGTCCGGGTGAACCGAGCGGATCGGATCTCGCTTCTGATTTTCCCCAAGTAACCTTCGCGTATTCTCGGAAAATCGAGTTCGAAGACTCGCTATCAGTTTTGGCTGAAAATCGACCAATACTTGCTGCCCGACACTCGCGCTCGCTCTCGGGCTGTAATCTTTCCGCATTTCGCAACGGGCTTTCCGCTTCGTCACGGAGGACGACGTATTCGAAGGCATTCGGAAAGACGGGTTCGAAGGGAATGGCAAATTTTTTCTTCGAGCCCAACTCGCATCTGCCCCTTTAATCCTAGGCTATAATATTAATTTATTGGATAAAATGCAACGATGTATTCTGTCAAATTGTCCGAACGTTGTACGATTCTGGTTAGGATGTAGTTGGATCGCGGATTGCAGGTGGGACGGGTCTAACAAAACAAACTGGAAGAAAAAAATGATAATAAAAATATCCCATCCGCTACCCTGTCTATTGTCAGAGATACTCGGTGGAAAGTTGTACTTGGAAGTTCGTTGGAATTGTCAGACGCGTGCCGCTTGTGACTCACGCAATTCAACTCTATCCAGATTGATCGCAGGACAATATATAAAGAATAAACTATTTTATATTCAAATATTGGAAGAACCTGATTATCGGAGCCTGCGCAAGGGGCTTTTTCTTCGTTGGATTTTTCTCCTGTTGTTTTTTTTTTTTCTTTTTTTTTTCTCTCTTTTCTAGGTCTGCGCGCACTATGCCGGGTTTTTTTTTCTCGTTTTTTTTCTCGTTTTTCTAGGTCTGCGCGCACTAATGCCGCACCGACCCGCCCGCAAGCGAACCGAAATTTGATGCGCGGTGTGGTGGCAAGATTTCTACTTCGAGTTTCGATGCGGAGTCTCACCCCTGAGACCCGGAAGTGACCTTTAACAATCCTCCGATCTGTGGAAGAGTTTATCTTGGACCGAAGAAATATAATTCTTAGGGGTAAGAATCCGAATCGAAACTCAAAGTCAAGATCTTGCCGCTCTATTGTGCGTCAAATTTCGGGTGGCTTCCGGGCGGTTGCGGGCGGATCGGTGCAGTTCGGTGCCGCGTGGTGCCGGTCGGTGCGGTATAGTGCGCGCAGACCTTTTTGGGGGTTTCTTTCTCCAAACATTACGGAGCACGCTTACGCGCTCTCGACGCTGTCGCTGTTGCTCAACGACAGGGGCGATCTGCGACCAGTTAATTGGGAGAGTTGATAAGCGGTCGGCGCGTGCAGCAAGAATTCAAAAATCAAAAGACAATTATTCGCAATAATTGCCCAACCTACGGGATACTCTCTGTGTCAGTGTGTGTGTGCGCGCGCGGGTTCTTCATCACATTCCCAAAGCCCAAACGAAATGATAGGTATGTCAAGGCGTTCCGAAGTCGTCGCGAAAAAAATACAAAACACGAAAGCCGCAGGTTCGAGTCTGGAATATCTTATGCACACGTCTGGGATATTCGGTAAATTTCGCGACTGTCCAACTACCGCGACAGTCGCAGCGGAATGACGAAGAAATCCGGTTGTATGGAATTTGAAAAAAAAAAAAAAAAAAAAAAAAATTAAATAAATGAAAACAGAAAAATCGTATTGTTTTCAGATCGAGCGAGATTCGCTATAGTTTGTCTACAACCCCGCGGGTCCTAATTCCTTTGCAATCGGGCAATCGGAGATACGAAATCGTGACAATTAGGATTCGCGGATTCCTCGCCCCCCTTCTCGCATAGCTGGATCCGATATATTTCGATACCTAAAAGTATCCAAGGGCCGATAGGAATTAAGAAGCCAGCATACATAGCGTATAATACGATATGGCTCATGGCTCTGGCGAAACGAATTCCCAGGTAATTGAATTTCCTTCCGATGTTGCATCGGCTAATGTCGGGCGAGTCATACGGACATATGGTTGCCGGAGAAGGCGGCGGTGCACGGGGCCGGCGGTATACATTGATTAACAAACAAATGTCGCGATCGGTGATTCAAGCCTCCCGAAGAAGTATGTGACATTTACGCGAGTGGCCCCGGTCCCCGCTCTTTCTGATATAACAGATCTTTCGGTGACGTCACGGCCAATCAGATCCCGTCTTACCTTCGTGAAAGTATCTGGCGGCCCTGCCGCACGGGATCTTCGGCCAGTCTCTGGCCAGTGGCCCCCAGCACACATACCTCTTGTACTTATTGCCAGTTGCCTCGCTCGCGGGTCGCGCTTTCACCGCCAGCTCCATATAATCCATAGTATACTACGCGGCGACGAGTTTTCACGATTTTTGTACACCTTTTTCCCGTCTCGTCGTTGTCTTCCCCGTCAATCGACAACTCGCCATACCGGAAGTGTCGCAAGTGATTGACGAAGTGGTTTTTTAGTACTCGAAGGACGATCATGCGATCTACAATTCTTCAGGTTCACCTGTGATACCTGCACACGAAGGAATACCCAAGGTACGTACCTTTTTTTCTTCGTTTTGTTTTTATTTTGTTTTACGTCAATTTGAATCTGGATCCGCGCTATACGTATACCGATTATTCGGCGGTAATTCTCTTGGACGGCGGAGATATATAGGAAAGAATCTCGGGGTTTCTTTCCACACAATCGTGCCCTGGTCTACTTTCTAGGGCGCTCCGTTTAGGTATAGCGCGATCAAAGAACGGATGTGGCGTTGCAATGAGTGCGTCCGTTCTAATAGCGTACGTTCTACTACCGCGTTCGAATGCCTACGCGAAATATTCACCTATATGTATGTATTGCAATTTCGTATACATATAGAGAGATGGGAATGACCCGCGGAGGTATTATAGTCTCATTCGCGGAATTCCTCCGTGTACCTGTGAAGAGAACCCAATTCCTAATTCCGAGTGATTTCATCGGCGTATCATGCATACCGTGCTACCGCGAGCCGCTCGAATATCAAAAATTACGCCACCTAACGAGTTGCAACATCGTGGACAGCATTTCTCGAAAAGAGAAACATCGTATACGCAGCCACCGTTAGCTTATCGATCATATGTATATATACCTATACATATACCCATGAATAATATACCTATAAACGATTCTATACGCGTGGAGATTTCCATGATAGTGCAAAGGACGAATTACTCTTTTCATCTTTCTCTTTTCACTTCTCGTATACACTGCACGTATGTTACACCCTTGTCTCACGAATGATACCTATGTACCCTCCTGAATGAATCCGGATTCGGCTATGATTCGATTTTCTTCTCCGTGAATTATGATTAAGAACAGTATTTGCTACATAACTAGATTACAAACGTGTTGGGAATTATACCGCTAAGGCTTGTTTCGGATCCGCGGTTGTTTGTGGTCATTCCCGTCTCGAAATAGTCACGTCTATCCTCGTTAGTCCATACATTCGAATGACCGTCATTCCGTCGATCGGTCAAAAAGTAGATAAAAATAAAAACCCATCCTTTCCGCGTTTCCTGATTCATCATACGCAGTATACCTACAAATCTGTATGCAAACCTGTACACCGGTGAAAAGCGCGCTTATAACTGTATAATTATTCCCCGCGGGCCTCCGACCATGGGTGTGGGTGTGGGCGAGTGGCGAGTACGGGGACCACGTCCTACAGGGGAGACGTCGATTGTCACCGTTGAACCGCTCAGCCGACGTGCCTTCGGTGATTCGAATGCATGCACTCGACGCAGGGCTTCAAGATTGCCTTTGTGTCTCTTGCAGAATATTATATGGGTGAATATTTGATAAAGTGGTTTCGGTACGGCAACTCAATTTTTTGGACGAATTTTTGGAATAATTGGGTTTCCGAACTATCAGATTGCAGATGATTAACTAGATAACTCAGAACGTGTTGTGTCTAGAAATTAAAAAATTATTCATTCCCACTAAAAAATCAGCTCAAGCATGGAAAATGTAATTCCCATGGCGTGGCTTCCGCCCACTTTTTCACCTGTATAAAACGAGCTAATCAGGAAAGTACGCGGATATCCCGAAACGATTCGTTACACTGGCTCTGAAACTGTAGCTTTGTCATCCCCCTCGTACATGTATTTTCCCTGAACATGAAAAAATAAAAATAAAACTTGTCCTTTGTCTGGCCTGTACTATAAAATACCTGCTCTACTTGTATGATGCTTATACTGAAAAGTATACACATATGTTCGTTTTCACCAGGCACGTAATCTATTGCTAGCCCATTTACTACATACACCGATTTGATCACCTTATCAAATACCCACCCATATATATGTATACATACAATATACTGCGTATACCTAGCTAACAAGTGTATATGAATACATACATAATGCAAGGGGATAATTGAAACAATATGTCACGACAATATGTCGATTATGTATAATACCTAAGATCGGTCCAACTGTCTAAAATTATCATTCGAGGTAATATAGGATCACCCGTGTGTGAATAATTGTGGAAATCGCTCACAGCCCGCGAGAACGCCCATATAGCCAATATAGCGGATAGCTATACCGACAGCGAGTCTGAATGCGAAGCGGTCGTTACTACTAGTGATGGCGCGGGCGGCCTAAGCGTAGGCGTTCGACGCAATCAAGGGGTGAAAAGTAGTAGAGTCCAGCGTCGAATCGGGCATCGAATCAAACCGCGGCTGCCATGCATGCCGACGCAGGATTATCTCGCCATCGCTGTTTCATGGCTCATTCATTTCATCTATTTTTTTTTTCCACCCTATTTATTACGTATCGTCGAATCGTGTACGATCGAGGCACGCAATCAACTCTCTCGGTATCTTCCTTCTAACCGGCGCGGCTGGTTCGGAACGCGGAATGCGGCGCAAGAAAATAATTGGCCGTCGTTGTCCACTGCTCTAGTAATCGAGTTACTATACAGGCCGAGTGAAAGTCGTTCTGTGGCGCGTTATACAGAGCAATCAGCCGGCTATCCAGCTCGCGGGCGAACCTCGCGTATCGGCGAAAACTTTTCGACGAGGGGGTCACGCCTGCACCCGACACCGCGCTGACCCGTGTCGCAATTACGCAAATCTTATACCGTATGTATTCCCTTGAGGCGGGGAGCGTCGTCTACATTGTCATTAAGCACGTATGGCGGATGTGGGAATAGTTAATGACATATATTTCAGGCGGGATTCGGTTTCGGGGGGAAAGTTCCTTCCGTTCTTCGACAGCCGCATAGCAGCGGTAGCCGATATAACGTTCTACTCATTTCCGCAGGTATACTGGTTCCCTTCGCTCGTTCTTGATACATTGTATGATACCTACAAACATACGTAATGTGTAGGTGTAGTGGGAGTTCCAGCCCAAGGCTACAACAATACTAAAACTCGGTAGCGCAACTCTTGCGTGGTCAGAGAATCGTTTCAATTTTTATGTATGTACATACACTCGGCGGTGTATCATTTTACCCGCTAACGATTATCGAATGTACGTAGGGCACCCATATATTTATGTATCTCTTCTACATGACACCGCGGGGAGAATCTCGACACGCGCCCTCTCCTAAAAATCAAAGCCAAAACGACAATAGGTACCACCTTATATAGCTGGTATACTCCTATACCCATATACTACAATAATATACGCGGTTTTATTTACTCAACATTGCTTGCTTCCCGGTACGTTGCGTCCATGCTTTCGTCGATTATTGTTGGTTTCCCAAGTTAATTTTACCTCAGGTGAAAATCCCGAAACACAACGTATATACGATATAGTCGGACTCGCCGCGGTCTGCGGCAATACTATACGGATAAAGTTTCTCAAGAAACCATTGGACCGTTACAGCTGGCTGCTGCAGGCTGACTCAGTTTGTCCGATGGAACTTGCGTCGACTCGGATTGAAATTTTCTCCAATTCACGGTGAATAAATATCCATTATAATCAAGCAAAATCTTATGGGTAGCCAGGTAGGTGTGTATGCTCGTAAATTATTATAGGTGTTTCCGACGAAACGCGAACCGTTTACAGTTTGCCAAGCGATTCCGGATCTCAATTCATTTCACATCCCGTTTCATCGCAACATTTATCAACAGAATTTACTACTAAATGCTCGATCATGGATATACCCTTGTGCAACGAATATACCTATGACTGTGTCCTGCAGCCGTTTATAAAATTCCTCTTTAAGCTTCAATTCCGCGGATTGAGATCAGAGTTCTCGCGTATGTATCGACATGATTCATAATCGCGGTAGAGCCAAGGTTCACGTCCGATCATCGAGAAAAGATTCGACTAATTCTTTCGGAAAACAACCGCGTGGATGCGGGCGGATTCACGCTTCGCGGTGGAGTCTGCGGCGCGTTGCGAAATACTTGGAGTTTCTCGAATACCGCAGCGATGATCGGTATATAGATGACGAATAACGATGCGCTGCGAAAAAAACAGAAAAAAAATACACACACTAAAACTAAGTCCTAATATACATTCTTTAAGAATTTTTTTTTAAATCACTGGTTGATGTTGCTCGCCTCGTTATTCGTCATGATGATCGGTATATAGATGACGAATAACGATCAATCGACCTCGGCGGGTTCGTTAGCTTATGCGCGAAAGAAAGCCACGCAGCCTCGCGAGGACAAAGGCGGCACTATATAGGCGGATGATCGACCGGGCTTATTGCTAGGACTGAAATAACAGACGGCGTGGATTTTTACCCGACTACTTCGGTATATGTACGTACGTACGAAGGAAAACCTGTTTCCGGGCTCTCGAGTCACCCGCGAGGAGCCGCGCGCAGCGAAAGTGAAAAATGACTTTCGCGCGCGACGAGGGCGAACAACGCGCGATCATGGGAAGCTAGGTAGGTATGCACCTATAAATAGAACCGGGGCGTAAAGGAGCCCGCGGGGTTGAATTCCCGGAGCGATGGCACGCGGCGGACGAGATGTGCATCGCTGACGATGAGCGACAAACAACAGGACAACAAGACACGTCGCCAAGGCCGTATAAAGCTTTCGAAATTCTCGGTGTCCTGATGGCGACGGTTTATACATATAGTCTAGTATAACGTATACCTATGCGTATATTGTACGTATGTATATATATGTATGTACATAAATACCACATGCGATACGTTTCGATCCGACCTCCGAGGGGAGTCGTGCGGATGTCTCACGTATGTACGTTCAGGGCGGGTCGGGGAACCGCCAACGGGCAAGGCTGCACCCGACGTCCTTGCGCGCGTTATCTGGCTATAATGTACGCTGGTTCCTTTCACTCTCCACGCGCCAGCACCACGGAGAAGCCGGAGTCAACGCGTCGAGCGCGGTCAGCGATCGTCGCGGGCTGCTGGGACAAAGACGAAATAATATCGCGGCACTCGAAACAAGTTTTGTTCACGCTAAATCCCGGATCTAGAGCCAGCGGCGTAGCGGTATATACCTATACATACTATGTATACAGTGCCGTACAGTTTTTACTCTCCTTTGTCTCGTGTAGGGTATACGTATAATCCTATACATACATATAGGTAGGATAGGTATAACGTATAGAACTGGCGACGTATCCTGCTGCAGCGAGACGATTAGACCGCGGACCTCGGCGAAAATATACAGTCGATGATATACCGGCATACGCGCTTGTCACTCGTGCGTCAAGAATACCAACGCTCCGAGGATGAGCTGCGGAATTATAGCCAGCTGTATCTCTTCTGCAACATTTTTTATGTGGCACAAATCGGGGCATAAATATTATCATACTAAAAATCTGAAACAAAAACAGATATTCGATAGGCATGTATTTATACAACAGGCGACACGATTTGTTTTCACCGCGATGGACATATTTGCAATCCCTTTTCGCTCGCGGCAATGTCCTCCTGCAGCTCCCGGTCATTGACTCGCTCGCAGATTTTCTATGTACCCGCGGTCAATATATGGTTGCCGGGACCAAGTTCTTATCCTGCCTGAATACGAGATACGCTCTGTGTATGGACTATATTCTACCTACAACCTATCGTACGTTACCGTACTACCACACTCCGCCTGAGTACGGTCAATTACTGACAAAGGGGCATTCTTGCGCAGTTTTACCCTCCGCCGGCAATCTCTTTTGTCTCCAACTACGCCGCCGACAATCTATGAGGATATCGTCATCGGCTATTTTTGATCCACTTAGGAGTGTCTGGAAATCCCAAAAAAATCAGGGAATTGCAGTTTCCGATCTTATCTCAATAGAATCCCTGCAGTTTTCGTTCCAAAATGTCTAAGCAAATCACGAATGGAAATTCAGAAAGTCAAAGTCAGAAACAACGATATCGTCATATAGATTGCCGGCGGGGGGTTCAATATCATAGTTGTCTGTATACTGCAGTCGAACAGAAGTCAGAATTACTTCCTGATATATACAGTAGGGTGGGCCAAAAAAAATTAATAATTTTTTTTTTCTTTGGTACCATGAAAATGTTGTTCAAGATGACGAAAAATAAATACTGTAAAAGTTTGAGCTCTTAATATTAATATTTAGAGGTGGCGCTTCGCGATTTTAGATTTCCCATTTAAATAACACGGGGAATTTTTTTTTTTTTATTCGGAATTTTATTCCGTTCTAACGAATCGGTGTATTGTGAAAATCAATACATGTTCTTGTAGGAAATTGAACGATCTTCAAAAAAGGTCTGACATGATTTTTCGCTAAGTCGACTCGTTTGAAAGTTATTCAAGGTTAAAGTTCAACCTCAAACGGTATATATGATGAATAACTTTCAAACGAGTCGACTTAGCGAAAAATCATGTCAGACCTTTTTTGAAGATCGTTCAATTTCCTACAAAAACATGTATTGATTTTCACAATACACCGATTCGTTAGAACGGAATAAAATTCCGAATAAAAAAAAAAAAATTCCCCGTGTTATTTAAATGGGAAATCTAAAATCGCGAAGCGCCACCTCTAAATATTAATATTAAGAGCTCAAACTTTTACAGTATTTATTTTTCGTCATCTTGAACAACATTTTCATGGTACCAAAGAAAAAAAAAATTATTAATTTTTTTTGGCCCACCCTAATATACAGTATACCTATGTACGGGTACGATATACGTTCATTACATTGTTACGCCGCACACGGTTCGAGTTACATATACTATACATATTGGTATATGTATTGTCGCAGCGGCCCACAGTGGTTCCAAACTACACAAAACGCGCGCATAATGTTGAAACGGTGATATCTCCGAAACTAGACATGCTACAGAAATATAAAAATGTGGTAATTGAAGCTATGAGTCCAAGCTTGAATTTGGGACCTTGAATCAGTTAATGCGATACTTCGTTATGAAGTTATATCCTGCCGAATGTGTAATAAAAGTCCGACTATAAATTGAACTTTGATTTTAAATTCAATCAATGAGGAATTACATACGTTCATGTGTATGTCTTATAAATATGTTGAATGCATATGAGAATGAATAACACTACAACATGTGATTGTTGAAAATTATTCATTTAAAAATTCTTATCATTCTAATTATGATTCCGCCCAACTATTATCAAATTTATTAAATATATACCTACATTAGGGTGTGTCGAAAATCGACTTTGATTTTTTTTTTTCGCTTCTACCACTCAAAACTTTAGGTTTTGACATTAAAGAGCTCCTCGTTCAAGGAGGGCGCTCAACGAGGCTTTAGATTTCCCATCTAATTAGCACGTGAAAAATATTGTTTCTTGTTCAAAATCATGTCAGGCAACCAAAAAATGTCCGATGCCTGTCTTTCTCGGCTCATTTGAAAGCGAGACTCATCCCCTAAACAATTATAGGTCGTTCTTTGACATACCTCGGTCCAATTTTTTTTATTGCATTTTTTTACCACAATTGTCATATTTTTCAAGTTTAAAAAGTCTCCAGGGTATCAATGAGTCTCAAATAAATTGCTACAAGTATTGATTCTTGATTCGGATGTCAAGAACCAATTCAAAGAATTGATGAAACATGAAAAACTTCTCAAAATGAACATGATCTTTTACGATACGGAAATACGGAAGTGAACATTGAAAAAAAACGAAAGAAAATTATGAAATTAAGGAAGTATAAAAAAACGCAGAAAAATTAGAGCAATTAACAACGACCTATAATCGTTTAGGGGATGAGTCTCGCTTTCAAATGAACCAAGAAAGACAGGTATCGGACATTTTTTGGTTGCGTGACATCATTTTGAACGAAAAACAATATTTCTTACGTGCTAATTAGATGGGAATCCTAAAGCCTCGTTGAGCGACCTCTAAACTTCAAGCTACAGCGCCCTCCTTGAACGAGGAGCTCTTTAATGTCAAAACCTAAAGTTTTGAGTGGTAGGAGCGGAAAAAAAAATCAAAGTCAATTTTCGACACATCCTAATATACATATGTGCAATTCCACGTCAAGCGGGCCACTTTTTTGGGTCGTAATCACCGATTTTGATCTCCATCGAGGATTTTGTACTACTCATGGATGTAAGTCTCTGGGCCGAACCAAAAGCCAATATGCGACTCTGTTGTCTTCCTAGCGGAGGTTGAAAAATGCCGTTTTTGCGCGCCAACTTCGCTTCGGCGGCTGATATCTCAGTTGTTTTTGGAGCAAAGTACAAAAGTGTATAGTGATTCTTGTAGCTATTTTCACACGCTTTCCGGTGATTATACTGACATCGCTCCCCAACCAAAATTTGGCAGTCAAAAACGGAGTCAAAATAAAATTTTCATTTTTCAAAAAGTTCGCCCATTTTGAAAATTCTGTTTTTTGTCTCTCAAAATAGTTCGAAGTATCCCCTACATGTACCCGAAGTAGCAAAGTGGGCCTCTTTTCCGATGTTTTTTTATCCAAGTTTTAGTCGATTTTTCCACCATTTTTTTCAAGTTTTTTCAATTTTTTTTCTTTTTTTTGTCAATTTCGTCCCGAACATTTTCCAATTACCAGAAACGAGCTCGTCATGCGGAGAAACTGTTTCAAAAAATTGAAATGCGTGACGAAAAAATTTTTTTATTAGAATAATTCAGATTATATCGAAAAAAAATCAGATAAAAAACCAACGAAAGAACGGCCCACTTTGCTACTTCGGGTACGTGTAAGGGATACCTTGAACCTTTTTTAGAGACAAAAAACAGAATTTTCAAAATGGGCGGACTTCTTGAAAAACGAAAATTTTATTTTGACTCCGTTTTTGACTGCCAAATTTTAGTTGGGGAGCAATGTCAGTATAATCACCGGAAAGCGTGTGAAAATAGCTACAAGAATCACTATATACTTTGGTACTTTGCTCCAAAAACAACTGAGATATCAGCCGCCGAAGAGAAGTTGGCGCGCGAAAACGGCATTTTTCAACCTCCGCTAGGTAGACAACCGAGTCGCGTATTGGCTTTTGGTTCGGCCCAGAGACTTACATCTATGAGTAGTACAAAATCCTCGATGGAGATCAAAATCGGTGATCACGACCCAAAAAAGTGGCCCGCTTGACGTGGAATTGCACATATATATATATATATATGTATAGAATAAAGAAAAAAAATATGAAGACAATAAATAAATAAAATGAAATATTTAAAAATCTATTTACATCTATTTACAAATTTTATGTTAAACCCAAAAAATATGTTCATTTTAGCGTTTCGGTATTTTCTCTGCTCAACTGTCGTCGATTTCGTCTTTCTCTTCTCCTTCTTCATCGCTCAGTTGATCATCTACTTGATCTTCTTCTTCCTCTTTTTCTGCGCCACTTCCGTTTTGTTCCTCACTCGTATTTTGATCTGCGGAGTTCGATTCACCTTTCAATAATTTGTAAAACGCGTACGTGCCAATTGCAATAATCGTCCCGTCAAAACGGGCAAGTTTGGGCAGATGAATTTTGTGTCCCTATATTGACGAAGGATAGTACTTTAGTATCCAAAAAGATTCGGAGTGAGAACGGGTGAGAATCAAGAGTTCTACTCGATTAAAAAAATTTTTTTTTTTTTTTCCCCACAATAAACGCCTATCTTCAACTGTTGAGAACTCAGCCCAGAATGATCAAATCAGACCGTATGAAGAACGAAAATGAAGGGCAAGATTCATAAAATAACATACAAAAAAACTGAGTTGATATGCGAAAAAATGGCGAGGTTATTCGCTTCAAAAACCAAATACAAATTGCGTGTAAAAGTATCAAGAAATTTGATATCACGAAAGGGCAAAGGAAGATGACTGTAACTTGATGATGCAATTTTTTTCCATCATTCCCTTCTAGATTCTGACTCATTAGAACATCTGTAACAGCTAGGGCAACAAGAAAAAAAAATTGGTCAACTTTTTTTTTCCCCTATTATGCGCGCGTTTTGTGTAGTTTTGAACCACTGTGGGAGAAATTTCGATAGGGATAGAGAAAGGCCCCTTCTAGTTTTCCCCATTTCTATTAGCGCGCTATTGGGGAGAACTGTCTAGCCCCCTATCAGGGCTGTAACACTTTTCTAGACAGCGCCCCAACTAGATCACTCCATCAAGCCCCCAACTAAATAACCCCATGAGGCCCCGTTATATATGTAAAATCAGAAACGCTATAGTGATTAACTATTATCGAAGTACGTTGAAAAAAAATTATTAAAAATGAACTTTTAATCCCTAACGAGAGACCGCAGACCCACATTGAACGATGAAAACGCATTTTACCCGCTAAGAAAACCGCCGCATTAATTGTCCTGACCGGGGTTTGAACTCACGTCCTCTCGCTTACTAGTCTCTCGCCCAAACCGCTACGCCAAACTATCGCATGGATGTTGATACACTGTTGTATTGCTTGTGCAACGGCTATATGAAGCTATCAAATTGAAACCAGTAATAACACAATTCAGTAAATATTTCACATTCCTGTAGGACTGAATTGCAGTTCTTGCGATCTATCTATCTATAGAATCATGTATTTTCAGGTGAGGTGATCATTTCGCGTGACTAAAAGCAAAAGGGCCTAAGCGCAAAAAAAAAAAAAAAATCCGACTATGCCAAAAGGTCTTATGTTGCATGAAAAAGATTTCGGCACTAAAAAATCGAAAATTTTTTTTTGCCACTATTAGGCCCTTTTGCTTTTAGTCACGCGATTTCCTACCGGGGAATATTACGTATGAATTTTTATGATTATTGTTTGGACTCTATTTTATTCGAATATTTGAGTACCGACTCGAATACCGAACTAGCATGTATGTACCATAATTTATTATGATGTGACGGCTGCCAACACCCATGCCGTCACCCATGCCGGGGACCCTGACAGGGCCATGATGTCTCAGTTTTATTGGGGTACTTATAGTAGGGCGGACTAAATCACTTATCCCGATCGCGCCCCAACGGGGCCCCGCTTCAGTTCTATTGGGGTTCTAGTAGGGCAGACTACGTCACTTGTCCTGATCGCGCCCCAACAGGGCCCCACTAGGAGTTCTAAATAGCGATCGCCCGTCCGGGCCCCTTACGCAAATAGGGATTGCCTCGATGAATTTCTGCACGGGGGGTACATACATAAGGACACGCGCATCGACACAATATTGCACGAATTCGCAACATTGCGAGTAGTTGTCGGTGGAAACCAACCGTGCATCTATATGCGTATATACCTACATGCATAGGTATAGATACGCATTTGTATGTAAATTATACTTGACCAAATTCGCAATTCGATTCAACTATTTTTCTCAAGATCGCAATTCCCGAATGGTCCGAGTCCGAGAGAAAATATTAGGAATCCTACAGTAGGCACCGCATTGGCTTTGCCTCTGAGGTATCTAGGTGCAAGAGATCAGTGGGCACAGCGCTCTGGAAGGGTTCCGACTTTCGTCCTAGGTCGGGATTTCAACTGGCGTTGGGGAACGCGTGGCAGCGATCCTTATATCGGGATGTTTGTTATGTTCCAGTGAAGCCGCGGCTGCGAAATGATGAAAAATCAGAACGGCGGCATCCCGGGCGCGGGTCCCGCCGGCCCGGATGACTTTTCCGACGACGAGAGCACCCCGTTGACGCCGCAGGAGTACGCCGGAAGGTGAGTCTTTGAACTATAGAGAGTCAAAAAGCGAGCCGCCAGAGTTGAAATTACTATACCTACGCACAGCTGCCTGCAGCTATGACTCGTGGGCCGATAATTTAATCAATCCCCATTGTCCGCAGCCAAAGAACCGTAACGGAGACCAAGGGATGGGACGTGTTTCGTAACCCGCCGTCAAAGATGGACTCCGGTTCGACGGCGAATCAGAAATGCCTGGACGTCACCGTCCAAATCACCAAGGTTATCGTGTACCTCGGTGTATTCGTAATAGTCCTGGGCAGCGGCGTCATCGCCAAGGGTACTATCCTCCTGATGACCTCTCAACTGCGGGCGGACCGAACTATTTTATACTGCAACCGGCTACTAGGTGAGCCTCGACTCCGCGCGCCCGCGGCTCGTCATATTCATTTCGACGTAGCCGCAGCGGGCGTGCGCTCTATACCAACGTATATACATAATAAAATTCTATACACGACATACCTGCTTCCAGGGAGGGACAAGACCTTCGTGGTCAAGCTGCCGGAGGAGGAGAGGATGGCGTGGATATGGTGCATAATAATCGCGTTCGCGGTACCGGAAATCGGCACCCTCATACGGAGTATAAGGATATGCTTTTTCAAGTCGTGGAAGAGGCCCTCGCCGGGGCACTTTATGCTCGTCTTCGTCATGGAGACCTTCCACGTCGTCGGCCTCGCGCTGATGTTCATGAGCGTTCTGCCCGACCTCGACGTCGTACAGGGAGCCATGCTCACCAACTGCGTCTGCTTCGTCCCCGGGCTGCTCGGTGAGTAAATTACGTGACAATCGATCTATTATGCAATTACTCCATTCGCCGCATACGATAACGCTCCGATACCTGCACCCAGGGCTGCTTTCGAGGAACAAGAAACGCGACGAGTCGAGGCGGTTCCTCCTCGTCCTCGTCGATCTCGCCGCCCTGGCCGCCCAGGCAACGGCCTTCGTCGTTTGGCCTCTCCTCGACAGCTCGAACCCATCATTGTGGCTCATTCCCGTCGCCCTGGCCCTCGTCTCGTGCGGATGGTGGGAGAATTACGTCTCTGTTCAGAGCCCGTTGGGTGAGTTGTGTTGTCTTCGTCGTCGTCGTCGTTGTGTATTTGATATATTTATTCGAGAATCACGAAGCAGGGTTGATAAAATCGCTGGGCCGAGTCAAGGAGGAGATGAGACTGACGAGATACTTCACTTACGTGTTCATCTCCGTATGGAAGATCGTTGCCTTCTTCGTGAGCTCGATAATCATACTCCACTTCAAGGGGAACAACGTCGGTCACCTATTCACGATGTTCGGGAGCGCCTTCGGCGACCACAAGATCACCATCACCGAGGTGCAGTCGACCCTTGGCGGTGGCGCCATTCCCGACCTCTCCGAGATCCTCCCGAACGGCGAGACCGAGACCGTCACCGCGGACTTCCACACCCCAGTATACGTCCTATTGATACAAGTATTCGGCGCCTACTTCGCCTACGTTTTCGGTAACGATCTGCATGCCCATTTCCCCGAGCGATCAGTCCCGCAGGGCCGACCTGAGGCTTCCCGCCGCTGACCGTGACCTTTCCTTTTCATCCCGCAGGTAAATTCGCCTGCAAGATATTGATCCAGGGATTCAGCTACGCCTTCCCCGTAAATCTGACGATACCCGTCTCCATATCACTCCTGATCGCCGCCTGCGGCCTGAGAAACGGCGATCCCTGCTTCTTTCACGGCACGATACCCGACTACCTCTTCTACGAGTCGCCACCTCTCTACTTCCTCAGCGACTTCATATCCAAGCAGTACGCCTGGGTCTGGCTCCTCTGGTTGCTCTCCCAGACCTGGATCACCCTCCACATATGGACGCCGAAATGCGAGCGGCTCGCGTCCACCGAGAAGCTATTCGTCGCCCCAATGTACGACGGGCTCTTGATCGATCAGTCGATGGGGTTGAACAGGAAGCGGGACGATCAGCCGGAAGTTACCGTGGAGGTAGGTCCGCGCCGTGCCGCGCCGAGTCGAGGTAAAATCTCGTACGTTCGAGGGCTAAAGAAAGTGATTTCGCACCCGCAGGATTTGGCGGAGATAGAGAAAGAGAAAGGCGACGGTGACTACGAGACAATATACGAGCAGACAGACGGATCCGCGACGCCGCCGTCCTCCGTGAAGAATAGCGATCTCGTTACGAGGATCTTCGCCTGCGCGACCATGTGGCACGAGAACAAAGAGGAGATGATCGAGTTCCTCAAGAGCATCCTCAGGCTCGACGAGGACCAATGCGCCCGGAGGGTCGCTCAGAAGTATCTCAAAGTCGTCGACCCCGACTACTACGAGTTCGAGAGTACGTTCAACAATAATTCAATTATCATTATGGATAGTATAAAACAATGACCGATCACCCCCGTTCCTCCCTCCCGCAGCTCACATACTCTTCGACGACGCGTTCGAGATATCGGATCACGACGACAACGAGTCCCAGGTGAACCGGTTCGTGAAGCTTCTCGTCGACACGCTGGACGAGGCCGCTTCCGACATCCATCAGACTCGTATGCACATCAGGGCCCCGAGAAAGTATCCGACGCCTTACGGGGGTCGTCTTGTGTGGACGTTGCCCGGTAAAACGAAGATGATCGCTCACCTCAAGGACAAGAACAAGATTCGACACAGGAAACGCTGGAGCCAGGTGAGAAACATCATTTTCACCCGGTGACGCGTACCTATACGTGAGAATTGAATTCACGTACACCGTATACTTGCTTTATACATATTTTCGCCCTCGCGTGAATCGCTGTTAATTCGCGTTATTCAGGTGATGTACATGTACTACCTCCTTGGTCACCGGCTCATGGAGCTACCGATCAGCGTCGACCGTAAGGAAGTAATTGCCGAGAATACCTATCTCCTGACTCTCGACGGTGACGTCGATTTCCAGCCAGCGGCGGTCAAGCTCTTGGTCGATTTGATGAAGAAAAATAAAAATCTGGGCGCTGCGTGCGGGCGCATTCACCCGGTGGGATCTGGTAAGACATACCTATAGATCAATTATGGCTTACATAATCACGATCACCAACGTTTCTGATCCGTGCACCTGCAGCCTCCGTATTGCGGCTTGATGGCTATAATTACGGCCGCGGCCGTTTCGTTACAGGTCCCATGGTCTGGTACCAGATGTTCGAGTACGCCATCGGGCATTGGCTGCAGAAGGCGACCGAGCACATGATCGGGTGCGTACTCTGTAGTCCAGGGTGCTTCTCGCTGTTCCGAGGCAAGGCGTTGATGGACGACAACGTGATGAAGAAGTATACAACCAGAGCCGACGAGGCCAGGCACTACGTTCAGTACGACCAGGGCGAGGACAGATGGCTGTGCACTCTGCTGCTGCAGAGGGGCTACAGGGTAAGTACCAGGGTAATCACTGCACTCTGGCCCGGGATCGAGTTTCGAACGGTTATTCCTAATCTAATCGATCCCCGCGATCGTATGATACGTTTGCAGGTCGAGTACTCGGCCGCCAGCGACGCCTACACCCACGCGCCGGAAAGCTTCAACGAATTCTACAACCAGCGTCGTAGATGGGTCCCCTCGACCATGGCCAACATAATGGATCTGCTCATGGATTACAAGCGCACGATAAAGATCAACGACAACATATCGCTGCCTTACATATCATATCAAATCCTGCTTATGGGTGAGCAAATATGATTTTCCATAAACTGATCGTCGTCATTCCGCGTTCGTTGTACGCGAATAATTAATCTTCGTCGAACGACAGGGGGTACGATACTCGGGCCGGGAACGATATTCCTCATGTTGGTGGGAGCCTTCGTCGCGGCGTTTCAAATCGACAATTGGACCAGCTTCTATTACAACATCATACCGATATTGCTCTTCATGGTCGTCTGTTTCACCTGTAAAGCCAACATACAAGTAAGCGCCGTACTTAGTCGTCCGCAGACTCGCGCCTCCGCGTTAATCGACGTGTAGTTCTACGTGTTACAGACACGTTGCTCCCTTTTGATTTTCAGCTTCTCCTCGCTCAGATGCTCTCGACAGGGTACGCTATGATAATGATGGCTGTGATCGTCGGTACGGCTCTCCAATTGGGCGAGGACGGAGTGGGTTCTCCCTCGGCCATATTCTTGATAGCAATGTCAAGCTCGTTCTTCATAGCCGCCTGCCTTCATCCCCAAGAATTTTGGTGCATCGTTCACGGCATAATATACCTACTGTCGATCCCCTCTATGTACCTACTCCTAATTCTCTACTCCATCATCAATCTGAACGTCGTCTCCTGGGGTACCAGAGAGGTCCAAGTCAAGAAGACCAAGAAGGTTCGTTTGTTATCCCGTTTATTGTCTGCTTTTGCAGCCACTTTTCAACCTGCTTTCCTAACAATTAGTCACCATTCAGCTTGTATGTATGTATGTATGTATGTACATACATATCATACACATTAGGGTGATCCAAAAAAACTAACCTATCGAAGTTATGGGTTTAAATGAACCTATATACCGAGACAAAAATGTCCCTGCAAGGCAGAATTTTTTGCTCAATTTCAAAAGGTGTCGGTGAGCATTCAAAGTTTCCCATTTGAATAACACGTAAAAAAATCTTTTTTCATTAAAAGTACCATAACTTTTGAACCGTTCAGGATAAAATTTTATACGTCGCGGATTCTTGTAGAGCACAAAATTTCCTAAAAAATCTATACCAGGATTATTTTTTTCAATTAAAAAATTCGTATATTTGGAAGCTTTGAAAAAGGAAAAAAAAAAAAAAAAAAATTCAGTTTTAGTGTTTTTTGACTAAAAATGTTTATTCAAATCCAAATTTTGTTAAATATAAACATTTTTAGTCAAAAAACACTAAAACTGAATTTTTTTTTTTTTTTTTTTCCTTTTTCAAAGCTTCCAAATATACGAATTTTTTAATTGAAAAAAATAATCCTGGTATAGATTTTTTAGGAAATTTTGTGCTCTACAAGAATCCGCGACGTAGAAAATTTTATCCTGAACGGTTCAAAAGTTATGGTACTTTTAATGAAAAAAGATTTTTTTACGTGTTATTCAAATGGGAAACTTTAAATGCTCACCGACACCTTTTAAAATTGAGCAAAAAATTCTGCCTTGCAGGGACATTTTTGTCTCGGTATATAGGTTCATTTAAACCCATAACTTCGATAGGTTAGTTTTTTTGGATCACCCTAATACACATCCATTTTTTCACCGGTTCAATGTTCAATGGATCCTTATAGGTGTATTCGTTTCAAGAATCATCCCATCGCTGTACTTCGCAAGTCAGTACTACATCCATACCTTGTAACAATTTTAATTCATCACGGCTTTGTCGCAAATCGATTCCTCGCGCGGAGTGGATTGAATGCATTATTCATCGACGATGCGTTTTAACAACGGCGGCACAAAACTTTCCCGTTATTCACCTCGCTGTACTAACAACTTTTCACAGCTTCTCTTGGCTGATCCGGTCGTCGCCATTTTTTAAGTACATAAATGGCCAACGACGGCTGGCAGGTTTATAATCCTGCCATGCCAAGCTCTTCTTCCTCCTGGTGGTTGGTGGGGTTGCCAGGTGGCGTCAGGAATCACGCACCTCTGTATCGCGGCGCAAAGTTATAGTACATATAATTGAGTAAACGCGGCTTCGGAGGCTGATTTTCATTCGCAGGTAAAGACACGATCATTCCGTTTCACAAGCTCGGTAGACACGGTAGCTATAATATACATACTGCACGCGGTAACTATAACTATACAGTGGCGCAACTGTTCGAATTATGACAACCGATCGACGAACGATTTTAACGCTTAGAAATGGCTATGAACAGGAATTGGAGCAAGAGAAGAAAGAGGCCGAGGAAGCCAAACGCAAGGCTAAGCAGAAGTCGCTCCTAGGTTTCCTCCAAAATAACGGCGGCAACAACAACGACGACCAAGGCTCTATAGAAATCTCGCTGGCTGGTCTATTCAAGTGTATCCTATGCACCCACGGCCAGCCGTCCGACGAGAAACAGCAGCTCGTCGCTATCGCCGAGTCCTTGGAACAGCTCGGAAAACGCTTGGACACCATTGAAAAGTAGGCGGCATATCTGTCGAATCGTAAATTATCCAACTATTTCCTATATAGATAAATGGCTCGACTGACGGTAAATAAGGGCGTAGGTGACAAAAAATTGCCATTCAAACGTCAAGCGGACGTATGGAAATCTTTGTTCTTTTCTTGCCGAACGATATAGGCCAAAGTGCCGCGAATACGCCCTCAGCTGCCCTTTGGATTTGCAGAAGGGCACAGGTAGGTATGTCGCCTGCGTCCTATTTACGGTACTTCGGTATTTCAATCGTTGATTGCCCGTTTGTCGACATCAGGGCCGTCGATCCGCACGGGAACGTGTCCGGAAGGAGGCGGGTCTCGTCCGCGGGTTCACGCTTCGTGGATCCGATGAATCCGATAGAAGAGAATCCTCTGGACGAAGATCACCGCGAGAGCGACACCGAAACCACCGTCAGTCAGAACACCGAGGCTAATCGGGAGCGCAGCTTCCTGGCCAGCCCTTACTGGCTCGAGGACGAGGGCCTCAAGAAAGGGGAGGTCGACTTTCTCTCGCCGCAGGAGGAACAATTCTGGAAGGATTTACTCGAGAAGTATCTCTATCCCATTGACGAGGACAAGGCGGAGAAGGTATCGAATTTATTCAGCCCATCCGGCAGGCGTCCGCCCGACATGATTTGGCTGATCATCTGGCGCAGATACATATATTGTATTATCATGTATTTATGCTGCAGTTTTGAATTATGCGTCGTCACTTACGATTAGTCGATAGAATTTTCATGCTTTGACATCGCCCAAGCTATAACAGTAGAGGTCTCTCGTTAAATTTGATGAATTAATTCCTTTGCTGGTTACACCATCAGGCACGTATTGCTAACGATCTAAAGGACCTCCGCGACCAGAGCGTATTTGCATTCTTTATGCTCAACGCCCTTTTTGTGCTGATCGTATTCTTGATGCAACTGAACAAGGACGAGCTCCACATTAAATGGCCCTTCGGCATCAAGACTAACATTACGTACGACGAGAGCTCACAGGAGGTAAACACCGCTCCGTGGGCCCAGACGACTCGTTCTCTAAAAGCTCGTCCAAAGTTGGTGATAATATTGGCAAATCGTCTATAGGTATATATGTATACATACGGTATATAACCTATAAGAAGGCCAGAACGACGGGGGAGCTTTGGCGAATAAAGTCGGGGCGCCGCGGGGCTTTTCTCTACCGTTATACTGACAAATTGTCTTTTTTATACCCACAGGCACGTATCGCCGCAGACCTGATAGAACTCCGCAACAAAAGTGTGTTTGCATTTTTCATGTTCAACGCGCTCTTCATTCTCATTGTATTTTTACTTCAATTGAACAAAGACCAGCTGCACATTGTGTGGCCCCTCGGGGTCAAGACAAACATCACCTACATAGAGGAAACTTCCGAGGTACCGGTGCACTCCGGGTGCCTCTCAGCCCGGGACTAATCGCCGGTTCAGCTGCGTTCTCGGATCTCTCGATAGCTCGCGTGACGAGACCGTTATCAATACCTATTTATTCTCAGATGTATCATATATAAATCACGTCCGAATCGATAAGCTCGCGTCCTAGCCCTAATGCCTCGTCTATATACATAATTGATCCGAGAACGAGCCGGGCTGGCTATATAAGGCTGCTATGTGGTGTTGATTGCACTTGCTCACGTACATGTTATTACACGATACATACGTATACTAATTAGGAATGACTGTAAATAACATCACCGGTTTACATCGCATCGCCTACTAGTACCCTATACGGCTATACATACTACATACTATGGTCCACTTGGTCAATAATATAATAATTAGAAACTCCTTCACTTCTTAAGTAATTATACATATATGTTATCGTCACAGCACAGAACTGACGCTGGTCGAACAATAATCCAATTAGGCGATACACCGAATATAACTGTGACAGGAATATTGACTATCGGCATATGGACGTATAACGCGATCTATGAACTAATCCTGCACCCATCAGGTATTGTACTCGAACGAGGAGAAGGACCCGCTGTGTCTAACTTGATCCATGTCAATTATTGCATGTGTAAACGTGACCGCGTGTGTTTCACAGGGCGTTTCGATAGCACCGTTCTCGATCTGTACGCAACCGGTGTGAATTATCACATGGGAACTTTCGTTATCAACCGCCCAGCCGTGCCTCCCGCGATGGTAGGCAAAAGCGGGCCTTGAGATGAAAATTTCCGCTCGAGCGAGAAAATAGTATATTATGTACCTAGGGCGTAAAACACGGTTTTACACCCGCCACGGTTTTACGGTTTTACGCCCGTGGTGCGTACGCTATTTTTCGCAACAGTGTGTGTAAAATTCGGTTGCATATATATATATATAAGTAATCTAGTCCCAGTAGGAATGTAATGCAATCATGTCACAAATTGAAAAAACTCGGGTGAGTCCAAAAATCTTGGAAAAACCGACTTTTGACAAATCACTGTGCGTGACGGCGGGGTCCAGGGGCGAAGCCCCCGTGGGGGGTTCGGGGGGTCAAAGGCCCCCCGACCCAAAACATAAGAGGCAAGTTTTTATTGCAAAAAAAAAAAAAAACGTAAATAAATAATTCGTTTTTATTCTAAATATTTTTCAAATCGATACAATGATGATCTGTGATGATCTTGCCACAATTTCATAATTTTCACAAATAACGGTTCGGATTGTTTACACATGAAAACTCTAAAAATCAACAAATTCATATTGAATGATGTTTGGTTATGAAATTGATACGGGAATATGAAATTGATTCAGAAACCATATGTCTTCAGTGCAAAATATAAATTTAATAAATATTCAAGTCAGTAAGGTAGGATTCGAGGCGTCCGATCGATTATTGATCAAATTTTAAAATGCGGGCGTAAAAATGTTCAATGAATATTTTACGCCCGCATTTCGGGGCCCTCTATTTTCTTTCCTTCGTATCAGTAGAACATTTGAACGTTAAAAAACTAATTTCATATTTTACGCCTACTAGGTGTAGAATTGATTTTTACGTACAGTGTTGAGAAAAGTAGTATTTTACACCCTGAAAATCGAGTCGTAAAATTGAATTTTACACTCACTGTTGCGAAAACTTACTTTTCAATACCTAAATTCAAGCACCTCTGGTTGGCTCTGGGTTCTGTCTATATATGTTGTATGATATTACATGTGGAACCTACACAGGACGCGGTGTTTCTCCCAGACGTCGCTCGCTATTGATACCGATTACCGTTTCCCACCTTGCAGGTACACATCACCAAGGAGTACCTGCAGCTCGAACCCATCGGTCTCGTCTTTGTCTTCTTCTTTGCTCTGATTCTCGTCATTCAATTTACCGCCATGCTGTTCCATCGCTTCGGCACGTTGTCGCATATCCTCGCCAGTACGTCGTTGAACTGGTACTGTTGGAAAAAGGTGAGGATAAAATAAGAAGGAGGGGAAAAAAATAAAAATGAAGAATAAGACAGAGGGCGGCGAAGTACGAAGGGTCGGAGGAACTGTCGCTATACGTATATATGTATAGAGAAATCGGTAAATCTCGTCGATCCTTTCTACAGGCAAAGGATCTTTCGGAGGAGGCTTTGCTCAGCAAGCATGCAGTCGAGATCGTCAGAGATCTTCAGCGGTTGGACGGCATGGAGGGTGATTACGACGAGAGCAGCGGCAGCGGCCCTGGAAGACGAAAGACTATAAGAAACTTGGAGAAGAGCCGGCGAAAGACGCAGGCGATCAACACCCTCGACGTTGCATTCCGGCAGAGATTCTTCAGCATGGCCGAGGGCCAGGGTAGGCATATTTTGATCGATTTTCGGCCGTTTATTTGCGGACAAGTCGAATGAGGGTTTATTCGCTGGTCTTACAGGATTGCCGCGCAACATGTCAACCAGGAGATCCACCAAGGCGTTCAAGGCGTTCGAGGGACGACGGAACAGCATTATGGCCGAGAGGAAAAAGTCCCAGATGCAGACGCTCGGAGCGAACAACATATACGGGGTCGCCGGCAATCCTCTCGGTATACAGCCGAGGCCGGCTAGGAGTAGCCAGATTTCCGTCAAGGAAGTTTTCGAGAGTCATCCCGCGGGCGTCGTTAATCACGCCTACGAGGCGGACGAGAGCCCTAGGAACAGTTTGAGAATGCAGTCGAGGATAACGTGGCGGGACGCCAACTCGAAAGTCTAGGATCCTCGTGGGTGCGATCGTTAATTGTAATTGTCGAGAAGCGACTTGGACATTAATCATAGATTACGGCAGTAACTGATCGAACCGATTATTAGCCGGATCTGAGCCACTTGTCGCTTGTAGTGCAATATTATAAACGTATACTGTATATCTATAATAGTTATATTCAAGTACGAGCTACACCGAGACAGTCAGAGTCGAACCGACGCGCGATCAGAGTGAAATCGTCCAAGGTTTATTGGAAAAATGGGAACCTGCAGGCGGTCGAGCGAATATAATTTATTTCATACCCTTGTGTTAGCCAATGACAATGTACGTTCTTATACTCTCGCGGAAGCCTGCAGTGCCGTCGTCTCGGCAACGCCAGACGAGGCGCGCATCGCGGTGCTTGTCTGCTTGTTGGCCTGCTGCGCACAGAGCCCATATAGTATTGACGGACAACTTCCAAGCGCTGCGAAGGCGCGGGTCGCCGTTCGCCAAACAGCGATAGGCACGTGTGATCGCCGCCTCTCCGACTCGGGACCAATTATTGTGTCCGATCGATAAAGAGAATCGTTCTGTCTCATTATCTACGTATGTATATATTCATTTGTATGTGATATTTTGAAGATTCCGACCATCTGTTTGTCACACGATTCCATTGCCGAGCAATGCGCCGTATATAGCGCAGCCATCGATCGTTTGACTTGCGGGGGTCGGGTGCAGGATTTTTTTCTGTTTTTTTTTTGTTTTTTTGTTTTTGTTTTTTTGAGAAAATTATCCGTATGCGTCGTGTATGTGTATACCCATGTAACAACATTCTCGCGGGCTCGTTATCGAACCTGTATACCTATATATGTATCGGTAATTGTAACTCTACGAATTACGATTATATTATACGTATCTGCCATGTAAGTACGCAATAAATGAGCTGAACCCTAGCCAAATCGTTCAATTATTATCCTTCGGCTATCAATTTTTTTGAATTTTCAGTTTCATGGTACGCGCCGTGTAATGCCACAACCGTTGACGGAAGAATATAAAGACAGTCAGCCTTATGGGGTTTCGTGTCCAAGTAAAGTGGGCCCAAGTGGGCTCGGGGATACGAACGGTCTCCAACTTTACCGACAAAATAACGTTGCGAGATCAGTGAACGTTGCACTATATCTATGGTGTGCACATAATATAGATATACCACAATGTTATTTCGGTCGGTAACCATGTCCATTTGCTCGGGACACCAAACTACCCAGGGTTAGCAGTCTTTAAATTCTTCAGTCAGCGCCACAACCAGCAGGCCCTGCATCATGCAGCGTAGCCAGCACAGCAGCATGCAGGAAATCTAGCAAGGCTCTGCATCATGCAGCGCAGCCAGCACAGCAGCATGCGGGAAATCTAGCAAGTAAAAATGCACGGAAACAAGCACCGTGTGCCGAGGGCTTTATTCCGGAGCCGAGCGGTCGCTGATCGATTTCTGAAAAATCCATATTTACCGCCACATTGTAAGATGCAATTTCATGGGTCGCTCACACTGATCTCTACTATACAGGGTCATTCTCTTGAAGCCGAACATAGGAAATATGGTGTATAAGATTATGGAGAGTTTGGGTTGTGAGCGCGCGCCGCGATTGGCTGGTGAGACTGTCGGCTGCTTTCCACTACCGCCACCCGTCAAGCGCTCAATTCCGCTAGTAACTAGCCACTGACTAACTCGTACGCCTAACTCTTTGAGATTGTCCATCAGTCCCGGGTGAATTCAAAGCATTTTCGCGTAGCAATAGCTATTCGAAATAATGTGCGAAGTATTTTTCACTTATCCCAAATTGATTTGTCATTATTACGGTTGAAGCATGAAGGATAAGTAGTGAATGATTTAAAGAAAATAAGTGTGAACCAGCAATTGATAAATAATCCATTTTCAGATAACTGACAACGCTGAGAAAATTAGAGTTCAGGTTGTCGAAGAAGACGTTGTTATCCCAGGACAGAGTAGCATTCTCTGAGACGGCGCTGCGAGGCGAGAGTGACTATCATGAGAATACCAAGGCTCAATTGCTCTCGAAAGCTGGGATACAAATGTCGATCTCAATCTTTGTGAGTTCTCCGATATCCTCAAACTCTGTATCTGCGTACCCAATGACCAGGCGCCCGCTAAATCTTGAGGTACAGTATTGTCAGCGTAGTTGTCCGAGCCTATCTCAGACAACAGATGTCGAAGAGTGAGAACCCGCTCCCGATCCAGTGACACTACGAGCTGAGCTCGCCTAGTTTCGCAACGAGTATTCAGATCGTAGAGCGAGTACTCGCAAAACAGTTGGCGAAGCTTGGTGACGTACGGAGCAGTTTGGACGCAGGTGTTCGTAGTGCGTTGAAATAGCCTACGAAAAAGCTTCGGTGCTGGAATTCGTAGTCCATCAGCGATCTTCAGCGAACTGTGTCTAGCCGTCCAATGAACACTCAACGCAGCGTCTTTAACACACTCATCGTAGGCTGCCTTTGCAGTACCTTCGAAGCAGCTTCGACAGCACTCAACGTAGCATCCTCAACGCACTCATCGTAGGCCACCTTCGAAGCAGCTTTGACGCAGCTGTTCGTAGTGCGTTGAGGTAGCCTACGAAGCAGCTTCGATGCTGCAATTCAGAGTCCATCAACGATTTTCAGTGAATTGTGTCTAGCCGTCCAACCAACACTCAACTAAACATCCTTAACGCACTCATCGTAGGCTCCCTACTGAAAATTTCGATATGAGATCTCATCACCGAATTTCAAAATTGAATTATTATATCAGGTCTCATACAAGATCTCACACAAGATCTCATCTTATAGAAAATTCTCATAAGATCTCGTGTAACAGTCCAGCAAGATTTCATCTGAGACCTGATATAACGCATATTTTCGAAATTCGGTCATGAGAACTCATATGAGATGATGCAAGGACTCATATCGGCTGATACGAGGCTCAGATAAAATCTAACAACAGAACTGATCCCGAAATTTTCGGTAGGGCTACCTTGACGCACTACGAACAGCTGCGTCGAAGCTGCTTCGAAGTGCTGCGAAGGTAGCCTACGATGAGTGTGTTAAGGATGCTACGTTGAGTGCTGTCGAAGCTGCTTCGAAGATGTTGCGAAGGTAGCCTACGATGAGTGCGTTGAGGATACCACGTTGCGTGTTCATTGGACGGCTAGACACAGTTCGGTGAAGATCGTTGATGGACTACGAATTCCAGCACCGAAGCTTCTTCGTAGGCTATTTCAACGCACTACGAACACCTGCGTCCAAACTGCTCCGTACGTCACCAAGCTTTGCCAACTGCGTTGCGAGTACTCGTTCTACGATCTGAAATCTCGTTGCGAAACTAGGCAAGCTCAGCTCGTAGTGTCACTGGATCGGGAGCGGGTTCTCACTCTTCGACATCTGTTGCCTGAGATAGGCTCGGACAACTACGCTGACAATACTGTACCTCAAGATTTAGCGGGCACCTAGTCATTGGGTACGCAGATACAGAGTTTGAGGATATCGGAGAACTCACAAAGATTGAGATCGACATTTGTATCCCAGCTTTCAAGAGCAATTGAGCCTTGGTATTCTCGTGATAGTCACTCTCGCCTCGCAGCGTCGTCTCTGAAGATGCTGCTCTGTCCTGGGATAACAACGTCTTCTTCGACAACCTGAACTCTAATTTTCTCAGCGTTGTCAGTTATCTGAAAATGGATTATTTATCAATTACTGGTTCACACTTATTTTCTTCAAATCATTCACTACTTATCCTTCATGCTTCAACCGTAATAATGACAAATCAATTTGGGATAAGTGAAAAATACTTCGCACATTATTTCGAATAGCTATTGCTACGCGAAAATGCTTTGAATTCACCCGGGACTGATGGACAATCTCAAAGAGTTAGGCGTACGAGTTAGTCAGTGGCTAGTTACTAGGGGAATTGAGCGCTTGACGGGTGGCGGTAGTGGAAAGCAGCCGACAGCCTCACCAGCCAATCGCGGCGCGCGCTCACAACCCAAACTCTCCATAATCTTATACACCATATTTCCTATGTTCGGCTTCAAGAGAATGACCCTGTATATTCAAGCCATGTTGAATTCGAAGAACTTTAGAAACGTTTTCAATAAAAAGTTGACCGGATCCGAAAACAGGACGCATTTTTAGCGAGAGATCCAATCTCTTTATATACCTTATGCGTGCATACATACATATGTATACCTATAAGTATATATACAATTATGTATGGCAAATGAAATAAGGGGAAGCTAAAGGTATAGCTCAAGGTCCATTGGGAAAATTACATATACTCTCGCAGAGATACGTCTTATGTATTGGCATGCGCCTGCATGTGCAGTCGGATAGAAGGATCGTTTATGTTCTTTTACGGTGACGAAAGGGTTGAGATATATGTATTTATAAATAGAATCCTACCGAGTACCACGGCCAAGCCCGATGGACCAATGTACATACATCCCTATACAATATACATACACGCGGGTATACATGCATACGTATGGTTATACATATAGGTACGTATATGCCTCGGGACGGCCGACGACTTCCTACTTATTGAAGAATTGTGCGAGTGTAAAATGGCGCTGACTGAAGCCAGCTGGTTATAACACCAGGTTGGAGTTCGCGTCGAGTAGACGCCTGAAATGGGAATATCGGTGAAGCCTTGGGTGATATCACGGTCACGGTATTGTCTCCGGGTCTGATTGTGAGTCTACAGGTAGATGAG
Source organism: Ametastegia equiseti (assembly GCA_963989295.1). NCBI lineage: Eukaryota > Metazoa > Arthropoda > Insecta > Hymenoptera > Tenthredinidae > Ametastegia > Ametastegia equiseti. Next base: position 21,732,926 of record OZ022394.1, read on the forward strand.
CTGCCCGAACGATTCCCGTCTTCGCACATTCGGAGCTGGTGTGATCACGATCGTAGCTGCTTTTAACCTAGCCCACTAGCTCCACGAACCTACGGGGATAAAAGAGATTTCGTCATCGAGGGTCGGGGTGCAGTGCGGCGCCTGCAGGTGCGTACGATTACCTGGCCAGGTGTGTTAGTCGAAATTATTACAATTACCCCGCGCGCGACATCCAACTCGATCCGGTGTATTTTTACCCCTTGCCTCGCCTCGCCATGCCTCGCATCTATCTCGTCGTCGATCCGTTGACGTAACCCTCAATTCACGTCCTCGAGCGATTTAACTCATCCGACTCATCCCGTCTATACATACCTATGCGCATGCTGTATGTATATGTTTGCATGTACTACGTACGTATACATACATTGTAATACATACACATGTGTATCTATAGTTGTCACGGTCGCGGCGAGGCAGGCGGGCCAGGCATTTCCGAATAACAATTAAATTCCACGTTTTCGACACCTTTGCTGTGATAATTGTACAATGATAGACTCGAGTCATTGTTTCAGAAGACACAATTCTGGGACGAGGCGGAGCAATGTCGTCGAAAGTCGACCACGCGAAGCTTGTCGTCGCGCTTTACACCTTCAGAGGGAAAAACAACGACGAGGTAGGCAGTTTTGGTTTTGCTCAACAATCGAGTCTAATCCTAACCTAACCCTAACCGCCGCTCGCCGACAGCTATGCTTCAGGAAAGGCGACGTCATCACCATTACCCAGATGGACGACGGCGGGTGGTGGGAGGGCACCCTGAACGACAAAACGGGATGGTTTCCTTCCAACTACGTCAAGGAACACAAACTCTCAGGTATGTATGTACACCTCGCAGCTCGACGCTGATCGAGGATGACCAGCTGTGGAACTTTCGGCAGATGGCGCCTGCAGGCGATTGTCTTCTGTCATGGCGGGGCTCACACACACTTTACGCGATGTTGGTGAGAAAACGTGTATAATCGTGTGCTCGCGGCGGGCAATTTTATAGGCACACAGATGTACGTTTTCATACTAACGTCGCGTAAGTGTGTGTGACCGCCGCCATGACAGAACATGATCGCCTGGCGCCATCTGCCGAAAGTTCCACGGCTGCTCATCCTCAATCGTCGATTACTTTTGCTTTTCAATGAAAATCCCATTGCTCCCCGTTGCCAGACGGTAGCGGCCACCTGCCGATGAAATTGTCACCCGAGAAAGCGAGCCAAGAGTTGTCGGCCCAGCAGAAGGCTAACAGGGGCGTCGTGCTCAAGGATATCATCGACTCGGAAAGAGTGAACGTTGCGGAGCTTCAGGGGCTGGTCGACAATTTCTTACAACCCTTGGAAACTACGAGTATGTAAGTAACGAAGCGCTGACTGTAATCCAATTGGTGCAGGCGATTCTGCGAGATTCCGCCTCACCGCTGTCTCCTCCCTATCTCTATAGTCTAAAATAGATCTAGTTCACTCTACCTTACTTTCTGCACTTCGGTTTACTTCACTTTCTGTTATTTTTTCCACCTTGCGTTGCTTTGCTCTATTTATTTACTTGTAGTTACTTCACCTTACCTTATGATTTTAATTCACCTCGCGATTCCTGTACACACACTTTGGTGCTTATGCCCAAAATAATGTGGCATAATAAATACTAAATAAATAAATAAATAAATAAATAAATAAATGAAATCCTCATGCATTGCCCGCACACAGCCTGACCAGAGAAGAGTACAAACAGTTGGTAGGAAATATCCACGACGTCGTTGAGGCGCATCAACATCTGCTGTCCAGCCTGGAGGCTGCTCTCGTCCAAGGCCCAGAAGCAAGGACCGGAAACCTCTTCCTCGCCCTGGCGCCCAGGCTCAAAACCATTCACTTTGCCTACTGCGCTTCTCATCCCAGAGCCGTTTGCATACTGGATAGATTCAGGTGAGCATCCGGCCTGTCGCCAAGGCAATTTATGCCCTGAAAACTGGGGTAGGCCGGCGAGGTTACCATCCGTATTTTGTTCGCTTTTATGTTCCTCTCTCTCTCTCTCTCTCTTTTCTCTGGTACGATACTGAAATATTCTTATCTGTACACATATGTATTTGTTTTTTTGTTTTGCTTTTTATATGTATTTGATTTTTTGTTTGCCTATGGCCTTCAGGGGGCACCGCCCCAAGGACAATAAAACTGCTTCTCCTTCTCTCTCTCTCTTTTTCTCATGTATATATTTTTCAACCGGCCGACCTTTGACTTCTGTTTCAGAGACGAGCTGAACGAGTTCATGGAACGCAGCGGGGCTGTTTCCCCCGGTATATTGGTGCTGACGACCGGACTGAGCAAGCCCTTTCGTAGATTGGAAAAATATTCGGCGATGCTGCAGGAGCTCGAGAGGCACATTGAGAAAAATCATCCCGACAGAGGAGACACACAGCGAAGTGTTTGCGTCTATCGGGAAATAGCGGTAAATCGCGGGCGTTTCGGCTAAAATTGTGCCAGTTATATGTATGTATTTTCTCCATCGCGCACGACGAATGATTAACGGTTCGCGCTTTTCCGCTCGACAGGAGAGGTGCAGCGCGATAAGAAAGCAGAAGGAATTGGCCTTGACCGTCCTCGCCGGCGGGATCAAGGGCTGGGAAGGCGAGGACCTGCATTCGCTCGGGGATATCGTCTACGTCGGACCGGTAACCCTCGCCACAGGCATGGATCGTAGAGATCGATACTTTGTACTGTTTTCGACGACGCTGCTCGTCCTCAGCACCAGCCAGAGGATGAGCTCGTTTATATACGAGGTAACTTTGACGCTTGCGTCGATCTCTAACGCCTGGCGAAACAGCCATTAATCGGCAACAATTTCTCGATTCAGGGTAAACTTCCGTTGACAGGGATAGCGGTGACGAAGATCGAGGACACGGAGGAGATGAAGAACGGTTTCGAAATATCAGGTAACAGAAGGAGAGAGATAGATAGATAGATAGAAAGATAGATAGAGAGAGCGAGAGAGAATAAAATAGAATGGAGTAGAAATTGTTTTGGAGAATTGTTCCGAAGAGAGATGGATAGATGGATAGTTTATCAACATGACCATGGCAATGTTGGGCATCGAATACATACGCAAAAATGTCCATACAATACAGTGCAAGTAGTAGAGCAAGTAGTAGAGCAAACGCAAAGAGATAGGTAGATAGATGGATGGATAGGTATTTGTAAATGACCCGTCTCAATTAGTTAAAATTGTGTCGACTACCCCCAGGCCCGATGATCGAGAGCATAATCGCCGTCTGCCCGAGTCGGGAGGATCGGCAACAATGGATAGAGTATCTGACGCAAGAGCAGCGCGCCAACGTGACAAGATCTCCGACGACGACGGCGACGTCGCACGTGAGTTATTCGTCTCTTCCGTACGTTCGTCTATCGAAATATTTTGCAAAGCTCGTACGGAGGAGGGTCATCTGTACGGAGCTGTTGAAAAAATTACTCTACTTCCAATATATATTCAAACCTGATTTGAGCGGCGTTAAAATGCGAAAGTGCACCGTCACTTATACCATATACCCGTCGCGATACGACACCTGCTCCGACGACGAGTCCGTCGACGGTAATTCCATAGCCGTTAGAGACCCGCGGCCGCCACGCCACAAGTCCAGCTTGAAGCTCGACGTTACCTACAAATTGTGGGAAAACGACGAGTCGTCCCCCGGTTCATCGACTGCCGGGCTTGACCGAGGCGCTACGGAAAGTACTTCCTCTTTCATTTGCCACGACCTGAATTTGCCCGAGCCCGAAAACCCGAGGTTGGAGACAAGCAGGAGCGTACCGAACGCCGCGTCCAAGTGCCCCCCGCCCGACGCCCATCCAGAGTTCGTACGTTCGGCCATCGAGGTTCACGAGGTTGCGACGCTCGAGAGGCCCTGGAACCTCCAGCAGAGGCGAATCTGCAAAGAGCAGAGATGCGATTGCTGGAATTCCAACATGAGGAATTGGAAGAGAACGGAATTATTCCAGAGAGACGGGAGGGAGGTGGAGGCGGCCGCAGGGGGGAGCGGGACTGACGACTCCCGCTTGGAACGGGGAGCCGAGGACGAGGGTGTCGCTGCCGCTGCCGGGAACGAAGCGGATTCCCGGATCCCGCAATTCCACAGCACGACGCCGCGGTCGTCGGATTCGGGAATGGCCGACAGCTATCATCTCAACTCTTCCGAGTTGAATTCCTCCTACAAGTCGTATCGGCATAGCAGGGGCAAAGGCGAAGGGGACGCGACGAGGATGTCCCACAGCGAGAGCGAAAACGACGAAAATAAATTCGAGCACCAGTGCATTTGCTCCTCTCCGTTCGGCTCGACTCCGAGGGAGAGCCTTCGCGACGCTTCGTCGTCGGAAAAACTCAATGCAAATGTCGTCGCCCTCGCGCCCCCTCCTATGCCGGATTATTCGGCTTCCGAAAACTTCTGCACCGTCGAAGGCGAGGACTCGGGCGACCGCGGTGCGACAGTTACGTCCGAGCTTGTTATCAGAGGTAGAAGTCTCAAGCACCGCAGCGAACCAATACCGCGGAGGAGAGAGGAGAATCACGGCAAGAAGTCGTCGCGGAGAGGGAACGTTGAACGGCGACGGAACAACGGCGATCAACAGTCGGAACAAATATACACCTCCGGATTGTACGCGCACTGGTGGCTCAAAAAACAAATCCCAATGTCCGGAAACACAGAACAAGGCAAGCTTCCATGGCATGGCTGTTTTACCAATCTCACATACCTACGTATACATACATACTGTACAATTATACATACATATAGTTGGATAGATAGATAGATGGATACATCATAGTATAACATTCGGCAGTTTCACCGACTACTAATTACTATCACTGATCACGGATCGTATCGCTTGTTTCACAGCCATGTTGTGTGAAGTATGCTTTCGCTTTGTATAATATAATTCGAACTCTTTTCACTAACCTAAAGTACCTACAACGACGACTGGATTTTGCCACGAGTTTATGTTTATCGCAGCAGCCCCCCCCCCCCCCTGCGCCTCCGAAGAAGCGGACTCTTTAATTTCCCGCGCTCGCTCCCACCAGGCCGACAGGCTCGGCGGCGTCACGCGCTCTATGTATAATACGTACACCTTGATTTCAAGTAGAAAACAAAATGACGCGTGTGTGTGCTTCTACTAAACGGAGTGACTCTCGCCGTTTGCGATAAATCATGGCCCATACTCGATGTCCTTTGTTTTAACGATTACTATCGTCTAATCCAATCATTTGTTCGGCAGGCGAGTCCGCTACCGAATGGAAAACCACTACGGACGGGGGTGGAGAACTGTCATTCGCCAGGGATTAAGGCGCCTTGGTCCCTTGCCTCGCTGCGGCCAGCCCCTCCTCTGTATTCCTGCAAAACCTTCGGCAAGACGGACTTGTCGGAGTCGAGCGGTCCAATGCGGATTTGCAGTAAGCGGAGCCCCGAATTTTCTACCGAATCAAACATTATCTCAGGAAACGAGGCGAATCCAACTCGGTGTATTTTTCTTTCATAATTTCTTTCAGACGAACGGCTGTTCGAGGAGGACGCGATTATATTGAAAGTTATCGAAGGTTACTGCGCCACCGTCAATACACGGCTCACCGTACATTCCGGTGAGTAGTTTGCCAACCTATCGGATACATAATGGCCGCGAATGTAGAAATCTCTCGACGCGCGACGCGTCGTTTTCGGTATTCATCGTTCCCTCCGGACTTGTATTTCGCGCTTGAATTCTTCCAACAAATAACAACGGTCTTCGGCGAGGCCAGACGATATGGGAGTCTGTTCGAAATAAATACTATTATTACCAATTGCTGTCATCTCGAAAACGCGAATCGTTCTTCCATTGACGATCAACCAACCGATCCGAATAAACCGTCGACGAATGTATTGAGTTTCTCGGCAGCAGGTGGGCAAGTATTTTTTCTGTTTGACAAGCCTAGTTTGCAGAAGCTGTTTCGAGGCTACTTCTGTACCATATCCCGTTGAGGGTGGTACATGCGCTACTATAGGCGAAAAATCAACGTACCCGCCGCATTAATAGTCGTTCACCGGTACGCATACGCCGTACTATTGTGCCCACCCTCCTGATGCAACCGTGTCTCCTTTTATTATCGAGTATTTGACAATGGTCAGCGACAACGAACGAGCAAGTTTGGCTCGAAGGAAGATCCCCCCCCTCGCGCGTTTGTAGAAATCATGGAGAGTAGAGACCAGGAGCATAAACTGCTGTATCAAATGTACGGCTGACTGAGGTTCATCAGATGTCACCGCTAGTGGCGCTGGTAGTCTCAGGCGTCCGCAGTCTGGTCCGTATATACAATCGGTGGCGTGACGTCAGATAGCGTCGGTCAGCGTTTCTGGTAGGGTTATTATACTGCGAAACTGCGGACGCCTTGAGGAACCAGCGCCACCCTGCGGGGACGTCTCGCGAGTCGCGTTCCGTACGGCAGTTTATGCTCCTGGTCTCTACTCTCCATGGTAGAAATACAACGATTTACTCTCGCGACTATCTGTCGGAATTTTGTTTTCACAATAATTCATCGCAAGCGGTGGTTCTCTCGTTTTGATTCCCAAGGACGTGTATGTATAACACGGATACGCTGTACCGAGAGCCTCGGTGTCTCGAACATGCTTTCGAACGATGATAATAATAATAACAATAATAGTAATAATAACAATAACAATAATAATAATAACAATGAAATGTAAATTTCAGCTATGCTAGAATGCGACGCCGTCCATAAAGCGTGCGATAGAATGTCCGTTATGCATAATAAAATTGGAAATTGGGATGCGAATGAAAACAGGTATGTAGTCCTGCAAACTGCCATTTTCCTCTCAACCTTCATGACTTGAAAGAGTTTCCACCTCTCGGAGGCTTTGGCGAATAACAACGTAACGGCGGTCAATAAATTGCATTCAATCAGTAGCCAACGCCGCGCGTCTGAGAACCATCTCTTACGATCGACGTTTCTCATTGAATTTCCAATCGGCGAGGGGCGTACATGATACAAGTCGCGGTAATAGTTCAATACCCTCGCTGGTATGGTAAATCAACCTTCAGCAATATAGACACATTTATCTATTGCCCTCGAACATAGCGCCGTAGACGCCTCGGACTTTCATACTTTTCGATTGATCAACTCGTCGTACCGCCACCTGCTAAAGTATATGCCGATGCTTTCTGGTTCCAGGACCCTATCGGAGACGGTTAATACTCTGAAGGAGCAAATCGTCGACCTGCAATCGCAAATGGTGCTTCTGACGAGACAGCTGGACGAGGAAAGAAAGTCCCGTCTATCCCTGGCCGCTACCGTGAAACGCAGTATCGCCGTGATGGATGCTTCTGTATCGTGAACGAACGAATTTCGAGTCACGTTCGCTCAGTCGAAAAAAAAAAAGAAAAATGACGGATATTTTTGCGCGCAACGATATCGACGTACCGCGGCCAATGAGTCGGGCAGGGCCAATTTGCCAGCAACGAATGGCGAAAATAAACAGTCGTCCGATCAACTTGACCATCCGCGTATACGCGTAGCATTAGTTTCGAAAGTGTTAGGAATCACAGCATCGAATGAATGCCGGGGAACAAAAGTCGGAAACGACTTATCGTTAGTAAGCATATTGACTCTCAGTATAAATTCCCTGTACACAATCGTCAAGTACCACTACATGATTCTACTATCTTCGAGCGTACAATGCAGATTACAGAGTACGCACAATGTCGGCTCGGAGGTACGATTTTTTTTCTTTTTTTTGTAAAATTCTTTCTCCTTCTCCTTCCAAATCGAACAATATTGAATTCCAGCTTTCAATCAGTCCCAGCAACGTTATTCGAACGAACGTATATCGCGTCGTTTTTACGCGTCTGACAAAATTCTCTTTTCTTCTTCCGACAGAATTAGTCCCATAGAATGGTACTCCGTATCGCGTTTTCTTTTTTTTTTTCTTTCTTCTACAAATCTCCATGTCCTTGTGAAAATTCTAACCGCCCAGTTTGGCTCTAACGACTAACCATCGTTGTACAGTGTACGCAGGTACGGAGAGTGGAAGCAGTCGAAAGCTATTATGTGTTTTGTAATGAAATATTGTAAATAAAAGAGGTACATACATGCAACATCCGCCTTTGAGTGATTATATTGCGTCATAGGATGAGGCGTGTAGCGAGATTCGTAGGGTCGAAACCAGGGTGTTCGATGAGAATACCCACCGTACGAGTGATCGTTCGAATTATTTCTCAACCAACGGATGGATAATATTCGAACACCGAGGGTAGAACTGCAATTTCCGGTTGTCATTTATTCAGATAACTCAACCGAAACTCAACGTGGTGGTGAAATTCACGAATTGACACTCGACTGCGACAGCGGTTGAAGTGAAATACTGGGCGGTATTTGTTGTTGTTGCGGTTGCTGCTGCTGCTGCTGCTGTTGTTGTTGTTGTTGTTGTTGTTGCTGTTGTTGTTGTTGTTGCTGCTGCTGCGGCTGCTGTTGTTGTTGTTGTTGTTGCTGTTGTTGTTGCTGCTGCTGCTGCTGTTGCTGTTGTTGCTGCTGCGATGATCTAACTACCGTTCTTCCATGTAAATGTTTGTTCTTTATCCTTTCCAATTCGTTCACCCTGCTCCTCGCATGCTCTAGCCTGTGCCACGCCATCTGAAGAACCTTTTGACTCGCGTAGCCGGATCCCTCATGCGGCTGACCTGCGGTCGGAAAGGGAGGTGTAAATGATTAAATACGTCATCGAGCCATCGCTGTTGAAATCCTCTCTCTCTCTTTTCGGCAATTAACGATCAGATGTGAGTCGAAATTTCCTAGCCAGGCAGTAACAAAGTTCTCGGCTCACCTGTCGACACCTGAGTCAGGTAATGAATTTGTTCGCTAAGTTTCGACTCAACTTGTCCCAGTGTTTTCAAGAATTGATTAGTTTGTCCCTCGGCTTGCTTCAGACTCGACTTCTCTTTGCTCAGTTCCATAAACGCTTGACCTTAGTAGAAGAAGAAGAAGAAGAATACACAGATTGAGCTTGGATTTGCTTGAGACATCCTCGTTTCGTGCGGTGAGTGGAATTCTGAGTTGCCGCGGCGAATTCGCAAGCAAGTGGCAGGGAGGTTATGTTTGTTATCGCAACACCCGACTTACCAGCACTCTGCAAACATATAATTATGTCCTTCTCGATAGACTCTAATATCTGAATTCTTTCCATCGGCGGGGTCATCGTGACTGGGAGAGAGCGCGAATATTCGGCCGGAAATTTGAAGCAAGCAAACGCTGTCGCCGATATCGGACCACGCACGGCACGACACAAGCAAGTACCGCATGTATAGTGCATACACGACACGCATTCAATTTCATACACCTTGTTACGACCCAACGGCCGTGTGAATATTATGATTGGCTCTCCCAGAGCCAGTGGAATGGAGACGATGATTCGTTGTTGCCGTGGCGAATAGAAATTCGCTCCTGAGCGCCGGGAAAAGGATTTGATTCGAATTTATAGGCATATTAAGACTCTGCGTTGACTGAAGAATTTAAAGACAGCTAACCCTGGGTAGTTTGGTGTGCCGAGCAAATGGACTTGGTTACCGACTGAAATAACATTGTGGTATATCTATATTATGTGCACACTATAGATATAGTGCAACGTTATTTTGTCGGTAAAGTTGAAGACCGTTCGTATCCCCGAGCCCACTTGGGCCCACTTGACTGGACCCATATTCTAGAATCGTTTCGCAAGTGGGAAACGCCGCGATAGCTGTCCCGACCAATCACAGAGCGGCGTTAAACAGAAAATCGACTGATACGCCGTGATACGATTCGAAACGATTCTAGAATATGGGTCCTGGCACACAAAACCCCATAAGGATAGCCGTCTTTAAATTCTTCAGTTTTTTCAAATTTTCAATTTCAATTCAAAATTCTTTCAATTTATTTAAAGTCGCCTCGTCCTCTAGGTCAAAATGTAGTTGTTCAGAGATATATGTTGCGAACAAATAGTATAGTTTTTATTTCAGGAACTTCATTTAAGGTACGTATGTGAATTTCAGTTTTTTATATATGTCTCAACGAAGACAAACTTGAAGGTATTTGTACTTAACAATATTTGTACTCAATATTTATGCTCTGAGTTTAATAGTAGTTAATCTTTAGTATCTTAGTCTTACTGCTAATAGTAAATATTTGGTATTTCAAACAATATAATAGTAGTTTGTACTCGAGATTAATATAAATAAATATATATATATATATATTGATATTGTAATTTTCTTTGTGTATATATAAAGTGTTTTTTTTTTTTTTTTTTTTTTATACCATAGGATTCACAATTGAATCTGCAAATTCTGCAGTATCTATTAAGGTGGTGCAACAGTCGATTTAGCCCCGCCCCCTCCGTTGTGGGTTGTTAAGTGTGGACACGGCTCACTATTTCGACTATTATCAAAGCCTACGCTTCACTGACGCAAATATGATACACTTCGCGCCGTACAAAATGAAATACCGAACATATCTATGCGAAAATATGTTGATTTTAGGCAACGATGAAGCCGTGCTTTTGTTCCTCGCAAACCGTTGAAACTAGCGATTTCGAGAGTCGCGCGAGGCCATCTTTAATTCTGTCAGCCGTGAGCACGACCTACTAGAGTAGGTCGTGGCCCGCGAGTGTCTGCGAGGCTGCGTTCAGTTGGTGGCGATGGAACCAGGCTTTTTTAGTTCATAACGTGGCCACAGCACGATCGAGGCGCTCGGAGATTTTTCGCGGCGACAGCCAGCGCAAGAGCGTCACTATTTGTGGAAAGCTATATCATACCTCTACTTTTCCCCAGGAGTTTCATTCCTTGAAATCTGCAGTATTTCAAGGAATTTTTCGTTCCTAGCTGTTTTCTGACAATAATAAGTTTCCATTCACAGGGAATATAATCAGGATGTATACTTCGGTTCATATACTAGTAGGTCGTGCTCACGGCTGACAGAATTAAAGATGGCCTCGCGCGACTCTCGAAATCGCTAGTTTCAACGGTTTGCGAGGAACAAAAGCACGGCTTCATCGTTGCCTAAAATCAACATATTTTCGCATAGATATGTTCGGTATTTCATTTTGTACGGTGCGAAGTGTATCATATTTGCGTCAGTGAAGCGTAGGTTTTGATAATAGTCGAAATAGTGAGCCGTGTCCACACTTAACAACCCACAACGGAGGTTATTTTGTCGGTAAATTTGAAGACCGTTCGTATCCCCGAGCCCACTTGGGCCCACTTGACTGGCACACAAAACCCCATAAGGATAGCCGTCTTTAAATTCTTCAGTCAACGTTGAAACTGAAGAAAATATGTGAAAAGATACAAAACAAACAAATTGAAGAATCGTTGTATATAAACAAACATTTGGTTTACAAAAACTTTGGTTCTTATGTCAATTTGCAACATTTGAGAAGATGACATTCGCTTTTAACATTCGAATATTTTTTGTTCTGTATATCTTTTGTGTTATCTACTTTTGGTAACAGATTCTAGTTGATACCGACTGCGGAGAACTAAAATTGAGAGAATTGCAAAACGTTTCCGTACTTAAAACTCACAAGTTGGAAGCATAAAACAAAAAGTGGAGAGTCTCATTCTTCACAACACAACTAGTCAGACGACGAGTTTTTGGCCGATTTTAGTGATTTCCAGAAGTTGTCCAGTTTCCGGACAATCTAGACAGAGAAATTCCTAGGCTCTAACAAGCTAGACGCCGATGACCCTAGGGTTCAGCTAGTCGAATGTTGATTCCCCTAGGTTCCAACAACTTGTACGGAAGATTCCCTGGACTTAAACTAGTGAGACGTGAAACTTCCTTGGCTCGAACAAGTGAGACGAAGAATTCCTGGAACAGCAGCCTAATGCAGTTTCCCCTAGATTTCAACTGGTTAGAAGTAGAATTCCCTGGGTTCCAACTATTCAACAGAAGGAATCCCCTAGGGAACCACTAACTAGACGAAGACATTCCTAGACACTCACGAGTCGGACGCAGTTTTCCCTGGACTTCCACTAGTGGGACAAAGAATGCTATGGGCTCAAACTAGTGAGACAAAGAAATTCGTAGGTGGAAAGGGGGATTTCTCTAGGTTCATCTTATCGGTAAGGTAATTTCATTGTTTGTCTAGAGAGATCCTGTGATTCTCTAGGGGATTTCTTTTTCATCTGGGAAATTCCTCTGAAGGTTAAGGAAATTCCACTTTTTGCCTAGGGAATTTTTGATGTTGCCTGAGGAATTTTATTATCTGCCTAGGGGATTCCACGTATCGTCTGGGGAATTTTCGGTGTTGCCAAGGAAATTCTATCATCTCTCTGGGGAATTTAGTTATCGCACGGGGATTTTCAGCCGAAAACTAAACAAGCTAGACGGTCGCTTCCGGTTTGCCCTCAAGTTATTTCAAGAATTTGTCCAGTGTCTCAAAATAGGAGAAAATTACTTCCGGTTTGCCATATGGTAAGTCCTGATTCTGGACAAGTTTGACAGTAACTTCCGGTTTGTTTTCTAGTGATTCCACAAATTTGTCCAGAAACTGGACAAGTTAGATGGTGACTTCCGGTTTGCTTTTCTGGTGATTTACGAGATTTGTCCAGTTTCTGGACAAGTTAGACAGTCATTTCCGGTCCGACAAATTGACGAACCTAAGGAATTCCACTTCCTGCGTAAGGAATTTCCAATGAATTCTAAACAAATTTCGTTTTGCCTGGAGACTTTTAATTTTTGCCTGGGGACTTTTCATTTTTGTATGGGAACTTTTAATTTTTGTCTAGGGTCTTTTGATCTTTGCCTAGGGACTTTTCGTTTTTGTCTGGGGACTTTTGATTTTTGCCTAGGGACTTTTCATTTCTGTCTAGAGACTTTCCAGTTTTGCCAAAGGAATTTTAGTTGTTGCCTAGGGACTTTTCGTTCTTGCTAGGGACTTTTCATTTTTGCCTAGGGAATTTTCGTTTTCGTCTGAGGACTTTTTGGTTTTGCCTAGGGACTTTTCATTTTTTTTTTGCCTAGGGACTTTTTAGTTTCGCCTAGGGACTTTTTGGTTTCGCCTAGGGACTTTTTGGTTTTGTCTAGGGACTTTTTGGTTTTGTCTAGGGACTTTTGGTTCTTTTGTCCGGAAACTGGACAAGTTAGACAGTCACTTCCGGTTTGTGATTCGGCGGAATTGGGAATTTGTCCGGAAACTGGACAAGTTAGACAGTCACTTCCGGTTTGCGATTAGGCAAAATTGAGAATTTGGACCAAACCCAACCCAACCCAACCCAACCCAACCCGACCTAACCTAACCAAACTCGATTTCACTCAAACCACGCTAACCTAACCTAACCTAACCTGACCCAACCCAACCCAACCCGACCTAACCTAACCATACTCGATTTCACTCAAACCACGCTGACCTAACCTAACCTAACCCAACCTAACCTAACCTAACCCAACCAGCAAAAAAATTAGGTTAGGTTAGGTAATGATTTATTCGGTCGGTAGATTTTGATGCCGATTTAGGGGGAGGTTCCCCCCCTCCCCCCCCACCTCCCTGAATTTTTTCAGAAAAAAAGATCGAGCCGTTTTTTTTTTTTTTTTTTTTGAAAATTTCGACTTTTGGATCCGGCCAAAATCGGGCGATTTTTCGCCAAAAAAATTCGACCACTTTCTAACGATTTTCAATTTTTTTTTTTTTTTTTTTTTTTTCTCATAAAATCCGGCGAAATTTGACTTTTTCCCACAAAGTGCCCTTTTTTTTGTGACCAAAGTCTCTCCTTCGAAATCGTTTATTTATTTATTATTTTTTTTTTTTACCTACTACAAAATCTGGCGTCATTCGACTTTTCCCTACGAAGTGCTTTTCTTTTTCTGACCCAAGTTTCTCCTCTGAAATCAGAATTTTTTTTTTTTTTTTTTTTTTAATTTTGGAAAATCCGACTTTCCCCTAGAAAAGGCCCTTTTTTTTCTGACCCAAGTCTCTCCCATGAAATCGGTCGCAATTAATTCTTTTTTCCTCATCCGAGATTTGGAAAAATTTGACTTTTCCCCACACAGTGCTCTTTTCGTTCTGACCGAAGTTTCTTTCATAGAACCGGTTTCAATTTTTTTTTGCCGGAAATTCGGGACCATCTGACTTTCCCCTCGGAAGTGGTTTTTTTTTCGACCGAAGTCTCTCCTATGGAACCAGTCCAAATTTTTTATTTTCGTTTCTCCATTCCCCTCATAATCCGGAAGAATCCGACGTTTCACCACAAACTGCTCTTTTTTTTCGGTCGGTTTCTTGAAACCAGTCTTTTTCGTTTGTTTTTCAAAATCCGGAAAGATTCGACTCTTCCCTGCAAAGTGATTTTTTTTGTGATGCAAGTCACTTTTCGGGAACTGGTCTCGATTTTTTTTTCGTCGATCGGCCACCTAAAAACGGTGACTCTTCGCAGAATTTTTCAGAATTTCAACATGTTTCATTTTGTGGTCGGTTCCGAGCAATTTCGGACTGTTGTTTTTGAAACGACCTGTACAATTCATCCGGATTCCGACACTTTTTGAACATTTTCACTGGAGCGTACTCCCATGCGAGTTTTCGAGCCCAATTTGCTCTCGCCACCTGGTATATTTTTGACTCGATTCTGAGTATTTTTGATTTCATTTATTTTTATTTCCTTTTCCTCTCCCAGAAATAGCGATTTCCATCATATTTTCATCAAAAAATTCTAAATTTTTTTTTTCTAATTCCGTTCTGAGTGAATCTTGGATTGCCGTTTTTAAAACGACCTATACAATTCTCCCGGCTTTCGACGATTTTTGAATATTTTCAACGATCGTAGTTGGCGAGTTTCCCGACCACCCATGAGGTATCGCCATCGGCTCGTTTCTATTTTTTTTCTGTCCAACAGAAGCGGAACGATCGCCAATGCGCCATATGAAAACCACTCCTCTGCTTGATAATGAAGCCGACTAGAACGAATAAAATAAAAACCGTCACGAGAAATGAGACGAGAAAAATAAGATGAGAAACATCAGAGACGTCGACGTCGAATTAACGGATGAGTACACTGATTAATAAATGGATATAGTCGGCGAACATGAAGTAACGAATAAATACTGTACAAATGATCCGATGAACGTGAAAACATGAAAATGAATGACTAGACGATAACGAATAAATGAATAAATAAATGAATAAATGAATAAATGAATAATTGAATATCTCCGAAACGGCTCGATAGATTTCGCTCAAATTTGGTGTGCGTGATCTTGGTCGAGCCAGCTTTCATTTACCCCGGACAGATTTTATTGTCAACACATAACCAAAGTACCTTAAACTGGGAGTGAAACGTTCCCTATGGTCAGAATAAAAACGACCGTTTCGGTTGATTTCCCAGCTCGGATCGAAAACTCCTTGAACCGGACATTTTCGGAAGTCGGTACTTTTTCGCCACCCGGTATATCTTTCGGACCGATTTTCCGGATACTTTTTTTTTCGCCACCTGGTATATTCGACCCATTTTCGAATGATTTTCGATTTTTTTTTTTTTTTCGCCACCCGGTATATCTTCAACCATCTCGTGATTTTTTTTTTTTTTTTTTTTTGCCACCCGGTATATCTTCAACCATCTTGTGAGTTTTTTTTTTTTTTTTTTCCTGCGATTTTCAAACTCAAATATCTCCGAAACGGCTCGATAGATTTCGCCTTAATTTGGTGTGCATGTTCTTCGTCGAGCCAGCTTTCATTTACCCCGGACAGATTTTATTGTCAACACATAACCCAAGTACCTTAACCCTGGGGTCGAACGTTCCCATAAGGTCAGAATCATGAGGCCTGATTCTAAGGATATTTGACGACCAACCCGAAATCGACCAATCTTGATTATTTCGATGACTTTTTTTTTTTTTTTTTTTTCTTTTTTTCTCAAAATCCCGGAAATTATATTTTCTACTACAAATAGCTCTTTTTTCCTGACCCAAGTCACTCCTGTGAAACCGGACTTTTTTTTCTGACCTAGATCGATCCCTAGAAACCTGTTTTTTTTTTTTTTTTTTTCTCTCTCCTGGCGACTAAAAAATGATCACTTTTTAGACAATACTTCACAATTTCTCCAAGTTTTATTTTTCAGTCGATTTCTAGTCAAATCTAGGTTAGGTTACTACCATATGTGCGCGAAATTCTAGATCGATGTTGCCCCACTTTCCTCGTCCCCCTCTGCATCTTTCCTGCAAATTTGAGCGATTTCTGACGAGCGGAAGCAAAGTTACACGCAAGGTAAGTTTGAAAAAAATTGTTTTTTCCCCTTTCGGAGCTTATTTCCGATTTTTCAGGTCCGGGACATCGAGATGTTGACGTTTCGAACGATTCTGCGTTTTTCTGTCCAGTTTTTTTTTTTTTTTTTTTTCACGATTTTCGCTGTTTTTTTGCTCATTCCTCGATCCAAGTTCCTTCTCCGGAACGAGTTTTCTCCATTTCCTCCATTCCCAAGAATGACCGTGCTTTATCATGACGTCAGCGAATTGCGACGCAAATCGAGTACTATTCCAAACTGATTCGGTCAAGATAAATAGGCTCGTTTTGGCGATACTCGTAAAAATATTCCGAGTCCAAACGATAAGTACGCCTTCAAGGTACGTTCTGACCCAATTCGGTCAAAAAAAAGATGCTCATTCTGACTATTTTTGGAAAATATTCGAACAAGTCCGACCACAAGGTAAAATTAGGTTACTACCATATGTGCGCAAAATTCTAGATGGATGTTGCCCCACTTTCCTCGTCCCCCCCTGCATCTTTCCTGCAAATTTGAGCGATTTCTGACGAGCGGAAGCAAAGTTATACGCAAGGTAAGTTTGGAAAAAATTGTTTTTCACCCTTTCGGAGCTTATTTTCAATTTTTCAGGTCCGGGACATCGAGATGTCGACGTTTCGAACGATTCTGCGTTTTTCCGTCCAGTTTCGTTTTTTTTTTTTTTTCATTTTCTTTTTCTTCACGATTCTCGCTGTTTCTTGCTTACCTCTCGATCCAAGTACCTTCTCCGGAACGAGTTCTCTGTTCACGACCCGGATTTTCACTTTGGAACAAGTCTCATCCTCCAGACTCGAGTATGCTCCTGAATCGAGTATTTTTCTGACACGAGTTCATCCTACAACGCAAATATTTCCAAAAATGACCGGGCTTTATCATGACGTCAGTGGATTGCGACGCAAATCGAGTACAATTCCAAACTGATTCGGTCAGAACAAATAGGCTCGTTTTGGCAATACTCGTAAAAATATTCCGAGTCCAAACGATGAGTACGCCTTCAAGGTACGTTCTGACCCAATTCGGTCAGAAAAAAGATGCTAATTCTGACCATTTTTGGAAAATATTTTAACAAGTCCGACCGCAAGGTAAAATTAGGTTACTACCATATGTGCGCAAAATTCTAGATGGATGTTGCCCCACTTTCCTCGTCCCCCCCTGCATCTTTCCTGCAAATTTGAGCGATTTCTGACGAGCGGAAGCAAAGTTATACGCAAGGTAAGTTTGGAAACAATTGTTTTTCACCCTTTCGGAGCTTATTTTCAATTTTTCAGGTCCGGGACATCGAGATGTCGACGTTTCGAACGATTCTGCGTTTTTCCGTCCAGTTTCGTTTTTTTTTTTTTTTCATTTTCTTTTTCTTCACGATTCTCGCTGTTTCTTGCTTACCTCTCGATCCAAGTACCTTCTCCGGAACGAGTTCTCTGTTCACGACCCGGATTTTCACTTTGGAACAAGTCTCATCCTCCAGACTCGAGTATGCTCCTGAATCGAGTATTTTTCTGACACGAGTTCATCCTACAACGCAAATATTTCCAAAAATGACCGGGCTTTATCATGACGTCAGTGGATTGCGACGCAAATCGAGTACAATTCCAAACTGATTCGGTCAGAACAAATAGGCTCGTTTTGGCAATACTCGTAAAAATATTCCGAGTCCAAACGATGAGTACGCCTTCAAGGTACGTTCTGACCCAATTCGGTCAGAAAAAAGATGCTAATTCTGACCATTTTTGGAAAATATTTTAACAAGTCCGACCGCAAGGTAAAATTAGGTTAGGTTACTACCATATGTGCGCAAAATTCTAGATGGATGTTGCCCCACTTTCCTCGTCCCCCCCTGCATCTTTCCTGCAAATTTGAGCGATTTCTGACGAGCGGAAGCAAAGTTATACGCAAGGTAAGTTTGGAAAAAATTGTTTTTCACCCTTTCGGAGCTTATTTTCAATTTTTCAGGTCCGGGACATCGAGATGTCGACGTTTCGAACGATTCTGCGTTTTTCCGTCCAGTTTCGTTTTTTTTTTTTTTTCATTTTCTTTTTCTTCACGATTCTCGCTGTTTCTTGCTTACCTCTCGATCCAAGTACCTTCTCCGGAACGAGTTCTCTGTTCACGACCCGGATTTTCACTTTGGAACAAGTCTCATCCTCCAGACTCGAGTATGCTCCTGAATCGAGTATTTTTCTGACACGAGTTCATCCTACAACGCAAATATTTCCAAAAATGACCGGGCTTTATCATGACGTCAGTGGATTGCGACGCAAATCGAGTACAATTCCAAACTGATTCGGTCAGAACAAATAGGCTCGTTTTGGCAATACTCGTGAAAATATTCCGAGTCCAAACGATGAGTACGCCTTCAAGGTACGTTCTGACCCAATTCGGTCAGAAAAAAGATGCTAATTCTGACCATTTTTGGAAAATATTTTAACAAGTCCGACCGCAAGGTAAAATTAGGTTACTACCATATGTGCGCAAAATTCTAGATGGATGTTGCCCCACTTTCCTCGTCCCCCCCTGCATCTTTCCTGCAAATTTGAGCGATTTCTGACGAGCGGAAGCAAAGTTATACGCAAGGTAAGTTTGGAAAAAATTGTTTTTCACCCTTTCGGAGCTTATTTTCAATTTTTCAGGTCCGGGACATCGAGATGTCGACGTTTCGAACGATTCTGCGTTTTTCCGTCCAGTTTCGTTTTTTTTTTTTTTTCATTTTCTTTTTCTTCACGATTCTCGCTGTTTCTTGCTTACCTCTCGATCCAAGTACCTTCTCCGGAACGAGTTCTCTGTTCACGACCCGGATTTTCACTTTGGAACAAGTCTCATCCTCCAGACTCGAGTATGCTCCTGAATCGAGTATTTTTCTGACACGAGTTCATCCTACAACGCAAATATTTCCAAAAATGACCGGGCTTTATCATGACGTCAGTGGATTGCGACGCAAATCGAGTACAATTCCAAACTGATTCGGTCAGAACAAATAGGCTCGTTTTGGCAATACTCGTAAAAATATTCCGAGTCCAAACGATGAGTACGCCTTCAAGGTACGTTCTGACCCAATTCGGTCAGAAAAAAGATGCTAATTCTGACCATTTTTGGAAAATATTTTAACAAGTCCGACCGCAAGGTAAAATTAGGTTACTACCATATGTGCGCAAAATTCTAGATGGATGTTGCCCCACTTTCCTCGTCCCCCCCTGCATCTTTCCTGCAAATTTGAGCGATTTCTGACGAGCGGAAGCAAAGTTATACGCAAGGTAAGTTTGGAAAAAATTGTTTTTCACCCTTTCGGAGCTTATTTTCAATTTTTCAGGTCCGGGACATCGAGATGTCGACGTTTCGAACGATTCTGCGTTTTTCCGTCCAGTTTCGTTTTTTTTTTTTTTTCATTTTCTTTTTCTCCACGATTCTCGCTGTTTCTTGCTTACCTCTCGATCCAAGTACCTTCTCCGGAACGAGTTCTCTGTTCACGACCCGGATTTTCACTTTGGAACAAGTCTCATCCTCCAGACTCGAGTATGCTCCTGAATCGAGTATTTTTCTGACACGAGTTCATCCTACAACGCAAATATTTCCAAAAATGACCGGGCTTTATCATGACGTCAGTGGATTGCGACGCAAATCGAGTACAATTCCAAACTGATTCGGTCAGAACAAATAGGCTCGTTTTGGCAATACTCGTAAAAATATTCCGAGTCCAAACGATGAGTACGCCTTCAAGGTACGTTCTGACCCAATTCGGTCAGAAAAAAGATGCTAATTCTGACCATTTTTGGAAAATATTTTAACAAGTCCGACCGCAAGGTAAAATTAGGTTACTACCATATGTGCGCAAAATTCTAGATGGATGTTGCCCCACTTTCCTCGTCCCCCCCTGCATCTTTCCTGCAAATTTGAGCGATTTCTGACGAGCGGAAGCAAAGTTATACGCAAGGTAAGTTTGGAAAAAATTGTTTTTCACCCTTTCGGAGCTTATTTTCAATTTTTCAGGTCCGGGACATCGAGATGTCGACGTTTCGAACGATTCTGCGTTTTTCCGTCCAGTTTCGTTTTTTTTTTTTTTTCATTTTCTTTTTCTTCACGATTCTCGCTGTTTCTTGCTTACCTCTCGATCCAAGTACCTTCTCCGGAACGAGTTCTCTGTTCACGACCCGGATTTTCACTTTGGAACAAGTCTCATCCTCCAGACTCGAGTATGCTCCTGAATCGAGTATTTTTCTGACACGAGTTCATCCTACAACGCAAATATTTCCAAAAATGACCGGGCTTTATCATGACGTCAGTGGATTGCGACGCAAATCGAGTACAATTCCAAACTGATTCGGTCAGAACAAATAGGCTCGTTTTGGCAATACTCGTAAAAATATTCCGAGTCCAAACGATGAGTACGCCTTCAAGGTACGTTCTGACCCAATTCGGTCAGAAAAAAGATGCTAATTCTGACCATTTTTGGAAAATATTTTAACAAGTCCGACCGCAAGGTAAAATTAGGTTACTACCATATGTGCGCAAAATTCTAGATGGATGTTGCCCCACTTCCCTCGTCCCCCCCTGCATCTTTCCTGCAAATTTGAGCGATTTCTGACGAGCGGAAGCAAAGTTATACGCAAGGTAAGTTTGGAAACAATTGTTTTTCACCCTTTCGGAGCTTATTTTCAATTTTTCAGGTCCGGGACATCGAGATGTCGACGTTTCGAACGATTCTGCGTTTTTCCGTCCAGTTTCGTTTTTTTTTTTTTTTCATTTTCTTTTTCTTCACGATTCTCGCTGTTTCTTGCTTACCTCTCGATCCAAGTACCTTCTCCGGAACGAGTTCTCTGTTCACGACCCGGATTTTCACTTTGGAACAAGTCTCATCCTCCAGACTCGAGTATGCTCCTGAATCGAGTATTTTTCTGACACGAGTTCATCCTACAACGCAAATATTTCCAAAAATGACCGGGCTTTATCATGACGTCAGTGGATTGCGACGCAAATCGAGTACAATTCCAAACTGATTCGGTCAGAACAAATAGGCTCGTTTTGGCAATACTCGTAAAAATATTCCGAGTCCAAACGATGAGTACGCCTTCAAGGTACGTTCTGACCCAATTCGGTCAGAAAAAAGATGCTAATTCTGACCATTTTTGGAAAATATTTTAACAAGTCCGACCGCAAGGTAAAATTAGGTTACTACCATATGTGCGCAAAATTCTAGATGGATGTTGCCCCACTTTCCTCGTCCCCCCCTGCATCTTTCCTGCAAATTTGAGCGATTTCTGACGAGCGGAAGCAAAGTTATACGCAAGGTAAGTTTGGAAAAAATTGTTTTTCACCCTTTCGGAGCTTATTTTCAATTTTTCAGGTCCGGGACATCGAGATGTCGACGTTTCGAACGATTCTGCGTTTTTCCGTCCAGTTTCGTTTTTTTTTTTTTTTCATTTTCTTTTTCTTCACGATTCTCGCTGTTTCTTGCTTACCTCTCGATCCAAGTACCTTCTCCGGAACGAGTTCTCTGTTCACGACCCGGATTTTCACTTTGGAACAAGTCTCATCCTCCAGACTCGAGTATGCTCCTGAATCGAGTATTTTTCTGACACGAGTTCATCCTACAACGCAAATATTTCCAAAAATGACCGGGCTTTATCATGACGTCAGTGGATTGCGACGCAAATCGAGTACAATTCCAAACTGATTCGGTCAGAACAAATAGGCTCGTTTTGGCAATACTCGTAAAAATATTCCGAGTCCAAACGATGAGTACGCCTTCAAGGTACGTTCTGACCCAATTCGGTCAGAAAAAAGATGCTAATTCTGACCATTTTTGGAAAATATTTTAACAAGTCCGACCGCAAGGTAAAATTAGGTTACTACCATATGTGCGCAAAATTCTAGATGGATGTTGCCCCACTTTCCTCGTCCCCCCCTGCATCTTTCCTGCAAATTTGAGCGATTTCTGACGAGCGGAAGCAAAGTTATACGCAAGGTAAGTTTGGAAAAAATTGTTTTTCACCCTTTCGGAGCTTATTTTCAATTTTTCAGGTCCGGGACATCGAGATGTCGACGTTTCGAACGATTCTGCGTTTTTCCGTCCAGTTTCGTTTTTTTTTTTTTTTCATTTTCTTTTTCTTCACGATTCTCGCTGTTTCTTGCTTACCTCTCGATCCAAGTACCTTCTCCGGAACGAGTTCTCTGTTCACGACCCGGATTTTCACTTTGGAACAAGTCTCATCCTCCAGACTCGAGTATGCTCCTGAATCGAGTATTTTTCTGACACGAGTTCATCCTACAACGCAAATATTTCCAAAAATGACCGGGCTTTATCATGACGTCAGTGGATTGCGACGCAAATCGAGTACAATTCCAAACTGATTCGGTCAGAACAAATAGGCTCGTTTTGGCAATACTCGTAAAAATATTCCGAGTCCAAACGATGAGTACGCCTTCAAGGTACGTTCTGACCCAATTCGGTCAGAAAAAAGATGCTAATTCTGACCATTTTTGGAAAATATTTTAACAAGTCCGACCGCAAGGTAAAATTAGGTTACTACCATATGTGCGCAAAATTCTAGATGGATGTTGCCCCACTTTCCTCGTCCCCCCCTGCATCTTTCCTGCAAATTTGAGCGATTTCTGACGAGCGGAAGCAAAGTTATACGCAAGGTAAGTTTGGAAAAAATTGTTTTTCACCCTTTCGGAGCTTATTTTCAATTTTTCAGGTCCGGGACATCGAGATGTCGACGTTTCGAACGATTCTGCGTTTTTCCGTCCAGTTTCGTTTTTTTTTTTTTTTCATTTTCTTTTTCTTCACGATTCTCGCTGTTTCTTGCTTACCTCTCGATCCAAGTACCTTCTCCGGAACGAGTTCTCTGTTCACGACCCGGATTTTCACTTTGGAACAAGTCTCATCCTCCAGACTCGAGTATGCTCCTGAATCGAGTATTTTTCTGACACGAGTTCATCCTACAACGCAAATATTTCCAAAAATGACCGGGCTTTATCATGACGTCAGTGGATTGCGACGCAAATCGAGTACAATTCCAAACTGATTCGGTCAGAACAAATAGGCTCGTTTTGGCAATACTCGTAAAAATATTCCGAGTCCAAACGATGAGTACGCCTTCAAGGTACGTTCTGACCCAATTCGGTCAGAAAAAAGATGCTAATTCTGACCATTTTTGGAAAATATTTTAACAAGTCCGACCGCAAGGTAAAATTAGGTTACTACCATATGTGCGCAAAATTCTAGATGGATGTTGCCCCACTTCCCTCGTCCCCCCCTGCATCTTTCCTGCAAATTTGAGCGATTTCTGACGAGCGGAAGCAAAGTTATACGCAAGGTAAGTTTGGAAACAATTGTTTTTCACCCTTTCGGAGCTTATTTTCAATTTTTCAGGTCCGGGACATCGAGATGTCGACGTTTCGAACGATTCTGCGTTTTTCCGTCCAGTTTCGTTTTTTTTTTTTTTTCATTTTCTTTTTCTTCACGATTCTCGCTGTTTCTTGCTTACCTCTCGATCCAAGTACCTTCTCCGGAACGAGTTCTCTGTTCACGACCCGGATTTTCACTTTGGAACAAGTCTCATCCTCCAGACTCGAGTATGCTCCTGAATCGAGTATTTTTCTGACACGAGTTCATCCTACAACGCAAATATTTCCAAAAATGACCGGGCTTTATCATGACGTCAGTGGATTGCGACGCAAATCGAGTACAATTCCAAACTGATTCGGTCAGAACAAATAGGCTCGTTTTGGCAATACTCGTAAAAATATTCCGAGTCCAAACGATGAGTACGCCTTCAAGGTACGTTCTGACCCAATTCGGTCAGAAAAAAGATGCTAATTCTGACCATTTTTGGAAAATATTTTAACAAGTCCGACCGCAAGGTAAAATTAGGTTACTACCATATGTGCGCAAAATTCTAGATGGATGTTGCCCCACTTTCCTCGTCCCCCCCTGCATCTTTCCTGCAAATTTGAGCGATTTCTGACGAGCGGAAGCAAAGTTATACGCAAGGTAAGTTTGGAAAAAATTGTTTTTCACCCTTTCGGAGCTTATTTTCAATTTTTCAGGTCCGGGACATCGAGATGTCGACGTTTCGAACGATTCTGCGTTTTTCCGTCCAGTTTCGTTTTTTTTTTTTTTTCATTTTCTTTTTCTTCACGATTCTCGCTGTTTCTTGCTTACCTCTCGATCCAAGTACCTTCTCCGGAACGAGTTCTCTGTTCACGACCCGGATTTTCACTTTGGAACAAGTCTCATCCTCCAGACTCGAGTATGCTCCTGAATCGAGTATTTTTCTGACACGAGTTCATCCTACAACGCAAATATTTCCAAAAATGACCGGGCTTTATCATGACGTCAGTGGATTGCGACGCAAATCGAGTACAATTCCAAACTGATTCGGTCAGAACAAATAGGCTCGTTTTGGCAATACTCGTAAAAATATTCCGAGTCCAAACGATGAGTACGCCTTCAAGGTACGTTCTGACCCAATTCGGTCAGAAAAAAGATGCTAATTCTGACCATTTTTGGAAAATATTTTAACAAGTCCGACCGCAAGGTAAAATTAGGTTAGGTTACTACCATATGTGCGCAAAATTCTAGATGGATGTTGCCCCACTTTCCTCGTCCCCCCCTGCATCTTTCCTGCAAATTTGAGCGATTTCTGACGAGCGGAAGCAAAGTTATACGCAAGGTAAGTTTGGAAAAAATTGTTTTTCACCCTTTCGGAGCTTATTTTCAATTTTTCAGGTCCGGGACATCGAGATGTCGACGTTTCGAACGATTCTGCGTTTTTCCGTCCAGTTTCGTTTTTTTTTTTTTTTCATTTTCTTTTTCTTCACGATTCTCGCTGTTTCTTGCTTACCTCTCGATCCAAGTACCTTCTCCGGAACGAGTTCTCTGTTCACGACCCGGATTTTCACTTTGGAACAAGTCTCATCCTCCAGACTCGAGTATGCTCCTGAATCGAGTATTTTTCTGACACGAGTTCATCCTACAACGCAAATATTTCCAAAAATGACCGGGCTTTATCATGACGTCAGTGGATTGCGACGCAAATCGAGTACAATTCCAAACTGATTCGGTCAGAACAAATAGGCTCGTTTTGGCAATACTCGTAAAAATATTCCGAGTCCAAACGATGAGTACGCCTTCAAGGTACGTTCTGACCCAATTCGGTCAGAAAAAAGATGCTAATTCTGACCATTTTTGGAAAATATTTTAACAAGTCCGACCGCAAGGTAAAATTAGGTTACTACCATATGTGCGCAAAATTCTAGATGGATGTTGCCCCACTTCCCTCGTCCCCCCCTGCATCTTTCCTGCAAATTTGAGCGATTTCTGACGAGCGGAAGCAAAGTTATACGCAAGGTAAGTTTGGAAACAATTGTTTTTCACCCTTTCGGAGCTTATTTTCAATTTTTCAGGTCCGGGACATCGAGATGTCGACGTTTCGAACGATTCTGCGTTTTTCCGTCCAGTTTCGTTTTTTTTTTTTTTTCATTTTCTTTTTCTTCACGATTCTCGCTGTTTCTTGCTTACCTCTCGATCCAAGTACCTTCTCCGGAACGAGTTCTCTGTTCACGACCCGGATTTTCACTTTGGAACAAGTCTCATCCTCCAGACTCGAGTATGCTCCTGAATCGAGTATTTTTCTGACACGAGTTCATCCTACAACGCAAATATTTCCAAAAATGACCGGGCTTTATCATGACGTCAGTGGATTGCGACGCAAATCGAGTACAATTCCAAACTGATTCGGTCAGAACAAATAGGCTCGTTTTGGCAATACTCGTAAAAATATTCCGAGTCCAAACGATGAGTACGCCTTCAAGGTACGTTCTGACCCAATTCGGTCAGAAAAAAGATGCTAATTCTGACCATTTTTGGAAAATATTTTAACAAGTCCGACCGCAAGGTAAAATTAGGTTACTACCATATGTGCGCAAAATTCTAGATGGATGTTGCCCCACTTTCCTCGTCCCCCCCTGCATCTTTCCTGCAAATTTGAGCGATTTCTGACGAGCGGAAGCAAAGTTATACGCAAGGTAAGTTTGGAAAAAATTGTTTTTCACCCTTTCGGAGCTTATTTTCAATTTTTCAGGTCCGGGACATCGAGATGTCGACGTTTCGAACGATTCTGCGTTTTTCCGTCCAGTTTCGTTTTTTTTTTTTTTTCATTTTCTTTTTCTTCACGATTCTCGCTGTTTCTTGCTTACCTCTCGATCCAAGTACCTTCTCCGGAACGAGTTCTCTGTTCACGACCCGGATTTTCACTTTGGAACAAGTCTCATCCTCCAGACTCGAGTATGCTCCTGAATCGAGTATTTTTCTGACACGAGTTCATCCTACAACGCAAATATTTCCAAAAATGACCGGGCTTTATCATGACGTCAGTGGATTGCGACGCAAATCGAGTACAATTCCAAACTGATTCGGTCAGAACAAATAGGCTCGTTTTGGCAATACTCGTAAAAATATTCCGAGTCCAAACGATGAGTACGCCTTCAAGGTACGTTCTGACCCAATTCGGTCAGAAAAAAGATGCTAATTCTGACCATTTTTGGAAAATATTTTAACAAGTCCGACCGCAAGGTAAAATTAGGTTACTACCATATGTGCGCAAAATTCTAGATGGATGTTGCCCCACTTTCCTCGTCCCCCCCTGCATCTTTCCTGCAAATTTGAGCGATTTCTGACGAGCGGAAGCAAAGTTATACGCAAGGTAAGTTTGGAAAAAATTGTTTTTCACCCTTTCGGAGCTTATTTTCAATTTTTCAGGTCCGGGACATCGAGATGTCGACGTTTCGAACGATTCTGCGTTTTTCCGTCCAGTTTCGTTTTTTTTTTTTTTTCATTTTCTTTTTCTTCACGATTCTCGCTGTTTCTTGCTTACCTCTCGATCCAAGTACCTTCTCCGGAACGAGTTCTCTGTTCACGACCCGGATTTTCACTTTGGAACAAGTCTCATCCTCCAGACTCGAGTATGCTCCTGAATCGAGTATTTTTCTGACACGAGTTCATCCTACAACGCAAATATTTCCAAAAATGACCGGGCTTTATCATGACGTCAGTGGATTGCGACGCAAATCGAGTACAATTCCAAACTGATTCGGTCAGAACAAATAGGCTCGTTTTGGCAATACTCGTAAAAATATTCCGAGTCCAAACGATGAGTACGCCTTCAAGGTACGTTCTGACCCAATTCGGTCAGAAAAAAGATGCTAATTCTGACCATTTTTGGAAAATATTTTAACAAGTCCGACCGCAAGGTAAAATTAGGTTACTACCATATGTGCGCAAAATTCTAGATGGATGTTGCCCCACTTTCCTCGTCCCCCCCTGCATCTTTCCTGCAAATTTGAGCGATTTCTGACGAGCGGAAGCAAAGTTATACGCAAGGTAAGTTTGGAAAAAATTGTTTTTCACCCTTTCGGAGCTTATTTTCAATTTTTCAGGTCCGGGACATCGAGATGTCGACGTTTCGAACGATTCTGCGTTTTTCCGTCCAGTTTCGTTTTTTTTTTTTTTTCATTTTCTTTTTCTTCACGATTCTCGCTGTTTCTTGCTTACCTCTCGATCCAAGTACCTTCTCCGGAACGAGTTCTCTGTTCACGACCCGGATTTTCACTTTGGAACAAGTCTCATCCTCCAGACTCGAGTATGCTCCTGAATCGAGTATTTTTCTGACACGAGTTCATCCTACAACGCAAATATTTCCAAAAATGACCGGGCTTTATCATGACGTCAGTGGATTGCGACGCAAATCGAGTACAATTCCAAACTGATTCGGTCAGAACAAATAGGCTCGTTTTGGCAATACTCGTAAAAATATTCCGAGTCCAAACGATGAGTACGCCTTCAAGGTACGTTCTGACCCAATTCGGTCAGAAAAAAGATGCTAATTCTGACCATTTTTGGAAAATATTTTAACAAGTCCGACCGCAAGGTAAAATTAGGTTACTACCATATGTGCGCAAAATTCTAGATGGATGTTGCCCCACTTCCCTCGTCCCCCCCTGCATCTTTCCTGCAAATTTGAGCGATTTCTGACGAGCGGAAGCAAAGTTATACGCAAGGTAAGTTTGGAAACAATTGTTTTTCACCCTTTCGGAGCTTATTTTCAATTTTTCAGGTCCGGGACATCGAGATGTCGACGTTTCGAACGATTCTGCGTTTTTCCGTCCAGTTTCGTTTTTTTTTTTTTTTCATTTTCTTTTTCTTCACGATTCTCGCTGTTTCTTGCTTACCTCTCGATCCAAGTACCTTCTCCGGAACGAGTTCTCTGTTCACGACCCGGATTTTCACTTTGGAACAAGTCTCATCCTCCAGACTCGAGTATGCTCCTGAATCGAGTATTTTTCTGACACGAGTTCATCCTACAACGCAAATATTTCCAAAAATGACCGGGCTTTATCATGACGTCAGTGGATTGCGACGCAAATCGAGTACAATTCCAAACTGATTCGGTCAGAACAAATAGGCTCGTTTTGGCAATACTCGTAAAAATATTCCGAGTCCAAACGATGAGTACGCCTTCAAGGTACGTTCTGACCCAATTCGGTCAGAAAAAAGATGCTAATTCTGACCATTTTTGGAAAATATTTTAACAAGTCCGACCGCAAGGTAAAATTAGGTTACTACCATATGTGCGCAAAATTCTAGATGGATGTTGCCCCACTTTCCTCGTCCCCCCCTGCATCTTTCCTGCAAATTTGAGCGATTTCTGACGAGCGGAAGCAAAGTTATACGCAAGGTAAGTTTGGAAAAAATTGTTTTTCACCCTTTCGGAGCTTATTTTCAATTTTTCAGGTCCGGGACATCGAGATGTCGACGTTTCGAACGATTCTGCGTTTTTCCGTCCAGTTTCGTTTTTTTTTTTTTTTCATTTTCTTTTTCTTCACGATTCTCGCTGTTTCTTGCTTACCTCTCGATCCAAGTACCTTCTCCGGAACGAGTTCTCTGTTCACGACCCGGATTTTCACTTTGGAACAAGTCTCATCCTCCAGACTCGAGTATGCTCCTGAATCGAGTATTTTTCTGACACGAGTTCATCCTACAACGCAAATATTTCCAAAAATGACCGGGCTTTATCATGACGTCAGTGGATTGCGACGCAAATCGAGTACAATTCCAAACTGATTCGGTCAGAACAAATAGGCTCGTTTTGGCAATACTCGTAAAAATATTCCGAGTCCAAACGATGAGTACGCCTTCAAGGTACGTTCTGACCCAATTCGGTCAGAAAAAAGATGCTAATTCTGACCATTTTTGGAAAATATTTTAACAAGTCCGACCGCAAGGTAAAATTAGGTTAGGTTAGGTTAGGTTAGGTTAGGTTAGGTTAGGTTAGGTTAGGTTAGGTTAGGTTAGGTTAGGTTAGGTTAGGTTAGGTTAGGTTAGGTTAGGTTAGGTTAGGTTAGGTTAGGTTAGGTTAGGTTAGGTTAGGTTAGGTTAGGTTAGGTTAGGTTAGGTTAGGTTAGGTTAGGTTAGGTTAGGTTAGGTTAGGTTAGGTTAGGTTAGGTTAGGTTAGGTTAGGTTAGGTTAGGTTAGGTTAGGTTAGGTTAGGTTAGGTTAGGTTAGGTTAGGTTAGGTTAGGTTAGGTTAGGTTAGGTTAGGTTAGGTTAGGTTAGGTTAGGTTAGGTTAGGTTAGGTTAGGTTAGGTTAGGTTAGGTTAGGTTAGGTTAGGTTAGGTTAGGTTAGGTTAGGTTAGGTTAGGTTAGGTTAGGTTAGGTTAGGTTAGGTTAGGTTAGGTTAGGTTAGGTTAGGTTAGGTTAGGTTAGGTTAGGTTAGGTTAGGTTAGGTTAGGTTAGGTTAGGTTAGGTTAGGTTAGGTTAGGTTAGGTTAGGTTAGGTTAGGTTAGGTTAGGTTAGGTTAGGTTAGGTTAGGTTAGGTTAGGTTAGGTTAGGTTAGGTTAGGTTAGGTTAGGTTAGGTTAGGTTAGGTTAGGTTAGGTTAGGTTAGGTTAGGTTAGGTTAGGTTAGGTTAGGTTAGGTTAGGTTAGGTTAGGTTAGGTTAGGTTAGGTTAGGTTAGGTTAGGTTAGGTTAGGTTAGGTTAGGTTAGGTTAGGTTAGGTTAGGTTAGGTTAGGTTAGGTTAGGTTAGGTTAGGTTAGGTTAGGTTAGGTTAGGTTAGGTTAGGTTAGGTTAGGTTAGGTTAGGTTAGGTTAGGTTAGGTTAGGTTAGGTTAGGTTAGGTTAGGTTAGGTTAGGTTAGGTTAGGTTAGGTTAGGTTAGGTTAGGTTAGGTTAGGTTAGGTTAGGTTAGGTTAGGTTAGGTTAGGTTAGGTTAGGTTAGGTTAGGTTAGGTTAGGTTAGGTTAGGTTAGGTTAGGTTAGGTTAGGTTAGGTTAGGTTAGGTTAGGTTAGGTTAGGTTAGGTTAGGTTAGGTTAGGTTAGGTTAGGTTAGGTTAGGTTAGGTTAGGTTAGGTTAGGTTAGGTTAGGTTAGGTTAGGTTAGGTTAGGTTAGGTTAGGTTAGGTTAGGTTAGGTTAGGTTAGGTTAGGTTAGGTTAGGTTAGGTTAGGTTAGGTTAGGTTAGGTTAGGTTAGGTTAGGTTAGGTTAGGTTAGGTTAGGTTAGGTTAGGTTAGGTTAGGTTAGGTTAGGTTAGGTTAGGTTAGGTTAGGTTAGGTTAGGTTAGGTTAGGTTAGGTTAGGTTAGGTTAGGTTAGGTTAGGTTAGGTTAGGTTAGGTTAGGTTAGGTTAGGTTAGGTTAGGTTAGGTTAGGTTAGGTTAGGTTAGGTTAGGTTAGGTTAGGTTAGGTTAGGTTAGGTTAGGTTAGGTTAGGTTAGGTTAGGTTAGGTTAGGTTAGGTTAGGTTAGGTTAGGTTAGGTTAGGTTAGGTTAGGTTAGGTTAGGTTAGGTTAGGTTAGGTTAGGTTAGGTTAGGTTAGGTTAGGTTAGGTTAGGTTAGGTTAGGTTAGGTTAGGTTAGGTTAGGTTAGGTTAGGTTAGGTTAGGTTAGGTTAGGTTAGGTTAGGTTAGGTTAGGTTAGGTTAGGTTAGGTTAGGTTAGGTTAGGTTAGGTTAGGTTAGGTTAGGTTAGGTTAGGTTAGGTTAGGTTAGGTTAGGTTAGGTTAGGTTAGGTTAGGTTAGGTTAGGTTAGGTTAGGTTAGGTTAGGTTAGGTTAGGTTAGGTTAGGTTAGGTTAGGTTAGGTTAGGTTAGGTTAGGTTAGGTTAGGTTAGGTTAGGTTAGGTTAGGTTAGGTTAGGTTAGGTTAGGTTAGGTTAGGTTAGGTTAGGTTAGGTTAGGTTAGGTTAGGTTAGGTTAGGTTAGGTTAGGTTAAGG